>CM045763.1:99723349-100282151 GCA_025200525.1 Camellia lanceoleosa | reverse complement strand
TGTCTATATGCTAAGTAGCATGAACACTTTTAAGAAGGTGACTTGTCTGTCAGATACGTGTCGGACACTTCAAATACTTCTTTTATCATTATTATTTTTTTAAACTTTTTAGACCGGACATGTTTACATCTTGGAGAACACACACGTTGTCCATTGCTTAGACACATGACAAGTTTAAAGAAAGTAACTTGTGATGCAATATAAAAGGAAAAACAATGTAGCTTTTTTACATCTTATTAATCTCTTTCCTCCTTTCAATTTTAGGAATTATTATGTTGCATTTTTTTTGAATTCTTTTTGAATGGAATATTCATATATATGGCATATAATATTCTATATTCTTATATATGACATATAATAAATTCCCCAACACACACACACACACACACACGTGGTCATGTCTTATATGTTTTGAAAGTTGTTGTGTCACCTTCTTAGTCTATGCATCACTGCATATCCATGTGTGCTGTGTTTGTTGGTCTGATGGAAAACAAAACTGCAAGTCACCCTTCACAAGTTGCACAACTGAAGATCTTTAAAAAATTTGGCCCTTTACATGGTTTCATACTTGAAGTTTGCATAGTAAGTTATTTCCTTGAGACAGTATATGCTTGTCACTCTTCAACTATACACACTTTCGCCTATAAGAAAGAAAGGGCATCTTCACAACATTTAGATATATTATTCAGTTTCAGTTATTAAACATTTAATATAAAATATTTAACACCAAGGACATTTCTAGTATTAGTATATTTCATCATGTACAACCTTGAAATGCAGAATTATCAATTATATAAATAATTCATGTTTGCAGTGCCAATCATGTATGAAGTTCACATTACGTGATGGAAAAAGTTTTGCTACCCGGCGGTAGAATTACCTGCATACAAAAAGGCAATGTTGTATTCACATTGCTTGCTTCATTTCAGGTAATGCTGTTATTTACTTGTTTGCATGTAGTCCACATTTTGAGAAACACTATTCTGTGTTTGGAATTTGATATGTACTTCCTCACACACAACTCTTGTATTCTTATCTTTTTATTTCTTTTTTTCTTTTTGCAAGTACTTAAGATTGAACGTGTTAGAAGTCTTGTACTTGAATAGAATTATTGCTTTGTTTCATTTGAATTTTTAAAAGTTACAGACTGCTTGCAAATAAATAAATTTGTTGTAGTTTTCTTCTTGTTTCTTACATTTTTGGTTTGATGCCCTTTCTTGATCCGGTTTTTATTAATTATGATATCTGAGACTTCTAGTATGTCCACATAAGAGTGCCTGGTTTCTAATGTTTACTAGATGGGTTGGTAGTGATTTCTCCAGTCGAGTTATTTTTGCTTGAAGGTTTATGTGAACTTAAAATTTTATATCAAAAGAAAACACAATTACAAATCTAACATGGAGTATACCTTAGCACATCAAAACAAATAAAAAAAAAAATTAAAACCAAAGTCTAAACCATATCAGACAACAAACTAAAGAAAGCTATAGAACCAGAGGACAACAGGGACTGTGCTTTATGATTGTGGCAAAGAGCATGGCAACCCCCACTCCATAAAAACTTGCCAATTTTGCAAAGAATTCTTAATTTTGAAGAGTAGTAAACACCAGCATTAGAGGATGCTGTGTGCAGAGTGAAACAAAAGTAAGAGGGTCTAATCCTCGGTTGGAGAAGATAACAGGGCAAAGGCATAACTGAGCCAATTAACTTTCTTCTTTTAACTCATAATGAATGCCCTTCTCTTATGCTTATTTATCAAAAAAAAAATGCCCTTCTCTTATGCTTGCTATATAGTTCTTGTGCCTTTATTCTTGGGGCTTCCATTCATCCATTAATACCATTGCTGAAGTATCTTCATAGTCTTCATTATTTGTTTGAAAATATGTTAGTGTTGGTTAGTTGATGCAACTCTCCACTTGATGCTCATTTGTGGATTTTTTTTTTTCTGTTTGGTTTCTTGGAGGAAATCACAAGTGATAGGTGCAGAATGAATGCTTTGAAAATTTCAAAATGCTTGTAACATTGGGTTAAGATGATTTTACAGAAAGAAGAAGAAGGGTTTGATCACCAGGTACCAGTGATGCCCTCTGTGCCTGATCCAGAAACGGTAATTGAAATATGCTTAACTTGAGTTACCAACAATTTCCAGTCCATTGCTGCTATGGTTTCTGAACTGCAATTCTCTTGCAGCTTTTGTCAATGGAAGAGGTGAGAGAGACACGTCACACTGATCCCCGTCTTCCCAGGCAAGATTCTCATTCTTTCAAATATAGTACAAATTTTTCCTTTATATGTAATATTATGTAGTTCCAAGGGCAGATAATTTTTGTATGATTATCTCTCTCCCTTTCTTTATTCTGCTGTAAGTATATGTATATATCTTTATATATATTGGGGGTGTATGTGTGTGTCCAGTCCAGGCTAATAACATTGTCTATGTGATTCAGTGACAATGGCTGCTTACGTTACCTATTGCATAGGAGCATTACTATCTCACACACTGACTTGATCTCTGCTTGTTCCAGCTCACTTTCATATGAGTTTCCTTTGTCAGACATGTCATATGTATGCCAACATTGACACATCTGCTATTGTCTGTGTTAGATATGATTTGGATTAATTTGGATAAGCTTTCTTTGTTTTGCTTTTTATGTTTGTTTGTTTTTTTTTTTAAATTCAAAATCTTGGATAAGTGGATGATATAATTAAAGGTCCGAAGGGAGCACAACCCATGTGTACAGAATTGGTACAACAGAAAGCCCGTATGAGTCATATGACCTATATACATCAACTAAAGAATCCAAACTCTCTAAAAATACATTAAATTGTCTAGTGAAGGATTTACTGTTCTTGTTGTCACCAACTAAACAGAAAACTCATAAACTGGCCTTTCAATTGATGAATAGACTCCTCAGTGTTATCAAAAGAATGTCAATTCATCTCCTGTGTACATTACATTAAGCAAAATACATGCCTTCTGATAAATCTCTTGTTTTCTGAAGGCTGCAGTATGGAAGTCTAGTACACATTTAGAAAAATTGAATAGTACCTTCAAAACTGCACCTATAGCTACATAAGTTTATGAGCCTTTTCCATAGGAAAGTGGGTCAAAATGAAGATGCCTCTTGGGGCATGCTACAGTTTTGAAGAACTCCTTTTTTTAAAACTTCTAAGAACTTAAAATTATGCTTAGTGTTGTTGGCTCTATTGGGGAATAATATTATTGAATTGGTTTCTTCTGGGAACCTACCTTAGTTTCCAGTGAACCCCTAGAGGTGTAGAAGAATGGTTTTGTATTCTCTTCTCCATCGATGAGACAAAGCTGAAAAAAAAAAAAAAAACAGAGGAAGAAGAAATTTTTTGTATTGGTAACCTGTCTACAAGATAGTGCTTGTGTGTGTTGGCAGCTTTCATTTTTCCTTTCTCCATTTTGAATAAAATTTATTTTCTTTGTTGATTTTTTTGTTTTTTCTCCCTCTTGTTTTGTGATTTGCTATAGTTGTGTTGTGTAGTCAAATAATTTGATATGTAAAAAAGATTATCCTGAGTAAACGTGGGTGTCTATGTCAGTATTTTGAGATAACAAATACACTTCGTTGTTTTTCCTTGAGTTCAGTGAAGCCTGACAATCAGTTTGTAACAGAACTTACCGAACAAGGTTGCCACTGCAAAGTTTGTACCATGGCCCATAGAGATAAGATTTTGTGAGCCCAGTACTGCTACCAATCAAACTAAATCTCCTCCAAGGTTTGCCCTGGTTCTTGTATCATTTTTCCACTTTTTTTTCTACCATCTTGGATATATAGGCTATTTTAGGTGTACATGTAAATGTTCACACATTTGCACATCATTGGAACACAATTATTTTTGTTGCAGTTTGAGGTATTGGTTTAGAGCTAAAGGAAAACTTTCAGATGACCAGGCTTTGCATAGGTATGAAACTTCTTTCTAGTAGTTAGTCCTCATGAGCTACATTTTCATGGAAGAAGTTGAGCAGAATGAACATTAGTGAATCATGATAGCAGCTTGTGTTTTAATTTTAACTTTCAAAATATGGTTTCTGTGATATATATACACCTTCATAGAATGATCTCTTTAGAATGGCCTTCCAGGAAGTGATGGTTCTTCCTTATGTTGAGCGTTTTATTTATTCTACTATATTGTGTGAATTATCTTATGATACACATCCTCATGGCTGAGGACACATAGTATGTCAAGTGGTTGTTGAATCAAGCTCAATGTTACCTTGACTCCAAAAATTTTGGATTTAAAGTAAGTCTTTTGAACTTTTGTGCAAATATTAGTCAATATGAATTTCTCTTAGAGGAGTTCTAGAGACATTTTCATGGATTATATTATAGGCCTTCAAGCACTAGCTTTAAACTATCATTATATCTGCCAAATCAACAGGTGTTTACCAAAACTTAGGTCTGGGAAAATTAAGGTTACAAGGGTAGAAATGGCAGAACATTATGTATCGAAACTAAAATCCAGAAAGATTTTCAAAACTGTGATGATCTAGATAAAAGTCCATTTATCTTGTTTGTATGTGATGATTATGTTATATATCATGTGATTGACTGCAGATGTGTAGCGGCATATACTTCAGATCTGATATTTCTTTCTGTAAGTCTGAATCCTCACCGGAAGAAGAATTTAAAAACAACTTCTATCAGTCTAGATCATGCGTAAGTATACATGTCCTTTTTCTCTGTCATTAATTCTACTATTACAATTTAACACACATATTTACTTCCTGTGAAAATCATTTTAGCTAGTAGGAAAAATATCTTCCAACTACCCACTTGGTTGTATCATATCTAGTGATTAATTGTTAACCCCCAATTATTATAATTGCTCAGGATATCCTTTTTTAGCTTCTTAGTTCAAGATCCCGAGTGTTGAAACTTTGATCTCTGCTTATAAATTGGCTTACGAAAACCACTATAGTGGAATTGCTTGTAGTGAATTGGTATAATTAGGGTTCCACAGTCGGCAATTAATTTCAAATAAATCCATCTAACTGTTTGGAAGTTTGTAGAAGGCTTTTTTTCCTTTTTCTTTTCTTTCTTTATTTCTTTCTTTGATTTCTTTTTCTTTTTTTTTTGTGTGTGTGCGCGGGCGCTTCTTCACCTCTTACTGATTTTAATAATCATGTATAAAGATCAACAATCTCTTTGACATGTTTACTGTGATTTGGATATATAAATCAGAAGGCACAATTCTGACTACGAAATCTATGGGAAGAAAATTCCTTTTTGTAAACTTTTAAATGAATGATTTATGTCGGGTATTTGCTTCCTTGATAGTATGGTCACGTTCAATAAAAATGTTTTGCCTGGATTCAACTTGAATGCGTTTGTATTTCCCTATGACAAAGGTGAAAATTTAAAAAATAGAAGTTGACAATTGTGGAATTGACCCACCTCATTAACAACTTCTAGTTTTTTTCATTTTACTTTTTACAGGATGTGGTTTCACAGGCCACTTAGAGCTGATGACTGGGTGTTGTTTGTGGTTGGTACCGAAAAGCATTCTATTTTATTGTCCTAGTGCATCAAGTGTATATTTATTTATTTTTCTTCCAGGTTCATGGGTTTGTGAATTTTTTTGTCTAGTATTAATCACGCTGGTTTACAGATTACAAGTCCTGCTGCGTATAATGCACGTGGCTTTTGTTCTGGCCAAATGTTTAACCGGAAAGGAGAGGTAAGTAGATCACAACTTCACAAGATACCAATACATTAGCACCTTGTTTGGTAAAGTTTCCAATTTCTGTTTATTTTTAGTTTTCATTTTCAATTTTTTTTGGAAACTGAAAATGGAAACTTGTTTTCAAAAAATAGAATTGATTCTAAAATTTTTAAATTTTTGGAAATGAAAAAAATATATGTTTTACCTCATGGCACCCGCTGGCAGCGGCTATTGGCCAGCAACACTCTGGAAAGTTCCAGCCACCCTCCAATGACTCTTTGTTGGGCTCCAAAGATCAGACGGTCACCACCTATGACCTTTAGTGACACTCCGGCCACCCCCACCGTTGGCCACCACATACATCCACCCAACCTCCACCACTGTCCACCACCTCCAAATACTCACTAAACATTAGGGCTGGGCAACCAACTCACCCGCCCGCACAAACCGCCCGACCCTACCCTACCCGCAGTGCTTTGGGCGGTTTCGATGTAGGTAGGCGGGCGGATGCGGGTCAAGAAATTCACAAAAGTTCGGGTTCGGGTCGAACCCGACCCGCCCGCAACCCGCAGTTTTTTTTTTTTAAAAGAAAAAATAACTAGTTATTATTATTATTTTTTGCATTTTGGATAGATGGAGATAACTAGTTATTATTTTTATTTTTACATTTTGGATGAAAGTAAAATTTATTATATGGATACTTATATACATTATCATAATCTAATGATATTTAAATTAGTGTTACTAGTTTGACTTTTATTTATATATATATATATAAAATCATTATATTCTATTAGTCTAGTAGACACAGTTAAATATGATATTTTGAATTGTCATTCTATTATCACATTATTGCATATTAAAAACTAAATAGTGAAGATTAATCCACTATTAAAATTAGTGTTACTAGTTTGACTTTTAAGGGTTTGTTTTTGCATATTTAAATTAGTGTTACTAGTTTGACTTTTAAGGATTTGTTTTTGCAAGCTAAGGAGGAAGATTAATCCACTATCCTCAAGTATGGTTCCATATCATCTTATCTAACATGTGGACTATTTATTATGATCATGAATTGTATATCTTGTAATTTAATTTATAACTCTTCTAAAAAAAAAAAAAGTGTTTAGAAAGTAACAAAAAATGTCAAATTTGCTTAAGTTTAAAAAAAAAAAAAATCTAAACCGCAAACCGAACCGCACCCGCCCGCACAAACCGCGAACCGCATCGCGGGCGGTTGCGGGTCCATTTTTCCCCAACCGCATAAGTGCGGGTCGGGTCGGTTTTGACCCGCAACCCGCCAAAACCGACCCGTGAGCAGCCCTACTAAACATGTTTCTTTATGTTTGTTTTCAGAGTTATTGTATACCCCAAACATTT
This sequence comes from Camellia lanceoleosa, assembly GCA_025200525.1. Classification (NCBI taxonomy): domain Eukaryota; kingdom Viridiplantae; phylum Streptophyta; class Magnoliopsida; order Ericales; family Theaceae; genus Camellia; species Camellia lanceoleosa. The sequence goes on along the minus strand of CM045763.1, from coordinate 100,275,080 downwards.
TTTTTTTTTTAATTTTTACAAAAAAGAAAAAGAAGAATTAGTTTCCTGTTTTATGTATACAGAAAATAGAAAACTGACTACATTATCAAATAACACCTTACATGTTCGTTTTTGCACTTTCTTCATCCCTGTGACTCCGAGCTTGTTTTATGCTTGTTAATGTCCAGCTTGTTGCATCATTGATTCAAGAGGGCTTAATAAGGCAGGTGAAACCGCCCAATTCTGCTCTCCCATCAAAGCTTTAATGCTTATATACGGCGATGATTATCATACTATTGGGGTGAACCTTTTGGAGATTTTCTGGGCGATGATTATCATACTATTGGGGCAAACCTTTTTCTACCCTGGTTCTTCATTTTTACTCATTATTATGCTCAATAAATTATAGCAGTTTGTATTTGCAAATCTAATCATTCAAATAAGTAGAGTTTAGATGCCATGACATTTGTGCTGAATTTTAAGTTGCAAAAACAGTTGACCTAATTGTGATTACTGTCACATTGTTTAGGGTAATAATTGGTCGATTAGTTTGCTTTATTTGATTGTGAGAGTTAAAAGGAACACCTTTCTTTGAATAATTAGATTTGAGAACTCTTTTACAGGGGGTCCAGCAGAGTTTATTTGGGTTTTTTTGTCAGTTATTTGCTTAGGTTGGGTTTTCATTTTCATTTTTTTGTTTTGTTTTGTTTATTTTGTTTATTTATTTTTCCTCCTGTTTTCATAAAACAAAACAATGGAAAGTTTAAAAACAACTATCATTCAACATTTGTGTGAAAAATAATTTTTGAAAACAATCTATTAATATTTCTTAAAAACTGAATTTTCACTAAAACTAGCAAGATTCAAAATGACATGATTGGGAAAATTATAACCTATGATTGGAAGAAATAATCTATGAGACTCAAATTTCTGCGTTTGGTTGCAATTTTTATGATCCAAATTAGATTTTGATAAATATTCTCTATAAAAAAAAAAAAAAAAAGGTATTTTTTTAATCCCACAATTAATAATACAAAATAATGGCCCTGTTTGTCAGCACTTATTTTCAGCTTTCAGCTTAATTTACGCTGTTTTGATATGTTTGGTTTAGCTTATGCTTATAGCTTATAGTTTTGCGAAAGTCAGAAATTAACTTATTCTGTGAGCTGGGCTGGATATGCTTTGAGAATAAGCTGGAAATCAGCTTAAGCTGAAAGTTATAAAGTATAAGTTGTTTGGGCATAAGCTATAAGCAGTCTCCCACAGCTCTGCCAAACAGGGCCAAACTTGAATAAGAAGTGATTATTTATTCCACTAATCCAACTAAATAACTAATTTTAGCATAAATTGTTAATCTAATTTAATTGTAATCCTACTAATGAAACAGACCGAAGCAAGAAGCAAATAAGAAAATTAGCCCAACAAAAACAATCTCAAAAGCAAAGGCATTTACATTTCATCACACAATGCATATAACATAACAACATGCCATCAAAAATACTATCAAGAAATTATGTTACACATCTAAACAAATCGTTTTCAAGTAATTACAACACGGTGAAGATGCTCGGCTCAGATCCACTATGGCAAACCCTAGAGACTCTAAAACTCAACAAATAAATAAATAAAAAGACCCTTCTTTGTGTCGAAATAATAGCACAACAAAATTCAAGCGAAAGTGTCAGCTAGTTCTTTTCCTTTTAAAAGCAGGATGGATGATGAATTCATTACTCGATTGTAGATTGTCGATTTTGGAAATACATTCTTTCATTCTTTTCAAAAGAAGAGGCAAAGCCGATACATTGCTAGAGATCTTTTGTTTAAGCAATTGTGTTTTCTCAGCAGTCTCTCGATCTTGTTCTGATAGTTGGTGCCCCTTATCTAATTCAATCGGTTCTCCTGCATCTTTATGATATACAAAAATGGTCAATCCCTTACACATGTGAGTGATGTAACATTACTCAAAACAATGTAACCAAGCTATCTAAAGTCTTGAAAGAAATTACCATGAATCCATATGTTAGAACAGTTACATTAAGTTTATTCCACTTGAAACAACAAAATGGACAAAACAAAAGACATCATTATTTTGCATCTTTGGATTTTTTTTCCCTTGCTTTAAAATAGAAGCAAGAATAGCCAAAATCTTGTATTTGACAATGTATCTGAAAAACAAATTAACAAAGAAAAAAAACTAGTTAGTTTTATGGTTTCTAAGAAGGGATTTTTTGCTTTTTTTTTATGCAACCACAACCACCATCACCACCTCAAACTCATAAATCAACTTCATCGCAGATAGCAGAGTGCAGCCACTACTATTGTAAAAAAACTGCTTTAGGCGTTGTGTTTGGATCATGAATTTGGATATAAATTTGGATATAAATTTGGAAAAGGAAAAAGTAGGTGAAATATAAGTGAAATGTAGCTATATTTCATTCACATTCACCTACCTTTTCTCTTTTCCTTTCCAAATCTCTATCCAAATTTATAATCCAAACACAGCCTTATAAGAATAGCAAGAATAACCAAAATCTTGTACTCGATGCTACAATGCAAAGACCATTTCCGAAAACTATTAGTTGGATATGTTTGGTTGAGTTTTCAACTGTTTATTCATTGAAAGTGTGAATTTCACATTTACCACAAATTCACAATTACAATAATTCACACTATTATATACGTGTGTAACTTTCTGTTCAAATTATTAAAAAAAAAAAAAAAAAAAAAAAAAAACTCTGTTAAAAAGCCCAAAAACAAATGACAAAAATATCAAGTTCATCAATTTTCAATGTACAGAGATAACACATCTATGTTGGCCAATTAAATGAAAGATTCTGACTATCCACATTAGAATATAACATGGAATAGAATACTTAAAGATCACCTTTCTTTTTTTTTTTTTTTTGAGTAATAAGAGCAAAGTTTGTTGACAGGCAAAGACAGAATACAATCGTGATTATGAGGATTCTATTCTCCGAAGATTTCAAACAACGTACTTGCAGTTTCAATAAAATTATCAGCGCAATAGGTTATTAGAATATTAATGGAACCTAACATCGTATAAGTTACAAATATAGTAATAGTACTATGGTTAAAAATCCCTTTTAAAAACACAACTACTATTCTTTTGACACAATGTTGATGCAAATTGTCCTAAATTTAGGCAAACATCATATTTTTTAAACCTTCCATTCATTCTAAGCTTTATAGTGGCATCTTCTTTCTTGAATCCAATTTAGAAAAGGATAACCAAACTACAATACCAATTCAGAAAAGGATCCCACATCGCACATGGTTAGAGAAAGTTACTAGCTATGAATGTCAGAGCTTACATCCCTTACTAGTAATGGCACATTTTAAAGCAACAAGCCTTGGGTAAAGTTTATAATATTATTAGTGTTTAGAATGGGTACATTACTCAGACATTGACTACATAGCTACGTACAAAATGGAAACTTTGTATAAGAGGACTCTTGATGATCCTAGCTAGATTGGCTTGTGCACGACAAGCCATGATGCAATGCAGGCTTTGCAGCTAAGTTAAAAGCATGCATGGACCATGTCCACACCTACATCAAGATTATTTATCCAAATAAAACTCGAATTAGGATATTGTGCGTGCTTCATTCTCAAAAACCTTTCTACATAGCCATCTCACTTAGTAAATTAGCATGATATTTCTTTTTTGGGTAATGCTATGTAAGTTATGACATTTGTGGGGTTGAGTACCACAAATGTCATAACTAAATCTTTTTCAGTCATAATTAAACGTCACATAAGGTATAACCAAAAACATTTTAGATTATAACCAAAATAATGTCCTAACTAACATAATAATGAGTTATAAGTTATAACTAACACCATAATGTGTATAACCAACACCACAATAAGTCATAACTAAGAACCAAAAACATCGTTACTAGGGCATATAGTACACACCCCAAAAGGGGGGTGTATCAGAGAATTTCCCTTCTTTTTTAGGGAAATTCTTAAGCTCAAGGATGCTTCTATAAATTTTCCTTCAATCCGCCCCTGTTTCCCTCAGCGAGAGATGTGTTTTTAGAGAGCTCATCAATGCTTTTGGCATGCTTAAACTTTTATAACCCAACTGTTAGCCCATGACAGGCAGCCTAAACAACCCACCCATTAGCCCGCCAGATTTAAAAAAAAAAATTATTATGATAAATAAGGACCAACCAGAAATAAGATTAAAAAAGTGGAATTGACAGAGAATTTACTATATAAAAAAATAAACATCTCTGCTAAACTGTTTCCTAAACTAACTGAAATCATATGCAAGTCATGGATTCATGATGATTAATCTTAATTTCATACAAAAGGTAATATCACTATACAACAATACTTACCAAGAGAAGCTAATTGTTGCTTTCGCTTGTTCCCTCGTCCTCTACCCCGCTTCTGGGTTGAGGTTGTAGTCAGAGGATTAGATGAAGCGGGGGACGATGCCAATGCTTGCAACCTTCCGCTTCTTCTTTTTAGAGGCTCAGCGGGAGACACAGCAGATGGTGTACCCACATCAACTCCAAGGTTGGTATGAAGTGTTGAACATGGTAAGGCTTGTTCTTGTGCTGTCATTTTTCAGTTACACAATGTTTTAATTTGCTAATTTATGAAGTTTGTTCAGCTTTATAGTAAAATACAAAATACCCTTTGTATATGCATTAAAAAAAAGAAAAAAAAAAAGTGAAATATGTGGGAAGCACGTAGAAATATATAAAAATGTATCAAAATATGTGAAATTGTATTCAACTTTTAACTTTTTTTGGCATTATTTGAACCATAACCAAGGCCTAGCATTACCAAATTTTATATACATTTAAAAATTCAGAAAAAAAAAAGATATATCAGAATCAAGACCCATTAGAGCATCTCCAATCCACCATCAAATTCAAATTTGATGAAAAAATGACCATTTCATCAAAAAAGAATCAAATCGGGATAGAGACAACCTAAACATTCACCAAATCTCCAAGGGTCATATTTTTACTCAAATTTGATAAAATTTTAAAAATAGCAAGAGCATATCCAATCCTCATCAATTTTCCATCAAATTCAAATTTGATGAAAAAAATGGCAAAATTGTTTATTTCATCAAATTTGCATCAATTCAAGGGAGACCCAATTCTTTCACCAAATCAAGATAAACCAAATCTTTCACCAAATTTTCAACATCCACTCAATCAAATTCAATGATTTTTTTTTTTTTGTTTTTGTTTTTTTAAACAAAGTACAGATTGGAGAGAGTTTTCTTTCATCAAAAATGGCTAAACCATTTTCTTAGGGTAAATTTTGAATTTTTTTTCAAACATATTTTAATGAAAAAAAGAGAGTGTAAAGGCTTGGAGTGTTCCATATTATATCAAGCTTTTAACCAAATTTGTACTCCAATCAGATGAAAAAAAAAAAAAAACCCAAATTAAGACCAGTTAGAATAATCTATGAAGAAAGAGATTTGAAAATGTAGAATGGGTAGGCTTACCAGAGGATTGTTGGGGCAAAGATTCGTGATGGAGATGTGTAGGAAGGAGGGGTCTCTGAGCAACAAGAGTGGAAGCGAGAGCGTTCTTGAGCTGATCAGGTACTGAATTCCTGTACTCCACTATCTTCTCACCCATTCCTTTCACTTCTGCCTCTAACTTCTCAACTTCTTCTTCTTCGATCTCGTTCTCGTTGTTGTGACCCACTTCGGAGCTTAGGGTTTGGATTTGGTTCAGCATTTTTGGGCCTTGAATCTGTGAATGTGTTTGTGGGTATGTGAAGATCAGGTGGAGAGAGAATGTGTTTGTGGGTATGTTGAGATCAGGTGGAGAGAGAGAGAGAGAGAGAGAGAGAGAGGGGGTTAGGGTTTCAAATTTTGAAAATTCGAAGTGATGCCGAGGGGTCTTCTATTGCCACGCACGATTTCATCTCAGTACACACAAAGTTCGTGTTTTGGAAATCAATTTTTAAACCAAAAAATAAGGTGCCCCTTGACAAGGTTTGTAGTAATTTATTGTTTTTCAGTGTATAACAAATATTAAATATGTTCGTATTTATTTTTTATAAAAATGAAAATAAAAAATTTATAGTATACATGTATTTTAAAATTTTGTTTTGAAAATAAATGAAAAGAATGACATAATTGTTAACGGTTAAAAATGGTGACGGAAAGTGATTGTTAGACACCGAAAACAATTGGTACTGATAAAATGTGATTGGCGGTGGATAAAAGTAATGGTGGCCAGCTAGCCAACTAGATGAGATGGTACTCAAAAATAGTTTATGGCAAGAGATGATGATCAAAGATAGTTATTACTGACGACTGACAACGATAACAAAAGATAAATTCTTAGCGGTTAGTAACAATAACGTCGTTGTGATGATCAATGGATAGTGGTTGAAATGGATTAAAGAAAGATAAAATTAAATAAATAAATAATAAACAAATAAAGCCCACTTTTTTGTAGTCACAAAAATTCAATAAATCTTGTAAACTATTTACAATATTTTGAAAATAAAAACCAACACCAAACAAATTTTTATTTATAATTTTTAAAAATTTTATAAATATAAATAGAAACATACCCTTGGCGTATTAATTAATGTGGGCCCTAGTATATTTATGTCTAGTGGTCATAAAATAAATAAGAAAAATGATTAAAAAATGTGTTTTATGTATATCAATTTTCAAAAATTAACAGCAAATGGCTGAAAGCAAATTATAAATTTAGAAAGAGATTTTAAAAAAAAGAAAGAAAATATGTGAAATATAACCATGCTTCATTTACATTTCACCCACATTTTCTTTTTCTCATCTCTATCTAAATCCATAATTCAAACACAACCTAATTCCATAAGAAAATGAGCACTGAAACAAACAAGAAGACCTTAGCAAGACTTGAGCACCAATCACAATAACTTTCACAATAAAACTCATCTAATCTTCAATATCAGAAGCCATTGTTTACCTCAATCCCATTTGTCATACTTTCGTCCAGACAATTTTACATACTGGGCTAAATAGAATTCAAAGGAACACACACAAAATATTTAAGCAGCCAACCATGTACAAGTAATTCATATAATTTGTTTCACTACATATTCATTCGACTTCTAAATTCACACGAAGAGAGCAGACCTTCTGTATATTCAAAAATTTTCCAAAAGAGGAGTAACAATTCTGGGTTCAGACTCCCGTTATGCATTACAACCTTCCCAAATTCAGCTAAGGAAAAAAAAACCTCCTAGAAAACCACGCTCTGCTACACAAAATTAGTAATCTGATAATCCACGAATGCTCCTTTGCACCGTTGCCTTTCACTTTCTTGGAAATCATTTTTCTGGTCCAAAGATGAACTCTTTCACAGACCGTTCTGCTGATTGTATTGCCTTCTTAATCTGCCAACAATTGTCATTGAAATACAGTGGGGTGACAATCGAACCATCTCAACATCATGTCAACAAGTAACAAAGTTATCCTACTCAACAATAGAAAGAAATTTTTTCACAAATTCCCTCAAATCATTAGCAAAGAATGCAGAGCAATTGACATTTAATGCCATAAGCCATGAACTGCATGAGTTCATTCTCTGTCGTCCAAAACGTTCATATCAATGTTTTCTGTAACATTCAACTTCTTGTCTCCTGTCTCACGTTAGTGTCAATTTGTGTGGCAAATTGGCAACACAAGGAACCATCATTAGTGCATTTGTGTCTGATCATATAAGTGGTCTTGTCTCCCTGTTATGACGCTTATGCGAGACCCACACTATAATCACCCAGTTATTGGCTTAATTCTTTTCTCATCAATTTTTTATTTTTATTTTTTAAAACAATAAAAAAAGGCAACAGGCAAGAGTGAAAATCATTTCCTACCAACAATCTAACATGTTGATTAGCTCCTAAAAACTTGAGCTCAAATTAGATTATGTTTAATGCAGTGGCAAACATAGAAATTCAACAAAGAGAGGGCCAAGGCCAAAGTAAAACTACATAGATTTTGAAGACGTCAAAATACTATTTCCCTTCAAGAGTAAATTATCAATAGGTCCTACTTTTGAAGCTTATTACTCATTAAGTCCTATTGATATCAGTCTCTCTTGTTTTTATGAATAAATTTACAGTGATAAATTCATCAATCAGAACCTGCAGGTAAATAAATCTAGTTAATAGGACTGATTGGTAAGTGCCCTTTCATGTAAAAAGTTGCCAAAGATCCCAATACAATTTTGGCATGTTAACATTGTTGGGAGCCATCCTTACATGGTTCCCATTTAATTTCAATCAGGTTCTTCACAATCAGAATGGTTCTACACTCATTTGAATAAAGATACACAGGTCCAATGGTCAGAGCTTACCAAAACAAGCTAATATTGGTAAAGTTAATTATTCACAAAATCAATTAGATGGTGAGTCCAATTTCTAGTTTTGGACATTAAAAAGGCAAGATTTTGCCAAGAATCTAATAAACTAAACATAAGAAAACCAACCAAAGTCAGCACCATTTCCTATTTTATAGACAACACATGACGCAGTGAAGTAGATATTGGGAAGAATCTTCCAGAAGCCACACAAATGAATCTTCTCTGAAACTATTCATTCACCCTAAACTTCAAATACAGCCCCATGCTTGTAGCAATTAATCGAACAAATATCCCCCAACTGACATTATAGAGCCCACCAAAAGGCTTCAGGAGTACTGTAGCATTTTGGCCATGAAATACTAACAGGCTAGGGATGTTTTCTGGGTATAATTGATTTAAACACAGCAGCATTTTCAACAATTGCCTTTATATGAACTAATGATGTAGATGATGATTATACAAATTCAATTTACACTTGAGTCCAAGGGAAACAAAGAAAATCAGAAGTTGCCCTGATTTCAATGAAGATTTCTTTGGCAAGCCAAGAAATTAAAGTAAATTTGTGATGAACCAACGATATAGACTTTGTGACTCACCTATGATGGCGTTCTACTTATGTTCTCTATATTTTCTCAATCTTATTTCCATGCCAACACAGGACAGATCCACGATTATCACTATGGAGGTGCAAAAGTATGTCTGAGGGTGCAAACTCTTATAATTTTAAATTATTTTAAGTTTTCTAGTATAAAATATGATATTTTTCAATTCCCCAGCTAAGACGCGACCCATCCTTGCCAACACAACACAGTAACATGTCTTACTGCTAACATAATGTCACCAACAATTTGGAAGAGATTATGGAAAATTCATGCCCAAAAAATGTTGGAAGTTCAATAAATTATTCATATATACATAGTTATACAGAGGAAGGAGAGAAAAAAACAAGTTCAGTAAAGTGACAAAAAAGTACTCATCTACAAAATTGCATCAACAGAAATACTAAATACTAACAAACCCTAACATCAAAGCCTCAGAAAATGAAAATTTCAACAGATGTGACAAAAGATTAAACCCAATACTCATCTACAGAACTTCACCAAAAGCAATACAATGAGAAGTTCAACAGGAGTAACAAATGAGTAAACCCAACAAAATTTCATCAACAGCAATACTAAATGAAAACCCTAACATCAAAACCTCATAAAATGAAAATTTCAACAGTAGTGACAAAAGAGTAAAACCCAGTACTCAGATTCATCTACAGCAATACTGATAATAATAAACCCTAACATCAAAACCTCAGAAAAAGACAAATTCAACAGAAGTAACAAAAGAGTCAACCAAGAACTCAGATTCATATACAAAATTTCATCAACCGCAAGCAATACTAATAAAAGCCCTAACATCAAAGCTTCAGAAAATGAAAAATTCAACAGAAGTGAACAAAAGAGTAAAAACCCAGTACTCAGATTCATCTACAGCAAGCAATACAAATAATAACCCTAAATCAAAAGCCTACTTCAAAAGAGAGTTCTATATATATATACTTACAGGATCGAGGACATTGGGTTCAGGACCATAGTCAGCAGTGAGAAGGAAATAAGAAGCAGTGACAGTGGCTACCATAGTAGTCCTTCTCACAACCTTGTCGGTTTTTGGGTTCATTTTTTTGACGACTCACTCTCATCAAAGGGACACAACAGAGAGAGAAGAAGGTATGGAAGGATTGGAAACACTGTATATATACATTATCACTTTAAAAATAAATAACAAAATAAAAAAAAATTAATTTTTTGAATTATAACTTTAAAAAAAATATTATAACTTACCACAATGTGATATATAATCAAAATAATGTTATAATTAAAGAAAAAAAATGACATAACATAACATGAGGTTTAACTAAACGGTCTAGTTAGAGATCAAAACTAGACCGTCTAGTCTGGTATGTGGGCCCATTTTTTGGTCTGTTTCGATAATTTGAACCATTCAATGTGTAGAACTCGTCAAGTGTTATATCTTTGAAAACAATAACGTTTATCGAATATCGATAACTATTTGATCAGATCAGTTTTGTATAATAAAAAAAAATGAACGGTAAAAAAATAAACGGTTGACAAAAATCTGATTCGATCAAATAACTATTGATATCCAATCAATGTGATTTTTTATAAGAATATGGTACTTGACGAGTTCTACATGTTGAACGGTTCGAATTATCGAAAAGGGACCCAAATATAAGCCTGCGGCCGGATTGAACGGTCCAATCTTGATCTCTAATTAGAGACAAGCTGGACCTAACTAAAATAATGCATATGGTACACACTATTTAAAGGAGATGTAGATTAGAATTTCCTTTCTTTTAACAGTAAATTATTAATAAGTCTTGATAGTTGGACTCAATTCTCATTAAATCCTATTAATTCGTCGCTGAAAGTTAATCCTAGTAAAATCATCGCTAAGATGATTTTTTTGTAATAATTTTTTACATATGTCGTTAAAAATTGACAATTTGTATTGAAAAATCTAGAAACCTCCTAGATGTTGATTTGTGATTATGTATCAATTTTAAACAGAATATAACACTCCCAATCAAACAATCAAAAGAAAGAGACACAAAGATTTTACATTGAAAACCACAATTGGACACCTTCCAATTGTAAAAAACCACGGCAATGCACAAGAACAATCCACTAAGAAGATATAAAGGAATTACACATGTATCACTCTCAATTATCTAGCGAATTCACAACTAATTGAACCAACCTCTATGTGCCTCTTCCAACCCCATCTTCAAAGACTTTAATTGTTTCTCGATGAGCCACTCAGGATTCCCTCCAAAGCTTAGTTCGAATTCTTCAATTCACAATCAAGAACAACTCTCTTTTGTGTATAACAAATAAACCTTTGATGTACTCTCCTTAAACCATGAGTTGAATACTCAATAAAATATCAAAGAAAAATAACAAAATATCCCCGATATAAACCTTTAAGAACCAAAAAGAAGATCTCGAGGACTTAATCAATTACTTAGTTTTGGGAGAAAACCAAGTATTTATAGAGAACCAAAAGTAATCCAAGATTGGGAAGAAACAAACTCCTTGAGAAATCCGGATTCGAGGCTCGCTCGGCGAAGATTTCTGGCTCGGCGAGAGTAATTTCATGATTTCTACTAGTGCCTTGGCTTGAGCGGATCCTTGGCTCGGCGAGAATACACTTCTTCAGGTTTTTGTATGGACGCAATCCTTGGCTCGAGCGAACATTTCTTGGATCGAGCGAGCAAACCTTCGCTCGAGCGAGCTATTCTTGGCTCGAGCGACCAATGGCAGATATGCAATTTTCAATGCAATTTTGCATTTTGCTTTACCATGAAGCTTACTAATTAATCAAGTGGCAAACTTGAAAGCATAAACATCACAAACTTCGCTGCATGGCCCGATTCGGGTTTGGATTTGCATCTAATAAACTCATAGCCTCATTGAAATAAAAATGCGAATAAAATTACAACTCAAAGGAGTTTTGTCAAACGGGGTTGCCAACAATAAAAACCTAACATGTATATTTTTTGTCATAATTTTTATAAATTGTTACTAAAAATTATAATTAGTGACATTTTTTATGACAAAATTTTTAAACTGTTAATGAAAGCTAAAAATTAATGACGCTTTTCTGTGACGATTTTTTAAATCGTCGCTAAAACTTATAATTAGTAACTTTTTTTGTAATAAATTTTTTAAATTGTTATTGAAAATTTACAATTAGTAGCGTCTTTTCAATAGTGTTTGATGAAAATCGCCGCTAATTATCACATGACCTATTGAATAATAAGTCCACATATTAGAACTTATACGTAAGTTTCCTTTTTTTTATTGGGTCCAAATAGTTGGTTTTAATTCTCATTCATAAATGCTAGTTAGTTCTAATAAAATTGTCGTTAAAAATAATTTTTATTATGATTTTTTGTATATATCATTAAAAATTGATGAGCGGTTTTTTTTTGTCACAATTTTTATAAATTATTGCCAAAATTCTTTTGTGACAAATTTTTTAAACTGTTATTGAAAGCTTAAATTAGTGATGATTTTTTTAAACTATCGCTAAAATTTATAATTAGTGTCAATTTTTGTGACATATTTTTTAAATTGTCACTAAAAACTAACAATTAATTAGTCACATTTTTTAATAATATTTAATAAAAAATATTATTAATTATCACAAGACTTATAAGATAATAAATTTTTCTGTTAAGACATACACGTTAGTCTCTCTTTTTTAACAGGTAAATTATAGAAGAGAGAGAGAGAGAGAGAAAGGGTCGATGATAGAAGAAGATGGGTTGGATGACTCGATTTTTAGTAGCGGTGGCTTTCTTAGCAATGAGAGTCATATTCTCGCTGGAGACATGTGGATCATCTTCGTCGGAACCACTGAAGCTTTCCACCAACTTGTAACGCCCAATTTTCAAATCGGTAATAAATTAAATAAACCTTAAATTTACAATTATAGATAAATAATAACCTTAAATATACAAATTGTCTCAAAAAATAATTTACACAAATGTCTCAAAAATAAAATTTATACAATTACCTCCAAAACTAATATATAGTGGTGGGCCCACAATCTCTAACTCAATTAATCCCTTAAATGCTTTAACCTCAATCGTCATTAAATTTCTTTCGTACTTGAAAATAAATTAACTCGGAAAATATAAAATATTACAAGAATAACAAGGCTCAAACAAATCAACTCAACATATGATAACTTGCTTACGACCAAATATTCAGTCCTACCCAATACATGACCACTGACCGGCCTTACCCACTTCACCCAAAGCACAGTCGCTTGTCCAGGCGTATTAGTGCAACTTATTAATAGGGTCCGCGTGATCCATGCACGGAGTAATTCTACGTTATTTAGTCAGACAAATCAATATTTCAACACAAAATAACGTCATAGAATTTTATCAAATGACTAGAATAATCAAACTTATCAACATAAAATAATTTTATAGAATTTATTAAATTACCAGAAAAATCAAAAGAATACAAATTGAAGATAATTAAAATAAAACTTTTTGCAAAGAGATTTAGAGAAAGCATGTTGTATACCACCCGAATTATCTCAAATCGATTTCTTTCGTCACCAACACTTTAATCATTTGATATTTCTCCATAGATCTCCAAAAATGACGGATTAAAATTCTAAGGTCTAAAGTACGTAAGGTTTGACAAAATCAACAACTCTCTTCTTTTGTAAAATTGCTAACTTTCATTCTAAACACTCCTAATCTAAACTCAAAGTTTGGTAAAAATATGACAAGAAAGAAAGAGTTAAAGCATAGAAGTGATGAAATAGGAGGCTCACTTGTGAAATCTTATATTTTCGAGGTATTAAATATTTTTATGAGATAATTGATGTTTTATTTGTTAGATAGCATTTTGGTGATAGAATATTAGATTAATACTTAGCATACTTCCTTAAATTTTTATATTTGTCTATCTCTTTTTATCTTCATCTCATTATTGTTCATCTCTTTTTAATTTTTTTTTTCATATACTGTTTTTCTTCCTTACCAAGAAAAAAAGAAGAAAAAAAATCTTCTTGATTGATCAGCAGCATGGGTTACCATGCAAGAAATGTTTCTTAGCTTGAAATGCCTTAGGCTTGAAAGGCTCGACTGTCCAAAACGATGTCGTTTTGGGCAATTTTTTTTTCCTCTCTCTCTTCTCCTTTTGTTTTCTTTCTGAAACAGACAGAAGAAGAAGAAGAAAAGAAGAAAAGAATGAGAGAAGGAGAAGAAGAAGAGGGGGGAACAGATTTATGACAGATCTGTGTATACCAACAGATCTAGACTTTAATGGGTCTCTTCGGATATAGACTTCAATGGTTTGTTATTTGAAACATCAGTGCCTTGCCTTATTTCATTGTTAATTACTCTTTCTCTCTCTCTCTCTCTGTGTTTACTGATTTTGCGCAATGATGAGATTTTTGGAATGAAATAGGAAATGGGATTTTGTGGGCAGGGTTTGGTTTGGGATTTTTGATGCTTAATTTTGGAGAATTTTCAACTTATTTTACATATATTTGATTTTATTTGAGTTTGTAGTATGTATGTATATATGTATGTGTGTTTATCTATTTGATTTGAGTCTGTTCTTGAATGTGGGTGTTCTCTGTTAAGACTCCGATCAAGTAGCGACACACAAAGCTGCTTCCACTTTGATCCAACAGCAGCGACAGCGGCATACAGAAACGGTTCTTTTTTCTCTCTCTACAATTGTTAATGGGATGAGATGGAGAGAAGATGAAGACGATGAAGAAGATTGAAGACAGTGATAAGAGTAAGAGAGAGAGAGAAAATGAAATGTGTGGGTGTATTGAGCACATCAGTAGAAAGTTGAATGAAAAAAGAAATTTGGGCTACTCGAGCCAATGAGGATTCGAGCTACGTAACAGAGATGGTTACCATGCCATGCCATAGCTCTCCCATTCTTTTGTCAATTCATTTGCTTTTCTTTTCATTTTTTTAATCCTATTTTATTCTCTCTTTTTCCCTATAAATTGAACAAAGTGAGGGACAAACCCTCACTTACTCTATTTTTCCTCCTCTTTTCATCATCTCTTGCTTCGACTATCTTTCTCTATCACATTATTTGTTATCAAATTTTGAGTTTAATTTGGGAGTGTTAAGAGTAAGAATTAACATTTTTATAAAAGAAGAGAGTTATAAATTTTGTCAAACCTTACATACCTTATGCCTTATAATTTTGATCAACTATCTTTGAAGATTTATGGTAAAATATCAAATTATCAAAGTATTCGTGATTAAGGGATTTTGCATTAAGTGATCATGGAATTATTTTGAGGTAATTAAGGGGGTATACAATATGTTTTCTCTAAATCTTTTTTCGAAGTTTTTTATTTTAATTGCGTCTAATTTGTAATCCTCTTGATTATTCTGGTTATTTGATAATTTTGTGAAATTATTCTCTGTTGATTTGTTTGATTACTCTAGTTATTTGATAAATTTTTTTGAGCTATTCTGTATTGGCTGTAATAACCCCGAACTATGATTGGCCACTAAACCATGATTAAGAATGCTTAATGAGTAATTAAGATGAAACTTTGAATTAATTGCATGTGTGATGCATTAATTGTGTTTATATATGTCTGTCGTAGGTATATCTGTTTGTGTTTCTGTTTCGTTTTGCGAATTGAAGGCCTTATCAGCATCTAATTACAAAATTGACTTGGTATATGTGTTATTTGGAATTTTTGGAAATTTATAGTAGGTCCAATTTAAATTCGATTTGGAACCAAATAATTAGAATTAAATGATATCACTTAATTAGCCTCCAGCCAAGATTAATTAGATATCACTAATCAAGCCTATATAAGGCACAATGTGGACTTACACCTATAGTTACACCTTCATTTCCTCATCCTTGAGTTCAAACGTGGGGGAAAGAGAGAGAGAGAGAAAGAGAGAGAGAGAATAAGAAAAATTGAATTCAAGCTCAAGGATTGTAGAAAGTAGAAGACTTTGAAGCTTTTGGGTTGGAGATTCCAACAATTAACCATCTAGAGCACAATTGAGAAGCTAAGGTAAGAATTCAAGCCTTTGGTCTTGTTCTTGAGTTGGTGAATTTATGAATTCAAGAGAATTGAGTGGTTTATTATGAGAAGTGAGCTTGAATGAAAGAACATAGATCATACCATGCATGCATGTCCATCTGAGCACAATTAGAGTTTGATTTCAAAGAATTCTCTCATGCATGTGTCCATCTTACCTTTATTTTGAGAATTCATCTTGATTAATACCATTTCATATCAATTGATCATGTTTGGAAGCTTTGAAGTCAAGATAAAGCATGGATGTTATGTTTTCAAAGAGTTGAGTTTTGTTTTGCACAATTGGCAAGCTTCTGGGGCATGATTTTGTGAAATGATTTAGAATTCCTAATGTTTTCCAAGTTCACATATGATTCCTCATGTGTTTGGTCCAAAAGGATGAGTTTTGGAGTATTTGATTTGAGTTTGGAAGCTTGGAAGTGAATCTGG
This sequence comes from Camellia lanceoleosa, assembly GCA_025200525.1. Classification (NCBI taxonomy): domain Eukaryota; kingdom Viridiplantae; phylum Streptophyta; class Magnoliopsida; order Ericales; family Theaceae; genus Camellia; species Camellia lanceoleosa. Next base: position 100,258,674 of record CM045763.1, on the reverse strand, counting down.
AAATTCCAGAATTTGACCTCTCTGCTCAAGCATCAGATCCTGCGCTCGAGCAACCACCTTTGTTTTTGCATCTTTGCTTAAGCAACCAAAAGTTGGCTCGAAAGTAAAATACATGCTCCCAAAGGTTCGTATGTTTTGTAGACCACTCGAGCGACAAGAGTTACACTCGAGCGAGGACCTGAGTCTCACGCTCGAGCAACCGTCGAGCGTGAAAATCACACAACCAGTACTTTTGCAGAAGTTTACAGACCGCTTGAGCGGTAGAAGTTGCACTTGAGCGACCACTTATATTTTGCATGCTCGCTCGAGAGAAGGAAGTTGCGCTTGAGCGAAACCCTTATTTTCAACAATTTTTGTTAAGTGTTTCCAAGTACATTTTAGCATCCTCATTGCATCCTAGGCATTTCCAAGCTAAGATTAAGACATAATAATGAGAATAAAAGGTAGAAACACACCAAGATAAGAAAGGATTAAGTTAATGATTCCGAATGTGTGATTCAATACGTATCCGTTCAATGTTTGTGTAGGTCACGTGCTGTGAACTGTTGATCCATTGGCTGCTATCAAAGTTATCTGTACAATAATCTGTGAGTAATAACGTAGTAAAGCTATGTTCAACTTATTTATTTTCTGTATATGGAATAAGACATGTTTTATGAAATGCTATGTTTTGCACAATGAATGATTGTTTAGTTTTTGACAAGTATCCGTGGCAACAATTCCATGATTCAAGTATGTTATCTGTTCCCGGTACTGGAGGTTCCTTCATAGAACTGACAAGTTATCCGTTCCCAGTAATGGAGGTTCCTTCATGGAACTGACAAATTATCTGTTCCTAGTACTGGAGGTTCCTTTATGGAACTGACAAGTTATCTGTTCCCAGTACTGGAGGTTCCTTTATGGAACTGACAAGTATGATCCGTAATGCTTTGTATATGATCGGTTAGCACTATTGAATGTATCAAGTTTACTCAAGCATCTTGAAGAATGTGAATGTGAATTTGTATTTGATCTGATTTTTGTTATACTTTGAACAAGAATATAAGTACGAATCTATTTTTTGAATTTGATGGGGGATATCACTCATTTAAATCCCTTTACTCTGTTATTATTCATTGGGCTTTCGCTCACTATTTATATTATGTATATAGGTGAGCAAGCGCGTGACCAGGCCTAAGCTGCTGCCTAGAGAGGTTAGAGTCAGCCTGCCACCATGCCTTCCAGAGAGATTTCCTTTTGAGATGTCAAGTTTTGTAACTTTGCTATAGATGTTTTTGTTTTGTTTTGCTTATCTGTACATTGGGCTAAGTCCCCTTTTGACTTTATCTGTGTAAATGAGTGACATAAGACTAGCATATTTATGACATCACATAGATATATAAGTTTGTTTGAAGATTTCTATCTCATATACGTCAACACAACTCTATGGACAATGTATATTTCTATATTTGCTTCCGCAACTCGTTATTATATGATATTGTGGTCAGAGGCCTTTAGTAATCCCTGGATTACTGGTCGATTACGACACTGAACCTATAGGGGCGGGTTTGGATCGTGACATTGGTAATGTTAATTTGTTTGACAAAATGATGTGAAAATGCTCCATACATTGATCGAGTGGACCTTGCCAATAGTTGCACCAATAGGCTCGGATAAGCAGTTGTGCTTAGGTCAGGTGGGCGAGACCGGTCACTGGTTAGGTACTGAGTAAGGCTAGGTATTTGGTACTGAGCAAGTTATCATATGTTGAGTTGATTTGAGACCTCCTCTCCCTACCACCCCCACACACACGTGGGGGTTGGTGATTGAAAAAAAAAAAAAAAACTGGCCAATTACAGGCCAGAGAGGGTCGTAGGGGTCTGGATAATTTTTCTTTGATAAGTTGCTTATAATATCGAATCGAATTGTGTGTGCAATGTCGTAAATTATTAGATCATTTTTATTTATTCTATATCTGAGCCTTATTTTTTCTATCGTATTGTATACTTTCCATGTTAATTTATTTTTCAAAAGCAGAACAATTTAGTGGCAACCGGATTTGAAGTACTAAAGGGATTATCTGAGCCAGATATTTGAGGGTCCACTACTATATATTATTTTTGGAGATAATTGTATAAATTATATTTTGGAGACATTTGTGTAAATTATTTTGGAGACTATTTATATATTTGAGATTATTAATTATCTAAAATTGTAAAATTGAGATTTATTTAATTTATTAATGGCCCGAAAGTTAGGTGTTACACATTTCGCTTCAATTTATAGTGAAGAAAACTTGGAGGGAAAGGAAAAATTAAAAAAAATAAACAAAAACAAAATGAAAAGAAGGGATAAAAGCGAATGGGTTTATGGCATGGTATGGCCTGGCCTCAAAATGGTAGGTGGGTAAAGAATTGCAAACTACGCAGGTTTGCTTGGAGCCCAAGAGTAATAAAATTAAAAAATTAAGGGTAAATTACACTGACACCTTATGAGGTTATATTTATTACAGTTTCTCTCTTTACCTTTTAGAAATTACATCTCCCTCTCTGAGATTTAAAGTTTCATTACAGATTCCCTTCTTCAACAATTTAATTTTTTAAAATACCAATTCTTCCCTCACTGGGTAAATTACATTGATACCCTTCACATTTTAGAAATTACAATCCCCTCCTCAAGGTTTAAAGTAGCATTACCAATTGCCCCCTCAGTTAGTATTAGTTGGAAAAAAAAATTTATTGAAAACAATTTTGTTAGTAAAATTTTAAAATTTTCTGTTTAAAAACCAACGTAAACTTATTTTTTGAATTTATATTTTTTCCTCAAATTTACAAACTGAGATAATAATTTATAAACCAAAAAAATTGTCAAACAAGTTTTTATGACAGTTTTTAAATTTTTTGTAAATATAAATAGTTACCAAACAGGACTCAGATAGTAAAAATATCGTAAAATTAACAAATAATTAAATAAGTTACCAACGTAAGAAATGACTTATCCAAAGATTCTTAGACTATGTATGGTTTGATTTTTAGAATTTTTTTTAAAAAATAAAAAATTAATTTGGTTAAGAAATAAAAAATAAAAAATAATTATCATTTTTATATAATTTTTATCTTTCGAGTGGCTAGAAATAATTTTTTACAAATTAAATTGAAACAGCCATACGTATGTATATAACCTGTCCAAAAGTTAAAATGATAATTATTTTTTACCCTTAAATGATAATTATTTTTTATTTTTTAACCAAATTAATTTTTAATTTTTAATTTTTTTTTCTAAAAATCAAACCATACATAGCCTAAGAATCTTTTGATAAGTCATTTTTTACGTTGGTAACTTATTTAATTATTTGTTAATTTTATGACATTTTTATCATTTGAAGCCTGTTTGGTAACCATTTCGTTTTCAGTTTTCAATTTATATTTACAAAAATTTTAAAAACTGTCATAAAAACTTGTTTGATAATTTTTTTGGTTTATAAATGGTAGTCTCAGTCTGTAAATTTGAGAAAAAAACGTAAATTTAAAAAATGAGTTTACGTTGGTTTTTAAATAGAAATTTTAAAATTTTACTAACAAAATTTTTTTTCAATTAATTTTTTTTTCAATGAATTTTTTTCCAATTAATACTAACCGAGGGGCAATTGGTAATGCTACTTTAAATCTTGGGAAGAGGATTCTAATTTCTAAAATATGAGAGGTGTCAATGTAATTTACCCAGTAAGGGAAAAATTGGTATTTAAAAAAATTAAATTACTGAGGGAGAGAATTTGTAATGAAACTTTAAACCTCAGAGAGAGAGATGTAATTTTCAAAAAGTGAGGGGGAGAACTGTAATAAACATAAATCTCAGGGAGTGTCAGTGTAATTTACCCAAAAATTAAAAAACAAAAGAGATAACTAAAATAGTAATGAGGTGGAGATAAAAAGAAGTTAAAATAAATATACGGAAGTAAGTTAGGTTCTTATTTAAAAAATTTACCACCAAATTATTATCTAAAATAGAACACCAATATCTCTCATTAAAATATTTAATAACTAAAAAATGCTCGCTCACCTCCTCTATTTCTCCATCGCTAAGGGCACGCCTCTGGGTTAGATTTGAGGAAGTGGTGGTGGTGATTTGGAGAAACAACATCACCGTTAGTTATTATCACAAAACCATAATGAATAATGAATGCTTTTCAACTAGGTTGTTCAACAGGTAAATGATATATGCATGTTAGTTGTTTAACGAAATGCCTCACTGACTTGTTTCTATTAAAGACGGAGCTCAGCCCAATTAAACAAATAAAAGAAAAAACTAACTCTAATTGAACAGATAAGTTAAAAAAATTTGAACAGATGAATTTCAATAGATATAAAAGATAAATAGGTTTGGTGAATTTCACTAGATAGGAGAAATGACCTTGGTGAATGGTGAATTTCAACAGATAAGAAAAAATAGGCTTGGTGAATTTCAACAAATAAGGAAAATAGGATTGGTGAATTTCAACAGATAGATTAAAAAATATTAAAATAATTTTGACAAATAGATACAAATTTAAACAGATAGGTTCAAAAAAATTGAACAAATAAAACAAGATTTGAACAGATAAGTTAAAATAAAAATTTCAACAGAAAAATGACAAAACTGAAAATAAAATATATTCCAAAACAACGAAACGTACTTCTTACCATAATATTTTGACAAAGCGTGTACTTCTCACAAAAAAAAAAAAAAAAAAAAAAAAAATCACTCATCAGACCTAACGCCTCAAGCAATCCTCATATTGAATTTATCATCAATTTTCTTTTATTTATTTTAGTTATGACTCTAATAGGATTGAATTATGATATTTGTGATAATCAACCCTACAAATATTAAATGTCATAACTTACATATGGTACACATCCTTTTAAATATATGTACTAGCATTACCCTAAATTTCAATCTCATATATATATAATTTTTTTTTCTGTCTTAAGTTTTGATCATCTTTTTCAAAGAAAGTAAAAAAAAAAGTTCTAACCATATAAGGGTGCTCTGACATTAGATCCTAAATAGTCGAAATTCCAGATGTCATTCTTAGGTAGTGGTTACACAACAGAGCCACGTAACTATATAGTGGTAAACCGCGGACTCGCACACAGATGGGAATTTGAACCCACGCTCCTGACATTGGGTATACTTCGTCCAAGTTTGAAAGATTTGTTCTACCAACTATATGTATTGTAACCCGAATAACTGACTTAGAAAAGAGTCAAAAGTGGGACCATTTTTGTGTATTAAGGTTTGTTGATTTAGTGATTGTGTGTGGTGTTGCAATAGAAATATTAAGGTGTATGTTAAAATGTGTGTTAGATGAAAAAAAAAAATGTATTAAAATATATATAAATAAATCTATTATCTACTACTATTATAAAAGTATGAAGAATTGTCATGTTTTCTACTTTTTACGTCTTTTGAAAATACTCGTTCAAACTTATTAAACATCAGCAAAACCACAAACAACACAAACATCTTTCGAAATTCAAATAGCTTTAAATATCAAACACTTTAAAACAACTAATCACCTTGAAACATTACAATCTACTATCAAACATATTGGATGATTCAGAGAGCTTTTCTTTCAAAAGGTTCGACTTTTCTGAATATCTTTACATTATATATTGGATGAAGTTGTTAAGTTCTCTGTTTCAGACTTATGACTCATATCCAATTATATTATTTGTATTATAATATGCATCATCATTCATAATAATATCGTTAACTGATTGAAAAAGGTCTTACACCACCAAAGGTATTACCTAAACTGTACAAACCCATAATTAATTTGAGTGGGTGATTCTATTAAAACTACTAAATGTGTGTTTCTTTGGACAGAGTGGATACTGGGGGATTGTAATCTACTGGACTGTCATTCTTGGGATACATTGTCTCCGGACTATTTGTTTGGACTGGATTTGTATCTTATGTTTGTTTAGTAATGAGATAAGATGTCTAAATTGGATTATTCTATTGAATCTTATATTTGTTTAGTCATGGGATTAGATATTTGGATTGAACTATTCTACTGAATCCTATGTGTATCCTATTTTATTTAATTTTTTTACTAGAACTTTTATAAAATTAAATAAATAGAACATCAATAAAAACGATATAAATTTATTTTAATTTTTAGTTGAGATTTTTTAATTTGAATTTTTAAATAAATTGAACTTTTATTTTTATTTTTAATTAAATAAATTTAATAAATTGAACTTTTAATTTTATTTTTTATTTTAATTTTATTTTTAGTCGAGATTTTAATTTTATTTCAATAAGCTTAGGATTGTCCTGAGCTTATCCTGAGCTTTCTATCCCACCTCCTCGGGATACAGTTGTCCCATATATGGGGGACTATTGTAGACCACCCCGAACTCCGCTGCGCGCGCGAGGGCGTGAATTGTAGTTCTAGCTACTACAGTTTGGACTCCTATTACGGTTTTAAATCTAATCTCACAAAGTGCAATGTAAGACTGATAAATCACCAAAGAGTCCAAATCCGGCAAATCGTTTTGGAAAATCAATTTTGAATCAAAAAGCGCCAAACATGGACTGCTTTGCCAGATTTTAGAGTCGCCACCTAAATATTTTGTTTTGGGAAATTTAGGAAACCCTGACTCATGCCAAAGGCCACGTGTCCGTCATCACCAAAGTTGCCTTGGCTCGGGAACTTGGGTACAAGAGGGGAAGGTCCTGAAATGAGCACCCCCGCTTGCCCGATCAAAGGATCGGCCTCTACTAACACGATATGTTGTTTTTGAAAACACATGCGTTCTTATTCCGGTTATTAATCTAACTTATTACGTGATGCGCACAGCATACAAGTATAGACTAAATCACTCAAGTTGGAACAAAACATCTCATGTTTGTTTTTCGAAATGGTTTGAAGTTGCTACTCGCAAGTAGGCTAAAACACGGATTTGCCACCCTCAAGTGGGCTTAAAACATGATGATTTGCCACTTTAAGTGGGCTTAAAACTCACATTTTGATGAATTGTTCCAATTCAAGCAATGAAGCCTTCATCCACAGGCATTCAAGCAGTTATTGCAGTTAAGCACATAGCCTCATGGCAAGCATGCTATACATGGCAACATACACATCTCATGAAATATGCTAAAGCGTAAAAGCTTACCTACTACTCTGAGCCAAAATAGAAGCTAGTTAGAAATCATGCATGATCCTAGCTATGTCAACAATGCCTAATGCAACACATGCAAAAATGCAACTAAAATAGGCTCGGTTATCCTAAAATGTCATGTGAATGCAACTTGATAACGTGTATTCAAATTGGTATTGAAATACAATGCAGTTTGTATGATGTGCCGAGCTTGGTGCATGCAAGACAGATGAAGGGATGCACGCATGCGAAGCATAAGGATGCTAATTGAAAATGACTCTAAACTAACTATCGAAAGCGGTTAAGTAAAAGGGAAAAAGAAATGGAGGTTGGAAGACATGCTTCACACACACGCACGTTTATTATAAAATTTGCCCTCTCGACGGAGGGTCCGAATAATAAGCTAACTAGCTAATCTAAACTAATTAAACTAATTATTACAAACCAAAACTAATTAACTAATCCTAGTTAACTAATTAGTTATTATAACACAAATTGATTAGTTAAACACATTAACTAATTAAGTACAAAACCAAAGCATTAGCTACCTAAGCAAAACAGCTAAGTAAAGCAGTAAAAAGAGGTCCTCGGGGCGAGGGGTGTATGCATGCTCGGTCGCTTCGTTCGGAAATCCATTACTATGCCTTAACTTGCCTCTATTTGCATTTGATCTCAGATGTCACGCCCTCAGAATATAACCCATAACATACACAATAATACGATGCATTACTTAAGAAAATAAACCAAAATTCATTCATCAAAGTATCCTAAATAAAGTCATTACATATAACATCCAAAATAAATGCCCTACGGGCTTACATCTTGCCAAGCCAACACTTGGACACAAAAACATGAGTTCTAACTCAGAAACAAATAAAGTCCTAGGCTTGAATGTTTACATGTAATTCAAATAAAAACAAATAACTAAACACAAGGCTTCATTGTCCAAATCCTTCCAAGCTAAGTCCTTGGAGGTAGTGAATCACCTAGACCTGAAAATGATGTTCCCATATAGGGTGAGCCACAGCCCAGTAGAAATATACTAAACCAAATATAAGCATTGAATAAAGCAATAGCATTCAATAGATGGATAATACAAATTATCAGTTTCACTTTCCATTAGTTATTTCACTTTTCCTTTCTACCAATATGGCTCAGAACCTGGCCAAACTATAACAGTGAATTTGTATGTCACCGTACATTATTTCCAATCTCAACATAATAAATGAGACTCAAACTCACATCAAAATACTTCATACTTCCAGTTTGATACACATTTTAGTGCTGTATCAATAAAACATTTCAATATAAATAAGCACACATAAAAGTGATGCTAATGGAGTCCATCCCCTATCTCCTCCCAAACAATAAGACACTTCAATATAAATAAGCACACATAAAAGTGATGCTAATGGAGTCCATCCCCTATCTCCTCCCAAACAAAATCCGGTTTAGAGGTCCATCCCCTAAACCGTGGAGTACATCCCCTATCTCCTCCCACACAATATGCACATGCAATGCTCAACCAATACATGTATGTAAGCACATAACATATACAACTAACAATCAATACACATAATGTATGTATTAATTCCACAGTCAAAATTAATGACTTAACCAATGTAATTAGTTTCAGTTATCCCTAATCCACATGCAATGTCTACAACAATCATGACTATCCTCCACCGATAGCCTAAAACAGTTATCTCTAGACTGGAAATAAATAAATCAACAATTCAATAAACAAGTAATTTAAATTACCCAACTATCCCATTTAATCCATAAATTCCTCCATTTCATGAATTTAACTAATTTCCCAATGTTCCTTAAATTAAATATACAATTCAATTTATTTAAACAATTAGGGTTTTTCCCAAAATTACCAAAATACCCCCCAACATATCAAAATACCAAAACTTAGAACAAAACTCATAAATTGGAGTAGGAAATCCCTACCTCGAAGAAATAATCCAAAAAAAAGAAGACGAAGATGGTGACCCACACTCAACGTGCTTCAAATCCAAGATTGTTCAGATTAAACTGAAGCCCTCGACCCACTCTACCTTTTTAATAAAGCAACTAGGGTAGAAACGCACTCTAAATAGATCAAACCCAAGAGAGAAAATAAGTAGGGAAAAAGAGAAGTCGGACCTAGGGTTTGGAATCCAAAAACAGATGAAAAACTGATTAAATTCCCGCTGCTGCTTATATAAACTGAACAGGCTCGCTCGAGCGAAGACATGGTCGCTCGAGCGACCAGACACAAGAAGTGCTCGCTCGAGCGAAGAAAATCTCGCTCGAGCCAAGAATGCAATGCTTCAGGTCTGCAACCCAGAAGCATGCTCGAGCGACAGAATGCTCGCTCGAGCGAAGAACTCGAAAACATACACCTCGCTCGCTCGAGCGAAGAAAAGCTCGCTCGAGCGAAGAAACACTGCTCTCAGGTCTAAACTAGACGCAATCGTTTGCTCGAGCGAAGAAACCCTAGCTCGAGCCACCAGAGACAAAACTCAACCCTCGCTCGAGCGACCAAACCAAAAACTGGACAGCAACACTTGGTTTCCGGACCCAACCAACCTGAAACAAACCTGCCCAACACATTCTATAACTCAAATGAGCAAATGAAGGACGACAGTAACAGTTATCAAATGATAGAATCTACGGAACCCAAGTCCGGATACAATAATCAAATGGGAAAATACCGGGGTCGCTATATCAGAACACTGCACAAACCTCCAGATAACTTCTACTCTAACATGGAAACCTCAAGGAGGGCTGCCGACCAGAAAAGGGTGGTGTAGACCACCTGTAGACCACCTAAGTATGCTGCAGACCAGAAAAAGTGGTCGGCCAGCTACTTTTTCTAGTCTGCTGACCAGAAATTTCTGCCAAGCTCCAATTTGCTGCAACAAAGAACAAGAAGGGACACAACAGTGTATTTGCAAGGTATGTGTGCACAACCACCCTCCCTATCATTTCTCAGGCTCAAGGGAGTGCGGTTCTTGACTCTCGGGCCACCAAGCGAGCATCGCAATGCACGATGGCTGAGAAGCCAAGTTTGCACAATTCAATGTCAATGAATGCACAAATAACACATAAGGGCCTTAACCTCTATCATGCATGATCAAGAGGGTCGGCGACCAAGAAACGCAACACATTTCATCACTTCAAGTACGAAACATGCCACATTCCTTGTGTTTGGATCAACGCTCGATCCAAACACAATGCAACACATACAACATGATCAACCTATCAATGCTAATGGCATGCACAAGATTCCAACATATGAACAATACATGCATGGCAAGTTTAGAAGCTTAAGGCATCAAAGCTAAGAAAGAGCATCTCACAAGAGGCATGCAATACAATGCTCAATGGACTTAAACCGAATATGGGCAGACCTAAATCATGCCAAAACAGTGGCCAACACACCAAAACTTAGGCACAAAAAGGCGAATTATGCATGCTCATGTAATGGCTCATCAATTAAGCATAATAGCACAACTCTCAAACATGATGAAAAAGTGACAAATGTGAGAGTGTAGCTACACTATATGCACTAAAACCATGTGTGGAATGATGCCAAATCATCTAAACAACACAAGTATAGCATGCAAGAGGCCCTAGGGCACAAGGTTACTAAAATGGACTACACAAGAGGCATGCAATGCATGGCACAAATGATTGAACCAGCCATAGACAGAGCTCAATTAAGTCAAAACAAAGACCAAAATATGCTGGGATGGGAGCTCAAAAGCCCAGACAAGCAAGCATACGCATTAGCCCATAAGCGAGGCATAAATGCACAACTCTTGAAAGCACTCAAAGAGTGAAAGAATGGGGTGCATGGTAATGAAACATGCTTTGAAATCACATATCAAATGATGCTAAATCGTGCAAATAGCCCAAGCAATGTATGTTAGTGACTTGAAAACTCAAAGCTAGTGAGCAAGATTGCATTATGGCTATACAAAGCAAGGCATGCATGACCAAAACAACTTAAAATAGAGCTTAAGCATGGCAAAACATGAGTAAAAGCTTGCTGGAGTGAAGCCAAAAACATGCTAGAATGATGGTCAAAGCATGATGCATGTTAGGCTAGCAAGGAGGATTGCACTATGAGTATATGAAGCATGCAATAAGTGATCAAACCAACTCAAAACAAAGCAAAGGCATGCTGAAATAAGGTCTAAAACATGCTAAGATGGAGCCAAAACATGCTAGGAAGACATGCTACTTTGTAAAGCTACAGGTAGGATTATACTACAAGTATAAGATGCATGCAAGAAGTGACCAAGACAGCCAAAAACAGAGTCATGGCAAGTCTGAAAGGTCATAAAAAAGTGCTCAAACAAAACCTCAAGAAGATAGAACTACATGCTCTTTTGGTGAGCCATCAACACAAGCAACCAAGTTATAAAAGGAGGGGACCACCCCCACCTATTTTGGGCTACAAAACACACTTTCCACCACTGAAATTTCTCTGAGTTTCAGTGGTAGAAAGGTCATGCAAAGGCTAAAACAAAAGCCTTAAGGGATGGCTCAAAGGCCTAGCAAATAAGGCATACAAGGGGGTGAAACACCCCAACACTAAAGAGATCTCAAACAAACACCTTAAACACTTGAAAATAAAGCTTTTTGCAGTTTAAAATTAGGCCTAAAACATCATGCAAATAGGGCCAAAGCCTTAATAAAAAACAAAGCTTTAAGGGGCTAGTTTCTTACCCTTGAAGAACAACTTCAAAACAACAACTCCAGCAACTTTTTTGGACCAAAAGCAATCCCAAAACCCCAAAACCAGCTTCAAGGTGCCTTAGCTCCAAAGCAAAGGTGTTTCACTAGGTGTTTGTGTGCAAAAGTGTGAAGAAATGGCACTTTTAAGCACAAATATAGAGAGAGGGAGCAATATAGAGATAGAGATATATGTATAACCCTCAGCCAATTTTTCTAAACCTAAAGTAAGAGGGAGGAGGCTCCCTTATATAGAAATCCATGCCTTAAGCTTGTTAGAAAAGCTAAAGGCTCCAAGCAATCCCTCCGTACATGTGTATGGAGGATGCTTTTTGTGCCCAATAGCTAGCACAGCTGGCAAGAAAATATCTGCAGAAAAATACAGAAAAGGTGCCGACTAGTTGAGGTGGTTGACCGACCACTCCCACTAGTCGACCGACCAGAAAAAGTGGTCTGCAAGGACAAAAAGTGGTCGGCAAAGGGAGAAAGATGGTCTACGGCCACAAAAAGTGGTCTACAGACCTCTGTTTCCCTCGAGGCAAAGACAACAAGGCATGGTCTGAAAACCAGGCCAAGAGGAGAAGGTTAAGAGGTCTTGAGACAAGGCGCTCGGCCGAAGGCTCTGGAAATCGGAAACTAGCCTACAAGAGGAAAAAGTAGTCTACGACTACAAAAAGTGGTCTACAGACCTCTCCCTCCCTCCAGGCAAGGTCAACAAGGTATGGTCCACAAACCAAGCCAAAACACAAAGAGTTTAGAGGCCCGGAGGCAAGGCACTCAGCCGAAAACTCCAGAAACTCAAAACAAGCATAAACATGCACGATCATCGAGCGCTCAATCAATGATGTCTGAGTCTTAAGGTCAGTCAAAAATGGGGTGTCTACAACTATTAGTTCGGATGGACTCATAGTCCACTGCAAAATTTCTGAATCAAACAATGGACTATTCCATCCACCGAACTGTGAGTCTTATTCCATGCTCCTATCACTCCAAACAAATGTGCTCTAATAGTGGGTTGAGTACCCTCAATTTGTTTCTTTTTTTCTCTTTTTTTAGAGAATGGTATATTAAAAAACATTGTATTTATTTCTTTATTTTCAGTTTTTACACAATAAGAAAATTAACAAATATTATATGTGCAGTTACAATAAAATAAATAAATGAAAGCAAGCCAAGTATAGCGTTATAGGCAACAAATAAGCAAAGTCCCTTCATTACTTGATTTTCAGGTACATAATTTATCATCCTAATAATAATTAAAAATTCCAAATACCTTGATTTTTCTTTTACTTGACCAAATTAACATTAATATTAATACATCGTGAATACAAATATCCATAGAGAATACATATTATTCCTGTAAAGCGATAATCATTCGTATAGAAAATCTAAATTTGAGTTCTTGCATTTACTACATTCTACTCCTTGTTCAATTTTGATAAACTTTTTTATTGCATACTTTGCAAGCAACATATCAAGGTTACCCACTTTGTTTTGAATTTCAGAACCAAATAGTCGATCGCATTATCCAGGCTTCTCTCTAATTGGGTTTATCAATTGGAGCATGTTGTTGGGTCCCTGTGGGCCCAGTACGGTGCTCACATTGATAATCCAAACTAATCAATAAGTAGGACACGTTGAGTATTTTATCCCTATAAAAAATTACGTTCATCGAATAGTGATAGCCACTTGATCAGATCACATTTGTATTAACAAGTTATTTTTAAAATCATAGTTACTGTTGATACAAATTTGATTTGATCAAGTGGCTATCGATATCCGATCAACGTTATTTTTTGCAAGGATAAAATACTCGACAAGAACTGTACATTGAACAGTTCGGATTATCAATATGGGTTTTGTAGTGGGCCCACAGAGCCCAATAACATGCACTAGTCCAATCAAGCTGGAGATAAGTTATTTCCTATTTTATACTCCTTTTGTGCATTAGTTATAAATTGATTGATTTTTTTTTTAGTAATTTAAAAGGTTGTGTCAACGAATTTTTCACTCTCTATGGTTTGAAATTTTCAAAATTAATTTTTTGAGTTTTTAATTTTAGATTGACTTAATATATATGCACTTAATATATATATATAATTTGTACAAAAAAAATTAAAAATCATTGAATATAACAAAATACTAAAATGTATTAAAATTTTATATTATTTTGTATTCAATAAATTTTTCACAATAGTTGGATTATGTAAAAAGAAAAGAATAATAGTGTTTTTTTAAGATAGTAGGAATAATAGTGTTAAACTCACAAAATAAAACACATAAAAATGTTGGATGAAGTTTATTTGAAGTCTGACTCACATCACACTCAAAATGAATTTTAACTTGACATTTTCATTATATGTTTTATATTCTATTTTTTAGCACTAAACATTACCACCAAAAAAAAAAAAATGTAAATTTACCAAGTGTCTGGAAAATAAAAAACAAAATTTAAAAAAACTAACTATTAACTTCACTTCTAAAGAATTAGAGATTCATAAATGATCACCAAACCCATTTAGAAATAGACTATTTTAGTTGACTATTTGATTTTTTATGAAAAATGTGCAAAAAATTAAAGAAAGTGATGTGATGAGTGTTTTATTTTATTAACTATTTTAACCTGGGATGGGCAGCTCATCTCAGAACAAGCTCGTATTTTAACTTGTTTCTCTACCTTAGAGTGACTGTGTCAACAAAATCAATTATAATTATAGCATTGTAAGCTAAGCACAAAATTACTGTACAAAATAGAAACTCATATTTATACATTAATATAAGATTATCTGAAAAAACAATTCAAATAAGGATCCATATTTCATTTATAAATCAATTCATATACCGCGTGCAATGCACGTACACTCCCAACTAGTAATTATAAAAAATATAATAAGACTCACCTTTTCTTTTTTTAGGTAATAAGGAAAGTTAAACAATAAAATAAAATAAGAAATGAGAGGGTTAATCCCTCTCATACACAATTCCAACCATGTCAGCCACTAGCATGGGCCTTAGCAAATAGGGGAGTCTTCATAGATCTTCAAGTCTTCCACCTGATTTTCTCCCATATGAGTAAGGGCATCTGCACAGTGATTAGCAAAATAAGACTCACTTTTTGTACGACCATCAACACTCCTCTCTATTTCTCTCTTTCCCTAACTCATTAGTTAGATGGCCAGAGTTATAGTATAAACTAACGGTTGACAATGTTAGTGCACACTTTAACACCTCCTAGTAGTTCCATTATGAAGACAAAAATGAAAATAATTGACTCAAATTTTAGCATCTGATACTAAGGTCTTGTTTGGCAACATTAATTTTTAATTTAAAAGTCAAAAAGTCTTTTCTAGTTTGTCTCGGTTTGCACCGGAGTTTGTAGTGACGGAAGAATGCCGTTGCATTGAGTTTGAGAAAAAACTTAAAACCAAGATCTTGTTCAAGGTTGCCACGAACATGATTCGGAATTATGACCGTCTTGTGGAGGCGGGCGCGAATATGGAGATTACCGTGGAGGCCGAAGAGGACAGACTTCAGAGTTCGAGGTCTAGGTCTAGGGGCCAAGGGTCACAGGGAGACTATAGGCCCAACAAGAAGAGCAGAAACACTTTTTCACCCCAGTCCTAGTCGCAGCAGTCTAGATCCACTTTTCTCTTGCCTAGTGCGGGTCCGGGAAAGAGCGCACCGAGTGGGTTTTCTTGTTTCAAATGTGGCCAATCATGTCACAAGGCTTTTGCATGTTTGCAGAAGGGAGGAGGACAGCAAATGTATCCCAAACATACTAGTTTTTTACATCATATTTTAGCCAAAAAACTAAAAAAGTACTAAAAAAAATCTATTCCCAAACGAAGTCTAAGCGCTTGTTTGAGATAATTTTTTTTAATTTGACTTTTTAGTTATTTAGATATTTTAATCTGATTAAAAAAATTATATTTGAAATAATTTTTTATATTTGAAATAATTTTTTACTTTTATTAATTAATTTTATAATTATAAAAAAAAATTATAATTTGAAAGTAACGTTTGCCAGGAGTAGGAATCCATCAACCTCGAGTAAATTGGCTGTAGTTGATTAAGTTAACGCTGCATCTTTGACAAACTTAAAGGAAATTGCAAATTGTGGGGATATAATTTTTGAATGACAACACATGGCTGAGGTGACACCAAAGTGCCAGCCGAGGTGTCACGTGTCTTGGTCATGACACTGAGATCATCTCGGCTAGGTCGAGGTTATTTGTGAAGATGCCAGAATTCGGGATAAGCGAATAAGGGATAAGAGTCCTAGAATGAGAGATGACTTCAGTTTGGGTAAAGATAAGACTCTTAGAGAGTTTATCCCAATCCTACTAGGAGTCCAAGATTAGCAGTAATCCTAAGTCCATTGAAGTTAGGCTTTTATTGGGATTAGGTAAGTGTTGGCTATAAAAGAGAGACACCCCCATGGGTCTAAAGTATGCTTTTTATGCTCTGAATAGTGAGTTAAGTACTTTTGCTATCTTTGAGAGATAATTGACTTGATCGTCGGAGTGCACCCAGGTGGACGAACCACCGCCGGAATCTCTTCTTTTTGTGACAGGTTGTTCGGGCTTAATCTATTCTGCTAGTGTTCTCCAGCTGAGTGCTTGAGTGGCAGTGTGGTTGGAAATTGACACACACAATTTGGGTCCGTCTGTGGGAAAGAAAGGAGAATAGATGGCCAACGACGGACATAAAAAGAATGTTAGGGACGACACCCCTACTGAGAGTGGAAAACATATTGACCTTGACGTCAATGAAGACAACTGCAACGAAGAGACTCGTGATAAGAATCACGGAGGAAAGGATGTTGGCCAGGAGGGTGGCGTACTGAAGAAATCGGACTAGAGCGGGTATTATAACGAGGACGACCTCCAGGTATGGAAAGATAGATGCTTGTGGAGGGACGACAAGATGAAGGGAATGGCGAACAAATTGGCGGACCTACAAACGGTCGTCAATTTCATGATGTAGAACAACGTCATGCAATCACCGTTCCCTTTACAAGATACGCCGATTCCAGCGGCCAAGAAAGATGCCCAGAAAAAGGTGCAGAACACAGTTCTTGCAGTCCCTCAGGACGACAGGGCAAAGGGGCATTCTCACCGGCCTTCACGGGAGGTCGAGTATGGAGAATCAAGGAGGGGAGAATTCCAGAAGACACGTCGAACCAAAGAAGACTGCACCAAAGAACATCGGGATGTTCAAGGGAAGGAACTCTGTTTCGACATGACTAGTGGAGGGAAGTCCAAAAGGACTCACAACGACACTGGAAGCAGTGCACCGAAAAGGCTGAAGTCAGGAGATAGCCGAGCTCCTGGACGAACCAAGGAAGAACTGAGGGATTACCTCCAGAGAAAGTGTAACACCCTCGGAATAAACCCATAAATCATGCATTCGTTACATCCATAAACTGAAGAGAATAAAACATATTGCCATTCATCAGAGTATTCTTACAAAAGATATTACATGTTGACAACAAAAGTAAATGCCCTATAGGCTTACAACTTTCCAAGTCAACACTTGGGTTCAACAAAAGTAAAGTTCTAACTCTTTACACAAAATAAGCCCATGGCTTGATATACATGTAATATACAAAAGAGAACAACAAAAGAGCTATCAGTCGCAAGCCTCCCAAGCTATGTCCTTGGAGGTGGTATATCACCTGAACCTGAAAATGATGTCCCATATAGGGTGAGCCAACACCCAGTAGAGATTTGCTAAACATAATATGAGCAATAACTAAAACGTTAGCATTTGATAAAGGTTTAACTCATATAAATCAACTCATAACACATTTCAGTTCCATGACATATATGTCCATGCTTCATTCCATTTTCCTTTACTTAACAATTTCGATTTATAAACATGGCTCAGAATCTGACCAAACAATTCCCATGAGACTACGGCTCATGTTAAAAACCTTTCCAATATCAACAATTCAAATGAATTAAAATTCATAACAAACACTTCCATACTTCACAATTCACATGAGATAACAACTCATAATAAAACACTTCCATACGTCACAAATGATACACAGATTTGCTGTATTAATGGAGTCCATTCTCTATCTCCTCCTAAATCGTGGAGTACATCCCTATCTCCTCCCACACAAAACAATGTATATAAAAAATTATCATATACACGATCAATCAATACACAAATTTGATGTATTATTCCAACTGTCATATTCAATGACATATTCAACTGATTAGTTTTAGTTCACCTAATCATCATGCAGTGTCTACAACAATCAAGACTATCCTCCACCGATAGCCCAAAGCAATTATTTCTAAACAGATAATAATTAC
The DNA here is from genome assembly GCA_025200525.1 of Camellia lanceoleosa. Taxonomy (NCBI): domain Eukaryota; kingdom Viridiplantae; phylum Streptophyta; class Magnoliopsida; order Ericales; family Theaceae; genus Camellia; species Camellia lanceoleosa. The sequence continues at coordinate 100,240,490 of CM045763.1, read as the reverse complement.
ATCCAATAGATAAATTATCAACAATTTCAAAAGTGAGCGGTTTATAAATCCAACTCCACCATTTAACCTTATTTTAAACCAATTTCATCATTTCCAACTTAATTTCATATTTCCATAACTTTCCAAATTAATTATACAAATTAATTCATAACATAAAATTAGGGTTTTTCTCTATTTTTTCTCAACATTGACCTAAAGGCTCAAATACCAACAATAAACAACAATAACCCCATTTGAGACCCAAAATACACATGTATTGGCCCAAAGAACAAAACCCCTCTTTATACATTTTGAAACCCTAACACCCAAAATTACCCAACTTCAACATTAAATCAAAATGACCAAAAGTTTATGTCAAAGATCATAAAAATGAGTAGTTATCCCTACCTCAAAAGATGAGATCAAATGGAGAAGATGAAGAATTTCGAAATGCTCTAAAACCCAAGATTTTCGGATGAAAATATAGCCCAAGCCAAGCTCTACACTTTTTACAAAGATATTAAGGTAGAAGATCACTCAAACTAGATCAAACCCTAGAGAGAAGTTGAAGTTTAGAGTGAGGAGCTCTCCAATGGAGGTTTTAAAAAGGTAAAGAGAGAGAAGGTGCCAAAAAAGTGATCCAAAAAGTGAAATCCTGAACTGATATAAAAACAGGTCCGCTCGAGCATGGGATTCCCCGCTCGAGCGTCAGACACAGATTTACGCTCTAGCGTCAAAAGCGCCGCTCGAGTGTCGGATGCACACTTCCAGAAGTTTTGCAGTCGATAGTCCCCGCTCGAGCGTGAAAGTGGACGCTCGAGCATCCAATGACCTACAGACAAAATACTGAGAGATGGAAAATCACGCTCAAGTGTCAAAATGCCCGCTCGAGCGGAGAAACAAAATCAAAGGGGCCGCTCGAGCGTCAAAAGCCCCGCTCGAGCGTGAAGGCAAAATTCTGGACATCAACTCTAGGTTTCTAAACACAACCAACCTGTTTCAAACCTGCCCAACACAGCCCAAGATTCACATTCAAAGCGCAAAGGACGGAAAAGAGAATTCGACAACAACACATCCACGGAACTAAGTCCGGAATATAGTAAACAAGGAAGGGAAAACCGGGATCGCTATAGAAAGCGACAAGATGTCGAGGTCACCTCTCCGGTCAAGCCGAGGACACCGTTCTCGATAGAGTTGGACAAATTTGAGGCCCCGAAAAGGTTCCACATGCTGAGATTCCAGATATACGACGGTAAGTCGGACCCGAACTTTCACGTCGGCTTGTACCTGAACTCGATGGCATTATACACCGGGAACGAGCCGTTGCTCTGCAAGGTGTTCCCCTCGTCCTTGGGGAAAATTACATCAGGCTGGTTTCACAAGTTGCCAAAAGGAACTGTGAAAACCTGAGAAGGCTTGGCTGAGATGTTCGTGGCCGGGTTTGTGACAAACAAACTACAGCCATTAATGGTGGACTCCCTGATGGCCTTGAGAATTAGTGAGGATGAAAGTCTTAGGGCTTATGCCAAGAGGTATTACGAGGCATTCAACCGAATACCAGGATGCAACCAAGAGGTGGCGATTGTGTCCTTTAAGAACGGCCTGAAAAATGACTGTTTGCTACGAAAATCACTGGCAAAGACACTGCCAAAGAGTATGGAGGAACTCATGACCAGAATAGAGAAGTATGCAAGGGCCGAGGAAGGCACGCCGGGGACAAAGACGTCAACACAAGAAAAGAGAAACGGCACGCCGAAGCGATGCCGGGGTAATACTGGATATAGCAAGCAAGAGACAGGATTAAGGGCTGCACAGGCAGTCACAACTGATCCCTCCAACCTAAGTGAGCAGATCTCAAATTCTAGAAGACAAGATCTCGGCCTAGATGATTAAGTTTGAGAAGAGAAAAGCTTAGCTTAAGTTAAAGACTTTTTATATAAGGTCCACAAAGGAGTAGGTGGAAGCCATGCAGGGGGCAAATCCATTGCCCATAGAGCAATATCGCAGGGATTCTTTTGGTCTTACATGCAAAAGGAAGCTGAAGCCTATGTAAAAAAGAGGGAAAATATTGTTGAAATCCACCTGCAAGGTGCGAGAGAACAGTAATTCGGCTGGGGGCATACCAACAGCAACTTGCTAGGGCTTACAATAAGAAGGTTAGCCCAAGAGAGTTCAAGGTTAGGGACCTCATCTTGAGAAAGGTTGTCCGCAATAAAAAGAATAATAGGGAGGCCAAACTTGGCCCAAATAGAATCATCTCGGTTGCCGGCAATGGGGTATATCGGCTGAAGTAATAATAAAGTGCTAGTTTGATTTTTGTGAATTTGAAATCTGTGCGATAGGACCGACCAGTCTTATGACGATGTTTCTGATTGAAACATGACGAATAACTTAGACTTATTATATGGCAGAGTTCCTACTTGCATATAATAGAGTTGAACTAAGTTGGCGATATTTCTGATTGAAACATGACGAATAACTTAGACTTATTATATGGTAGAGTTCCTACTGGCATATAATAGAGTTGAACTAAGTTGGCGATGTTTCTGATTGAAACATGATGAATAGCTTAAACTTATTATATAGTAGAGTTCCTACTTGCATATAATAGAGTTGAACTAAGTTAGTGATGTTTCTGATTGAAACATGACGAATAACTTAGACTTATTATATGACAGAATTCCTACTTGCATATAATAGAGTTGAACTAAGTTGGTGATGTTTCTGATTGAAACATGATGAATAACTTAGACTTATTATATGACAGAATTTCTACTTGCATATAATAGAGTTGAATTAGGTTGAATTAACCTGGACTTACCATATCGGCAGAGTTAAACACAGATTGAAACTAAGTGCACTTGGGTAAGATTAACAGAAGAACCAAGGTTGAGAACATTGGCTAGTCTCTGTTTAAATATAGACTTCGGCAACGAGGTCAGAGCCACATGCTTAATGAGAATCCAAGTGGAACTTAAGTTCACATTAGAGAGTTCGAGAATGATGCTTGAAATTTAAGAAAAATTTACAAGTTGAAGTTAAACCGAGGACGTGTTTAACACTTGTTGAAATTTTAAAAATTTACAAGCTGAAGTTAAACTGAGGTTATGTTTAACACTTGTTGAAATTTTTAAGAAAAATTTACAAATTGAAGTTAAACTGAAATCATATTTAACACTTGTTGAAATTTTATGAAAAATTTACAAGTTGAAGTGAATTCGAGGTTATGTTAAAGGAAGATTGGTTTAAACACTTGTTGAAATTTTTAAGAAAAATTTACAAGTTAAGCCAAGGTTGTATTCAAAAGAAGTACCTATGTACTTGCCGAAATAAACCAATAGTGGTTTAACTGAGGTATTCCACCTTGAGGAGGTTGCACAGTTAAGGTGTACATTGAAGACATGCAAATTATTCTAAGTATAGAATCATGCAAGAGTAAAAAGAAGACAAACATTCAAAGCACTTGAAAGGGAAAAAAGTTGTACATGCATTCAGATAAGGAAAAAAGGCACCTCGGCTTGACATTGAAGAATGATTGTTTAGATTACAAAAATAGCACGTCGGCCAAATCAAAGCTTACATTGTTTCAAAAAGTAAGAAAAAAGTACAAGGTGCAAAGAAAAATACAGACTGATAAAGGAGGAAATAGTGACTCACCGAAGAAAAATGAAGCCTGTGTTGAGTACACCGGAGTCAGATGATGGCAGCAAATGGAAAGGATCAGCAAAAACCTCGCCGGAGAAGTTGAACGGCAGTGATTGCAGAGAGCTTTAGAGCTTGAAGCAATAGGAGGATTAGAGAAAGTTAGAGAGAGAAAGCTTGCATGAAGACGAAGATGCAAAAGTGAAAAGACGGAGAGAGAGAAGTGATTTTGATCAAACACACGAAATGGCGGTAAAAACGCATTTAGTGTGCCTAGGACGACGTGTTTGTCAGACGACGCACACAAGTGCGATGCGACTTAATGGCGCGTGTCAGGCACGACTCAGTAGGGGAAAGACGCGTGGCAAAAACGGTTGAGTTACTGTGCGTGACAGCTCATACGCGTGATGAAACTCTTGGAGTTCTTAATTTAATGGAGCAGGACCTCGGCTAGGAGGACGATCTCGATTGTGAAACTTGAATAAAACTTGGTTTTTTAGTTCTAAGGCATTGATGAAAACAGACTAAGTCTTGGTCATATTTGAGCCGACGAATGATGACCTCGGTAATGAAGGATAAAGCGAACTTAGCCGATGTGCTAAATGAAATGAATGATATAGGATCCATCACCTCAGGATGCCGAGGTAATAGAACCTAGGGGGCAGTTGTGGGGACATAATTTTTGAATGACAACACATGGCCGAAGTGACACTGAAATGTCAGCCGAGGTGTCACGTGTCTTGGTCATGACACCGAGATCATCTCGGCTAGGCCGAGGTTATCTGCGAAGATACCAGAATCCGGGATAAGCGGATAAGGGACAAGAGTCTTAGAATGAGAGAGGACTTCAGTTTGGGTAAAGATAAGACTCTTAGGGAGTTTATCCCAATCCTACTGGGAGTCCAAGATTAGTAGTAATCCTAAGTCTATTGAAGCTAGGCTTCTATTGGGATTATGTAAGTGTTGGCTATAAAATAGAGGCACCCCCATGAGTCTAAGGTATGCTTTTTATGTTCTGAATAGTGAGTTAAGTACTTTTGCTATCTTTGAGAGATAACTGACTTGATCGTCAGAGTGCACCCGGGTGGACAAACCACCGTCGGAATCTCTTCTTTTTGTGACAGGTCGTTCGGGCTTAATTTTTTCTGCCAGTGTTCTTCAGCTGTTTGCTTGATTAGCAGTGTGGTTAGAAATTGACACACACAATCATTTATAAAGACGAACAAAAGAAATTATAAAATTATGAAATTTTTTTATAGGAGTTTTTTTTGATAAATCTCTTTTTTAAGAGTTTTATTCTATCTAATTCATATTTTTTTTGACTATTCTATTAGGTCCAATTTGAGGTTAAAAAAACTAAAATACCCTTAATCTTTCCTGCCCTCATTAATGTTGATATTTAATGTTGATTATCTTTATGTTTTGGTAGTTCCCATGACAATTCCTATTCCTCATATGTTCACTCCAAAAAAAAAAAAAACATTAATTACACACTACTATTTAATATTGATATATATTATACACAAAAAATTGAACATGATTTTTTATTGATTATTATTATGTTTTGGTAGTTCTCATACATTCAAATTTTGATTATATGTAATGATGTGAATGTTCACATCAGATGATGTGAATGTGAATGTGTTGGAAAAAATGGTATTTTATATGGCTTATTTTGGGCCGACTTTGAGACCAAAATTTAGTGGGCCCCAAACTTCTTTTGGGGTGGGTCCGAAGAGGTGACGTGTTCCTTGTCGCGTGGCAAGTCACACGGTGAAGACGGTTCGTCAAAACCATTTATGAGTGAATGGGAACATGACATCCTTTTGGGGTTTAACATTAATTTTTAGACAAAGTTCATTTCAATTTTTTCAATAAAAATTATTGTGGGAATTTAATTTAAATATAATTTTATTTTTGGTTTCCTAAAGTGGTTTCCTAAAATAGATTAAACTATTCAAATAATTTAATATTTTTATTCCAAACTGTTTGATAACTTTTGACCATTGACTTTTTTGTTTAAACTATTCAAATGGTTTAAATATTAAATTCAAACAGTTTAGAACTTTGCCAACCAACGGATCTTTTTCTAAATGTTGTGTGAAAAAGCTGTTCCAAAGGAGCAACGGACAGATTCGATTTTATAACTGCAATAAATCTGTTTGAAATTTCAGAAAGTATCTGTTGACTTTTGTTGCACCTGTTTAGTCTTACAACACCTGTTCGGGGCTGTGTTATTTTGCCTATATATACTCCATAAATCCAGCAGTCTTTTAGGATCCAATTCCTATCCGAAAACAGTCTGAAGTTTTTGTCTTATTGTCCAAACTATTTTTTGTTTGCATTATTCTATATTCTAGTTTTAGAATTAAACAAAGAGAGTATTAGAACACAGGTTTGGTTCGCCAAACAATTTGTTTTGGAGTGCTACTACAAATTGATTAAAGATCATTGTATCTTAGGAGATAGACGCCACTCAACCGTAAACACCATAGCGGGGCGAATTTGTCTTAAGGACAGGGTGTCACACACTCGACTTGGTCTTAATTTTAATTCGGTTCGATAAATAAATCCGGTATGTTATTTATTTATTTTGTTTGAATTTGTTTCTAGTTATTTTATTTACACAGAAGATTGTTCCAACAATCTTAAGACAGATTCGAATTATTCTGTTTACAGAATTTTTCGTTTGTTTCTTTTTCTTTTTCTTCTTTTAAGAAAATTATTTTCTGTGGATTTACAAAATAATATTTTGGGTGGAAAAACAAATATTGATTATATGCTATTTGACAGATAGTAGTAATAGACTGTCTCTTTTCTTTGACAACTGGTAGTACGATACTGGTGTCATTAACAATTCAGAATATATTTTTATGGAATTTTTTCAGAAATTAATTTTGGGTTTTAGAAATTATTTTCTGAGTTTTCATTACTTAAAATTCTGTTTCAGTATTTTAATTATTGGAGTGTTACAAGAGATTTAAGTTTCTGTGTGAAATTATTTTGGTTAAATAAAATTTTATTTTATTTCCAAACTAATTGAAAAATAAAAGTTATATTCTTATTTCTTTTATTTTACAGAATTTAAGTTCTTGTGTGGAATTAATTTGGTTAAATAAAATTTTATTTTATTTCCAAATTAATTGAAAAATAAAAGTTATATTCTTATTTCTTTTATTTTACAGAATTTAATTTTCTGTGTGGAATTATTTTGATTAAATAAAATTTTATTTTATTTCCAAATTAATTGGAAAATAAAAGTTACATTCTTGTTTCTTTTATTTTTACAGAATTTAATTATGTGAATTTGGTTTAATTTTCTGTGTAGTGTAAATTATAATTATAGTTTTGTTTTATATATTAGAATTGATAACTACTGAAACTAATACCGAAACAAGTACTACTGTGGTGGCTGCGATTGCACCAACCCCCTCTCCTGTGATGACAGTACCAATAAATCATGGAGAGAAGCCAGAGAAGTTCTCAGGAACTGACTTTAAAAGATGGCAACATAAAATGTTGTTCTATCTTACAACTCTGAACCTGGCTCGTTTCCTCCGTGAAGATGCTCCTATCTTGAAAGAGGATGAAACTGACAGACAAGTGGTTGCTACGGTTGATGCTTGGAAACATGCCGATTTCCTTTGCCAGAACTACATCTTGAACAGACTTGACAACACATTATACAACGTCTACAGTCCAATCAAAACAGCAAAGGAACTTTGGAAATCGTTGGAGAAAAAGTATAAAACAGAAGATGCCGGCTCAAAGAAATTTGTGGTTGGCAAATTCTTGGATTTTGTAATGATTGATTCAAAAACTGTGATCAGCCAAGCTCAAGATTTCCAACTCATTCTGCATGACATTCATGCAGAAGGCATGTCTCTCAGTGAATCCTTCCAAGTTGCAGCCTTAATTGAAAAATTACCGAAAGGCTGGAAGGAATTCAAGAACTACCTCAAACACAAGCGCAAAGAAATTTCTATGGACGAGTTAATTGTGCGTTTGAGGATTGAGGAGGACAATTGCAATTTTGAAAAGCGGGCTGGTAAGCTTCCCATGGAGTCGAAGGCAAATGTGGTGGAACATGCTTCAAAAACCAAGAAATGAAAGTCTTCTGGAGAAAGTTCATCACAAGGCTCTAAAGGAGGGGAAAATAAAAAGTACAAGTTTAATGGCAAATGTTACATCTGTGACAAAGAGGGACATCGGGCCAAAAATTGTCGTAGCAAAGGCAAAAGCAAAAGAAGAACAAGTAAGAAGCCTGCTCAAGCCCATATGACTGAAGTGGACAATATTTCCAATGGTGTCGATGACATCAATCTTTCTGCAATTGTTTTCGAAGCAAATCTTGTCGAAAATCCTAAAGAATGATGGGTGGACACTGGTGTTACTCGCCATATTTGTACTGACAAAAAGATGTTTACATCTTATGCTATAGTGGACAATGGTGAACAACTCTTTATGGGCAACTCCTCAACTTCCAAAGTTGAAGGACAAGGAAAGATTGTACTCAAGATGACATCTAGAAAGGAACTCACTCTCAACAATGTGCTGCATGTACCGGACATTTGCAAGAATCTTGTTTCCGGATCTTTATTGAGTAAGAATGGGTTTAGACTAGTATTTGAGAGTGATAAATTTGTTCTTACTAAGAATGGGATGTATGTTGGAAAATGTTACATGTCTGATGGCCTTTTCAAGTTAAATGTAATGACCGTTGTACCCTCAGTTATTAATAATACTACATCTTCTTCTTACTTGCTTGAGTCTTCAAATTTATGGCATGGTAGACTAAGACATGTTAATTATGGTTCTTTGCATAGATTAATTAATATGGAATGTTTACCTAAATTTGACATTGATTCAAATCATAAATGTGAAATTTGTGTTGAGGCAAAATTATCTAAAACTCCTTTTCATTCAATTGAAAGAAGTACATAACCACTTGAATTAATTCATAGTGACATTTGTGATTTTAAATCAATTCAAACCAGAGGTGGGAAAAAGTATGTAATCACTTTTATAGATGACTATACTAGATATAGTTATGTTTATTTAATTCGAATTAAAGATGAAGCTTTGGAAACTTTCATTCAATATAAGAATGAAGTTGAAAATCAACTTGGTAAGAAAATCAAGAAACTTAGAAGTGATGGAGGTGGTGAATATGAATCACCTTTTGGTGAGTTTTGTAAAGAACATGGAATAATTCATCAAACTACTACTCCTTACTCACCTCAGCAAAATGGAATTGCTGAAAGGAAAAATAGGACTTTAAAAGAAATGATAAATGCCATGTTAATCAGTTCTGGATTACTTCAGAACTTGTGGGAGGGAAGCAATACTTTTTGTTAATTATATACTTAATAAAGTACCCCGAAAGAAAGTGAATCAAACACCTTATGAATTGTGGCATGGAAGAGTACCATCCTACAAATACTTAAAAGTGTGGGGGTGTTTGGCTAAAGTGGCTATTTCTAGTCCTAAAAAGACTAAGATAGGTCCTAAGACCATTGATTGCATTTTCATTGGTTATGCCAAGAATAGTAGTGCATATCGGTTTTTGATTCATAAATCAGAACATTCCGAAATGCATGTAAATACTATTATCGAGTCTCGGAATGCGTCATTCTTTGAACATGTATTTCTAAAGAAGACTGGACAAGAGACTAGTACTAATAAAAGATCTTTTGATGCTATTACTAGTTAGGATCAAGAACATGATCAAGAATAAGAGTTAGATCAAAATGAGGAAGAGAAACTTAGGTGTAATAAACGTGCTAGAACCTCAAAATCTTTTGGTCCAGATTTTTTAACATATTTGTTAGAAAATGAGCCTTTAACTTTTAAGGATGCTATGTCCAGTCTTGAAGCTCCTTTATGGAAAGAAGCTGTCAACAGTGAAGTTGAATCCATCTTGCAAAATCACACTTGGGAATTGGTGGATTTGCCACCAGCTTGTAAACCTCTTGGGTACAAGTGGATTTTCAAAAGAAAATTGAAAGCGGATGGATTAATAGACAAATACAAGGTAAGATTTGTAGTCAAAGGTTTTAGACAAAAAGAAAGTCTAGATTACTTTGACACATACTCACCGGTTACTAGAATAACATCCATTAGAATGCTAATTGCCATTGCATCTCTATACAATCTAGAAATTCATCAAATGGATGTTAAAACCACTTTCTTAAATGGTGAGTTAAATGAAGAAATTTACATGGAACAACCAGAAGGGTTTTCTGTTCCAGGGAAAGAAAAGAAAGTGTGTAAATTGGTTAAATCATTATATGGTTTAAAACAAGCGCCAAAGCAATGACATGAGAAACTTGATAAAGCAATGATGTCAAATGGATTTAAAATTAATGAGTGTGACAAATGTGTTTATATTAAAAACACAGATAAAGGTTATGTCATTGTATGTTTTTATGTAGATGATATGCTCATCATTGGTAGTAATAATGACATGATTAAAACTACCAAGAAAATGTTGAATAAACATTTTGACATGAAGGACATGGGCATTGCTGATGTAATACTTGGTATGAAAATTACCAAAACATCAAAAGGATATGCTTTGTCACAATCTCATTACATTGAGAAAATACTTGACAAATTCAGCAAAGATGATGATCATCTTGCTAGAACTCCTGTAGATGTTAATTTGTATCTTTCTAAGAATGTACAGGAAAGTATTTCTCAATTAGAGTATGCCCAAATTATTGGAAGCTTAATGTACTTGATGAACTACACTCGCCCAGATATAGCTTATGCAGTAAGTAAATTAAGTAGATATACAAGTAATCCGGGAGTAGAACACTGGAAAGCAATTATAAGGGTTCTTAGATATCTCCGATTTACTCGTAACATTGGGCTTAATTATACTAGATATCCAGCAGTACTTGAAGGATACTGTGATGCAAATTGGATATCGGATACTAGAGACTCGAAGTCCACCAGTGGGTATGTTTTTACTCTTGGTGGGGCGGCTGTATCTTGCAAATCTTCCAAACAAACTTGCATTGCTAGGTCTACTATGGAATCAGAATTCATAGCTTTAGACAAAGCAGGGGAAGAGGCAGAATGGCTTTGCTACTTCCTTGAAGATATTCCAATATGGCCAAAACCGGTGCCTGCTATATGTATTGTCACACCCCAAACCTGCCCCTAAAAGTTTGGGCATGACCTACGCAGAAACAGACACTTAACCTGATTCATATAGGGGCCTAACCGGAAGCTGTGAATATAAGTGAAAGGAAACCAGAAATCATGCCATCCATTGAGCTACTAAGTTACACCAAGATCATAAAACATCGCATAGGTCAAGTACATCAAAAGCCAAAATACATCGGAGAGTTAGTTATTTACATGCATATACAAAACCAACCCCGAGGTGAGGTGTACAACAAAAATACTAAGTACATAAGAAGGTAAGCCGATAGTAAAAGTGTAAGCCATCATCTAACAGACTCCACAAAAGTAGGGTTCTGACCCCAAGCTTGGATGTGCCTAGGCTGACAAAAGTATGACGATACCGAGTTAAGATCGACCTCCTGGTTGGTTACCTACAGAAACAGGCATAACACAGGGTGAGCCAAGCTCAGTGAACAATAGTACTGCTATGCTTGTAAACATAAATAATGCTGAAATCATGCAATTAGTCTGTCTCTGTATTGCTGGGACAATGTAGTCGGTTCATAATCGCCATAACGTGGTCCCTGGCCTAAGAACTTCACACATTCAGAAAAGAGTCCTTGGGTTCATAATTTACCATTCATCACATAGATCTTCGGTTCTTTTTGATTCACAAGATTCACAAGCTCACAATAACATAAGTTCATATTTCACACATCGGCCCTTGGCCTCATAATTTCATCGTTCACAAATGGCCCTTGGCCACATTGACTCATAATTCACATATGACCCATGGTCACATAATTTCACATTAGGGCTCGTGGCCACATTGATTCACAAATGGCTCTAAGCCACATTGGTTCACAAGTTCATAATTGCCTTGACACATTCCATTAGTCTCGAGATTTCACATAAGATGTATACAACTTCACAACCTTTTTGCAATGTTTCCGCAATTGCATAATGATTCATCTATAGCAATTATATCATTTCATGCCAATACAAGTTTGATAATGAAGTTCGTAACGTCGAGATATCACATCAATACATAATATGATAATTCTATCAACAAGGGTCACAACGTCAATAATAATAAATATTGAGTAGAGGTACATTGAAGTACTATTACTCACTATGTTGTGTCGGTGCACTTCCACTTGAGGTATTCCCTACACACATGAAAAATCACATTAGTCCCTTTATCCTTGTTAAATCAACATTCGGTTCACTTACTTTGATTGAATTAACGAACATTCAAACAATATAAATTGCAGGTTTTGACAACATTAGAGGACCCAACACGCAAAACGGAGCATCCCGTTTTTTCTGGCTTGGGCCGCACGTGCGGCTAGGATCTCCCGCACGTGCGGCATTTAGGCCCCGCACGTGCCTTTTTTGCAGTGTCTAACGCCCAAAATCCACCATTTTTCCGCACGTGCGGCCATGACTCCCGCACGTGCGGCTGGAGGTTCCCGCACTTGCGGCCTTGGGCCCCGCACGTGCGGCGATTCCGCACAACAAGTCCGAAATTTTTTGTACAATTCCCTCCTCTTATAAACATGTTTAGGGCTTCAAAATCTAACTTTAAATTACCAATATATATAGACTCAAAGCATGTAAATACATGTGAACAAGGATCAAATTACATATTTCCTTTGAAACAAAATTCAAATCATGAATCCTCCCCATATTCACAACACCACAATCCCAACACTTAGATACATGATCATAGAGACATCTCACATAAATTATAAGAAGGGTTGTGGATGAAATTTAAACAAACATGTACATACCTTAAGCCCAAATCCTAACCTTCTTGAGGACCTTCTCTCTCTACCCTTCAATGTTCAAGTTTTGAGTTATGAATATTCTTGGTTTTGTCAAATGATTAAGAGCACCCATATATATGTATATGCCATAAGAGAGAATAAGACAAAATCAATCGTTTACACATCCGAAAATTAAAATTTCACAAACATGCTTAATATTACCTAAAAATTATGTTGAGTCCAAATATATAATCAATGTTAACTTATTAAGCCTCGAAGGCCCTCAATTTCTGCTTTTTCGTTCTCTTAGTAACAGATTCATTTCTTTCCTAACAGATACAATTCATTCATAAAGCATTCAAACATAGTTACGTGACTCATTAGGCATTTGACAGCACAGAATAAAGGACTAACATATTTCACAAGCACATATGAGGGTCGGGTTGTTACATGTATACATTGCGATAGTCAATCAGCAATAGGTAGAGCACAGAGTCATATGTATAATGGTAAGTCTCGACACATTCGTCGTCGACATAACATCGTGAGACAACTACTCTCTAATGGAATTATTTCCATAGAATATGTTAAGTCTAAAGACAACATAGCGGATCCACTAACCAAAGGGTTAGCAAGAGAGTTAGTTGAGAATTCATCGAAGGGAATGGGACTTAAACCTATTAAATAAGAGTTACCACAACGGTAACCCAACCTAATTGACTGGAGATCCTAAGATCTAGGTTCAAAGGGATAACCGAGTTGTGAATGACTCAGAAGGATTACTGAGGAGTCTAACTCCTACCCATTTCTATGTTGAAATAGTGATGACTATAGCGTTTGAGGTTAAGTAAAATTTTAATGATTCTTATATCTAGGTAAACCTAGTGGAGTATGGCAGGATACTCTTCATAAGCATCACCTATGTGAGTGTGAACTGGGCCGATTCTATGAGATTTGTGAAGGGCTACAATTCTCTAGAGCACTCATAAAAGACCAGGTTGTTCAGGGCCAAAATGAACACAATAATGAGAACTAAACTATGTCTAGGGATATACTGTGTGAGTTCTATTGTCTTGGTTTACACAAACGGCTGAACAGTTCAAGACATCATGTTCACTGTTTAGCTAATAAATCCGATAGTGTCTCATAAGGGAAGGTTCAAAGCCAAAAGCTACATATCCTTTGCAGAATATTTCCAATTTCTGTACTCTCTGTAATTAGATCATGTTGTTGCATTTTCTCTCCGTCAAATTCCATTCATGTGGGGGATTGTTGGAAAAAATGGTATTTTATATGGCTTATTTTGGGTTGACTTTGAGGCCAAAATTTAGTGGGACCCAAACATCTTTTGGGGTGGGTCCGAAGAGGTGACGTGTTCCTTGCTGCGTGGCAAGTCACATGGTGAAGACGGTTCATCAAAACCATTTATGAGTGAATGGGAACATGACGTCCTTTTGGGGTTTAACATTAATTTTTAGACAAAGTTCATTTCAATTTTTTCAATAAAAATTATTGTGGGAATTTAATTTAAATATAATTTTATTTTTGGTTTCCTAAAGTGGTTTCCTAAAATAGATTAAACTATTCAAATAGTTTAATATTTTTATTCCAAACTGTTTGATAACTTTTGACCATTGACTTTTTTGTTTAAACTATTCAAATGGTTTAAATATTAAATTCAAACAGTTTAGAACTTTGCCAACCAACGGATCTTTTTCCAAATGTTGTGTGAAAAAGCTGTTCCAAAGGAGCAACGAATAGATTCGGTTTTATAACTGCAATAAATCTGTTTGAAATTTCAGAAAGTATCTGTTGACTTTTGTTGCACCTGTTTAGTCTTACAACACCTGTTCGGTGCTGTGTTATTTTGCCTATATATACTCCATAAATCCAGCAGTCTTTGAGGATCCAATTCTTATCCGAAAACAGTCTGAAGTTTTTGTCTTACTGTCCAACCTATTTTTTGTTTGCATTATTCTACATTCTAGTTTTAGAATTAAACAAAGAGAGTATTAGAACACAGGTTTGGTTCGCCGAACAATTTGTTTTGGAGTGCTACTGCAAATTGATTAAAGATCATTGTATCCTGGGAGATAGATGCCACTCAACCGTAAACACCATAGCGGGGCGAATCTGTCTTAAGGACAGGGTGTCACACACTCGACTTGGTCTTAATTTTAATTCGGTTCGATAAATAAATCTGGTATGTTATTTATTTATTTTGTTTGAATTTGTTTCTAGTTATTTTATTTACACAGAAGATTGTTCTAATAGAATGTTCACATCAAATGACATTGTGATAAATGTAATGTTAAGATTCACATCAGCATTGCATCAAATTACACAACCACAACCCTCAGCTTTCATTTGAATATAAACATAACATGAATATTTATAATAAAAGGGGGGCAATTACATTATGTGTATTCAATTACATAATCTTGGTATTTAATGTTGATTATCATTACCAATAGTAATCACAATCACAAAAAAAGAGAATATAACATATTATCGCTGTTTAAAAATAAGAATGTTCACATGTTGTGAACCTTTACATTACTATATTAGATGAGAGAATTTTTTGGAAAGATGTTGTAAACGTTCACATTAGATGAGAGAGAATTCTTAAGGCGTTGAAGCCATTAAAGAACTCTCCGGAAATGTGTCAATTTTATAAGATTATCAAATTTTTTTAATAAGTTTAATGAAAATGGAGCTTTTTTGGTTTAGGGTTTAGGGACATTAAATCAACATGAAAGTTTGATGAAAAGGGAGCCTTTCTTGGTTTAGGGTTTAAAGACATTAAATATCAATATTAAATATCAACATTAAATACAAATAGTATAAGAGTCTCAGAAAATAGTGTAAATTAAGAAAAATAACTTTATGAAATAAAAGTATACATATATGAGACTAAGTGAGTTAAAAAATTCTTTCACGAATATCTTAGATTAGAACACTTCTGAATGAGATTTATCAAAAAAATTTCTTTTTTTTTTTTTTTTTTTGGGTCATTTCTGGCTTGTTGTAATTGTCTTGCTAGTTTTGTCCATTCTAAAAAATAAAATAAAATAATTTTTAAAAAAAACGAAAAACCTCGAGTAATTGGTTGTCGTCGACCCAGTCAACGCTGCATCTTTGACAAACTTGAGGGAAATTGCTAACGACAATGCTACGTAGCTCAAATTTTGTGGCTCAAAAGTGGCTCAAATGGCCAAAACGACGTCGTTTTGGCCATTTGAGCCACAAAATTTGAGTTACGAGACATTTTCCAATTGCAAATCATTGATGAGACGAACAAAAAATTGTAAAATTATGAATTTTTATTATTATTTTAATTATTAAAATTGGTATGCTTTATCATTAATTTATAATTTGTTTTGAAAATTTACATTGAATTGCAGTTCTCTCCAAACCTAACCTAGGCTCCAATTATGGAGAAATTGTTCGTCTTCATATTCACAAGATATGCCTAATTAATAAAATTTTAAGGGTAAATTACACTGACACACCTCTTAGAATTTTTATTTAATATAGATTATTTTTACATTTGAAAAATTATATTTACTCAACCATCAGATTAAAATGACATTTTACCTCTTAACTTTTATACATATAAAATAATAAAATAATATAGATATTTTATTTATGTCATTTCAAGAAAAATAACAATTATCTTCTTTGGTTTAACTCACACAAAATTTTTTCTAGATATACTAAAGAAGTATAATATTTTATTTTATTTTTAAATTCACCAAATACAAAAATTCAATACATTATCTTGTTTTGTTGTATTCAATAGATTTTTTAAAGTTTTTTGTACAAATTTTATACTTTGTAAATATATCTAGATTAAATTGATCTAATCTAAATATAATGATGGAAATAAAAATGAAAAAGTATATTTCTATATAAAAATTTATACAAAAATATTATAAAAATATTGTAATAGTGATATTGTTGTAAATATAAATCATGTTTATGGATATTTTGTTTAATTTTGACTTAGTTTGACATTTAATTAAAAAGGTTATATATATATTGAATATTTTTATTTTTAGTGATTTTTTTAAAATTTGTGTTAATTCTTTTACTTTTCCGGACTATCTAGTATAGAATAATCTAAAGAGTTAAAAAAAAAAATAAAATTATAAAGAAAGTATATTATTTGTTTTCTTTTGTGAATGTTTTTTAATAGAATTTTAAATTTTAATTTTTTTTTTTGTTCACTAATCTAGTAAAATTTAAAAGTGTACAACCTTTTGAAAAATTAAAAAACAAATGTCACTAACAAGGGGAAAAAATCAACAAAAAAAAGTCACTGAAAAAGACTTTACTTCTTATTGCATTGTGTTGAGGTCAAATTGTATTGACTCACTCTACTTCTCATTGCCATGACTTAAACCTTCACTCTAGGAGCATATTATACATACAAACCAGCAACCAGTGACAAGAAACCATCATTAGAAACTTAGGACTTTCTAATTCAATAAAAACAAAAAAATACTTCTACCTAGTTCTTTTGCAGGTCGCACAGATTCTGAGAGCTTATTTTTATGGCTTAAGCGACAATGTTCTGGCTTGAGCGACCTCATGCGTATAAGTGTTTTAGCTTGAGCCAACTTCGTTTTGCTCAAGCGACCTTTAGTCCAATTTTTTCCCTTTTTTCTCGATTGGTTTCTCTCTCCTAGGGTTTTTTCCTCTCCCTTGTTGCTCGTCTCTTGGCTATCACTAGATTTGGGTCTCTCTTTCTACATCCAGCCCCTTCTTCTTTATTGTCTAGTAAGATGCTCTCTCTCTCTCTCTCTCTCTCTCTCTCTCTCTCTCTCCATCTCTCCATTTGTATGATGTTTTAGGTTTGTTTGTGATCTTTAGGTTTTTAATTTCTTGTTCTTATTTTATTATATTTCATCTTTGTTTTTTGTCTTTTTTTTATTTTTTGTTTTCTGAGCAATTTGTGCATCATTTCTAGGGTTCGTGCGTCTTGTCCCTGTATTTGTGTTAGGGTTTTGATATGTTTTTGCTTCTTTTTTTCTGCTGCCTTTATGCTGGTTTAGTGTGGCTTTTGATTAGTTTTGCATTCCTTACTGCTGTATTTAGTTGTTTTGGGTGTTACATTGATATCTTCTATTGAATTTCTGGTTCTGGATTTGCATTCTCACCATACTGCTATACTCTTCCATTTACTTGTTGTATAGTTCTTGGATACTAACCCCTTTTTGTTCTCCTGATTTGTTTTTGTGGTTAACTCATTTTGTTCTTTTGGGTTTTGGATATGTCTTGGTGGGTTGGTCTTGGGGTTTTATGGTGGTGGTCCTCCTTTGTGTCTGTCAGTTATGGCCAAGTCTTCCAAACGCCATAAAACCACTGTGTCTCGTCCCAATTTCAATAAAGATAAATTCCAATCCCGAGAGAAGTTCAACCTGTATTGAGAGTTTTATGTGTCTCAGACCGTTCATTTAGAATGGAATGTACACCCTAGCGCTTTCGAGTCAATCCCTATCCGATCCTTGTTTGATTCTCTTGGGGGTGACCAGGTTCTCCATTTCTCCGGTCCATGAAACCTTAGTTAAGTCTGGGAATTCTTTTGCAATATGCACTCCATTGACATGGAGATAGCTTATTCGTTTCACACCTGGGTTCCCAATAAAGAGATTTTATTTGATGCAGATGTCTTTAGGAGGTTTCTTGGCCTTCTTAAAGTCAGGAACTGCCACTATCCATTCCTTGCTACCCGCAACATTACAGATTTTGATATAGTCGCCACTAAATTATGTGGTACTCCCTCTTAGATCGCCGGGGCACTCATTCGGCAAAATGAGCTTCTTCTCCATTACCACCTTCTCAATATCATTGTTGTGCCGACATACATGTCACCACTCATTCTTCCCACATTACCCAAGATCAAGGTTATGTTTTGTATTGTATTGCCCACTACCTCACCATCAACTTTTTTGAGATAATCGTGGCCAAAATGATCAGTGTGTTTGAGGGTCGTAAATCTTTGGGTCTTTCTTACGGGTGTTTGCTCAATTGGTTCCTCACTTTTCTTGGTGTCCCCATCTTTGATGATGACGAGTTTGCCTCTCCCACTAAACCTGTCACCAAACTGACAGTCTCTCAGAGTCAAGCCCATGTTAGGGGAAATGCAGTTTGGGGTTCTGATGCAGGCGACGATCCACTTGCCGAGGAGGCAGAGTTTGACACAGTCGATGCAGGTACACCGAAGTTGCGTCCTCGATCGTTTCATAGCCAGCTTCATCAGTTCGAACAGTCCATCACACACCACCTTGATTAGATGGATACTCAGTTTGCTGCGTTTGATGGCCGTCTCGATTAGTAGACCACTATGCTAGCTCAGATCCTTTCTTTTTTACAGATACAACAGCCTCCACTACCATCATCGCAGTGATGTTTATCTTCTTTTTTGAACAGTTTTGGTTTTGGACATTTTTTTTTTTTTTGAACAGTTTGTGTTTTTGGACACATTGCTTCTCTTGTTGTGTGTTTTTTCTATTCTTTTGGCTTGCATATATCTTTCCTTTGTCTATCCAGGTCAGAAATGAGGAGTATATATTTTGGTTATTCTTGGATTAGATTGGTTGTTCATACTTGACGGGGATATTGGGTGTTAAGATTTTTTTTTTTTGGTGGGATATTGGATTAGACTTGTGGGATATTAGTTTAACTAATCAAGTTTGAATTTAATTCTTTTATCTGATTATGTCTTGATCTATTATGTGTTTTTCCTTGATTAATCTATCTATTCCCAGTGCTTTGGATTATCTATTTTGTGCAGGGTGTCTCTTCCAGGATATTTGCAACAGGGGCATTTTAGACTAGTTCGTACTGTTTGTGTTTTCTTTGTTGTTGGGTCTAGTGTGTGTGTTGGCTAGGAACCCTTGTCCGGGAATTGACAGAGGGGAAGATTGTTAGGTCCCTTGTCTTACCAATTCCGCGAACAAACATTATTTATTGAGTTGTAAGTGTTCTTGGAATTTTGTCTTGCTCGCTTGAGCGAAGGTCTCTTGGCTCGAGTGAAGAAGTCTTGGTCTCAGTAGTTTGCTTTGTTTGCAAAAATACTAGGAAGGGATTTTGTGCACTCGAGTGAACCTTTTGGTGGCTTGAGTGAAGGCATTTATGGGTTTCACGTTTATCTGTCTCATCGCTCGAGCAAGAGATCTTTCGCTCAAGCGACCATCACGGCCTTATTTTCTATAAATATGTGGTTCTATCAGAATTTAGAGTTACTGCTTCCAGATCTTTTTTGAGGGCATTTGGGTTTTCTTTTGGAACAACTTTGCTAGTTTTCTTTGATGTTTGGTTGAGTATTAAACTCATGGTTTGACAAATATACATCAAGGAGTTGATTGATCATTCAAACACAAGAGTGTTCTTCTGCGATGGAATCTAGAGATTCAAGCGTAGAGTATTCGAAGGAGTTCGAAGCTGTGCGCCATCGTTGATTCGATATGGATGTTGTGGATTCAACATCAAACTGATCAATTCCGAGATGAAGGCGGTGGTGAAAGAGATACAGATTGTTGAAGACAAATTTAATTGTTTGGGAATTATTGCAATTAATCTTGATCCAAATCACGAATCACTTAGGTTTTTCAAGATGCTTCAAAACCTAGTAGTTTTGCTACTATTCCAGAACAAATTCTCCGAGATAATTCCTTCCTCCTTAGGGAATTTGAGTCAAATGAACGAAATCTACCTATCCAACAATAATTTTCAGGGTAATATCCCTTCCAGTTTGGGGACATGCACACATTTGCTAGGCTTGGATCTTTCTCAAAACAACTTTAATGGCACAATACCTCCACAAATATTTGGTATCTCAGCTTTGTCATATCAATACCTATATCAGAACCTAATAACTGGTTCCCTTTCAATGGAAGTTGGACATCTCAAAAACCTTGTAGGGTTGGAAGTTTCTAACAACTTCTTATTTGGTGAAATTCCAAGCACTCTAGATAATTGTGTAGTTTTGGGAAACCTCTACATGGATGGAAACTTGTTTCAAGGGACCATTCCTTCCTCTTTGAGTACTTTGAGAGGACTTCAAGGTTTAGATCTTTCATACAACAATTTGTCGAGCCAAATTCCAGAATATTTGGGGACCTTTGATTTGCAATACTTGAATCTATCTTTTGATAATCTTGAAGGTCCAGTACCAGAAGATGGCATATTTAAAAATGCAAGTAAATTTTCAATAAATGGAAACCCAAAGCTCTGTGGGGGTTTACCTGAATTACAACTTCCTACATAAAAATTTAATCATTCTATGGGCTTATCTTTTAAGTTCTAACTAATAACCTCTATAGTCTATGGCCTTTTGGGACTAAGTTTGGTGGTGGGATTTCTATCCTTCTGTTGGTTTAGGAAGGCCAAACAAGAGCCTACTACCGAGTCAACTGGAAATTCACTCTTAAAAGTGTCTTATCAAAATCTCCTCCAAGTTGCAAATGATTTCTCTTCATCTAATTTGATTGGTGTGGGTAGTTATGGATCTTTATATAGAGGAATTCTTGATGGCACAATTTTTGCTGTGAAAGTGCTTAACCTTTTGAACTATGGAGCTTCCAAGAGTTTAATAGCCGAGTGCGAGGCCTTGAAAAACATTAGACATAGAAATCTTGTCAAGGTGGTGAGTGCATGTTCGAATGTTGATTGTCAAGGTAATGACTTCACGACTTTGGTTTAATGGTAATCTAGATGAGTGGTTGTATCCTAATCTGACCATAAATTTGGCACAAGTGGAGCCCAAAACGCTAAACCTTATTCGAAGATTGAACATTGCCATTGATGTTACTTGCACACTAGATTATTTTCACAATCATTGTGAAACACCAATAGCTCATTGTGATATCAAGCCGAGCAATGTTCATATGGGCGACTTTGGGATAGCAAGATTCCATCCAATAGTCAATCAAATTTTTTTGTCAAATCCATTAAACTCTTCAAGTGTAAGAGGAACTATTGGTTACACTACACTAGGTAATATGCTTTTGTAACCATATCTTCTTTTTCTTTTTTTAATTTCCTTTTCTTGTTCTCTTTGATTTTTTATGTGCAATTAAGTCATTGAAACACTACATCTGATTGCTTTTATAGTTTGATAAAAATTACAACACATGCCTTGCAGAATATGGGATGAGAAGTGAGGTTTCAACATATGGTGATGTTTATAGCTTTGGCATCTTTCCTTTGGAAATGTTCACAGGGAAGAGGCCCACTAATGACATGTTTAGAGATGGTTGTGAACTTCACAACTTTGTTGAGGCAATGATGCTTGATCGAGTGGTTGAGATTGTATATCCAATACTACTTCAAGAAAGAGAAGAAGGGGAGACGAGCTTAAAGAACACAAAAGAAAATAACTTCATGAGAAATCAAACGATTCAGGATTGCTTAATTTCAATATTTCGTGTTGGAGTTGCTTGTTCTGCAAAATTGGCAAGAGAAATGATGAATATTACTAATGGTGCTAAAAGTTGCAATCCATCAAGAAAGTTCTTTCAACTGGAATAGTAAGATAAACACAAGGTTTAAAATAGCAAGTAATCTAGTTGTCTGATTCATGAAATTGTAGCAAATATCTACATCTTCGAATTGATTAGTGTGACACATTTGTAGTTCTGATTGTAATTAGATGGACAATATTGTTTTATGAAATAATTATTTCAGTAGTGCTTGGTGACGTTTAGTTTCTTGTTTTCCAAACATGTTTATGTTTGTAAATAATAATTTTTTTTTAAAAAAGTACATGATGAGTTGTTGGGAGCATTTTTCAGAGGAAGTGTATATGCCGGAGGTAGTGGCTAGTGGTGGGAGTGGCCAAATGGGTTAAGGAAAGGAAAAAGGAATAAAAACTTGTTTTCAAAACAAATCAAAAAACAATTTTCTTGTTTTATAAAATTTTGAAAACAAATTACATTTTTTTTGAAAACGAGATTTGTTGTCAAACACATTTTTGTTTAAAGTATTGATATTTTTGGAAAACAAAAAACAAAAACAGTAAACAATGACAAGCAAGCACATATTTCTATTGGATATGTTTGATGCTAACATATAAGTACATTAGTTGGTATGTTGCAATACTCATGTGCTTGTGTCTATATATTCGCGAGTGTGCTAATTTTCTTCTTGTTACAATGGGAGATAATTGTAAGAGGTGATTATAACTTATTTTAATTTGAGAATTTGTGTCAGATTGTTTGGTGCAACTTCTGCTTATAGCTTTTTAGGCAGAAATAGCTTAAATAAGTTGAGAAAAATTGATTATTTAAAAGTTGGGAAATGGGTGCTTTTGAATTTTGCTTTCTGATTATCAACTTTTAACTTATAATAAGCTGCACCAAACAGCACTAATGAAACACCATAAAGTCGTTTTTAATTTCTGAAAACTACTATCACACAAATATGACAAGGGAAAGTGTTTTTCAACTTTTTCATTATTTTTGTTTGTGAAAACACGAAAAATTATATTACGAAAAAATAATACAATTATAAGTTAGATGTATTTCTTTTTATTTTTTGATAATATTGACATTTTGTCTTCTTTGGATACTCGAAATACTTTGAGCATAAAATAAATGGTCAAATATTGTTTGGGCAACATTGTCCTCCTTTATAGGTCAACCTGGGGAGGGTGAGCCCATGGGAGCATTTCTCAAATATATTTTGATGATTCAAATCGTTCATTTTGAAGGATTCGTCAAGTAAATCATCCATAAAAAAATCATATCAATTAGATATTTATAACTCATAGCAAGACCATATTTATGTTTACAAAAATAAACAATTAACATAATTTTAATAATTTTTTAAAAATCAATAATGATCCAATCGTGGGGTTACGCATGTCCGATTAACTTTACTTTTTATATGGATGACATACGATAATACGAACGATTTAAATTATCAAAATAGAATTGAGACAAACCTCGAATGGGCCATCACGGCAAGGTGCTGTCAGCACTCTCTCCATAGAGAAATTATTCATTGCCCAAGGACAAATCTAGGTGATACTCCAATATAAGTATTATTGGTTAAAATAGTGAGTCTCACTACTTATTTGTCTCTTTTGGAGAGATAACTGAACATTTGTCCAAACATAAATAATGTGGAGAGCAATGATTAATTTCTTCTCTCCATATCCCCTATAGATATGTCTTAACTTCATCATTTTTATATTATTTTTTTATTTTTTGTGCGAAAACATATGTCCAAATTTTAAAACAACTTTTGTTGCTTTTAAATTTGGCGCTTTTTTACTTTTTAAAAAAAATATCTGGAAAACAAAAAACAACCAAACGAACCCTTAACATCTCAAGGGTTTGCATTTCAATTCAGAAAACAGTGAAAAGTCTAAATAATTTGATATTTATGTCATTTTTCATACGTTTACTAAAGAATTGGGCTTTTCCAGTGTGGTTAGAATCTAATATGAAAGAACTTGAATAGTCTATAAGGTTTACTATGGGTCTTGTTTCAATAATTTGAACCGTTTATTTTGTAAGACTTTCAATGTATATTATTTATATAAAAAAATTTAGTCAATCAGGTAATTTTCGTATTTTTATTTTATAACATTTATTTTTTTAAAAAATAAATGACTATTTTAAAAAAAATTATCCGTTTGAATGCATTTTTTAATCCATTTTTGAAAATTAAAAGCCCAAAACTTATTTGGTTTTGAGTTTTCCTATTTTTCAAAACTCAAAACCAAACAAGTTTTAAGTTTTCACAAACAATTTTTGAAATCCAAAACCCAAGCCCAAGAGAGGTCCAATTAGATGTAAATGATCTACATATACTTAAACAATAAAGACAACGTGAAAGATTAGATATAAAACTAGAAAATGTGTGTTAAAATTTTTAAAACATTCATAAAAAATAGTAAGTACAGAGTGAAACTATGTTGTATAGATTAGATTAGATATGACGTAGGTGGGCCTATAGGAGCTTTTGGCCCACCACTTAGAGCCTAATACATAATTCAAACACTAAAGCCTAACATTACTGGAACCCAACGTTGCACCAAGGACCAATGACATCTAAACACGTGTCAAGAAAAGAACCAGCCGCATAAGTAGACAAAGATCCTGCAAAGTTATTGCACCACACATCAGCCATTAATGAGGTTCCTTGCAGCATTTATTGCGATAACTCCTTCCCGTCGGGACAGAACGGCCTCACCATAAACAAGGCAAGCTAGAATATAGACTTTCGGCCAACATGACAGGTCGGAATGGACAAAGAAATGATGAGCAAATGATATAAGCAGGCTTCCAAGACAAAGAGAAGGTTAAGTTCTTGATCACCATCCTATCTTTACATTCTATCACTCTTTTCTCTAATTGGCTCGTCGGAGGGTTCGCTGGGGGACTCTCGTTCCCCATTGAACTCTTGTGCAGGTTTCTCCGTAAGCCCGGCAATTGGACAACGGTTTGGGGAGGCGTGGATCAACCTAACTCGTTCCATCAGAAGAAGGCAGAATCATCAGTTGGCGCCGTCTGTGGGAAGCTTTCACTCCGTGCGGCAACTGTGCTCTTTGTCGCTAGAGACCCATTCCCTATAAGCCCTATCTGCCACCTACCAAGGTGGATGGTCACAACTACATCCATGACTTCTCAACACAACGTTGCCAAGTCCCAAGCCGACCCTCCTAACCCAAACAACCCACCGAGGTATTTCACAGAACTCACCAACAGCATTAACTGTCTAGCCGAGCAAAACCAAGCCTTGATTAATGCTTTGCTTCAATGAGACCTCCTTGTGCCTCCTCCACCACCTCAAGACATCCCACCTAACCGAGAACCAACCCCAAGCCATCCCTTCCAACACTCCTACCCTTCCAACTTGGAGGGTTTGCGACCCTCGCCCCAAGATATGAACCTGCTACCCGGGCTCCACATCCACTAGTCCAAGCACCTGCTCCCGAGAGAGAAGCCAGTAGCGTCCAGCCTCCATTCCATTCTAATGTTGACAACGTTCCCATTTGGGATGCGAAACTCCGAGCCATGAAACTCTAGCTTTGAGGAGTCATACAAAACATACAGAATAAACCCTCCACCACAGCCAACTCACCATTCGTCACCTTCATCAAGGACAAACCCCTGCTTCCTAAGTTCAAAATGCCCTCGATCGACTCTTTCAACTGTACAACAGACCCAGTCGACCACTTGGAGACTTACAGGACCCTGATGGTCCTCCGTGCATTCCCTGATAAGATCATATGTCGGGCTTTCCCCGTAACACTTAAGGGGTTAGCTCGATTGTGGTTCAGTCAGTTGACGACCGATTCCGTCTTTACTTTCCAGCACCTGAATGACTCTTTTCTCAGCCACTTCATTGGTGCCCGGTGCCAGCGGCGTTCGGCAACCCAACTCCTCAACATCCGCCAGACAAAGGGGAAGTCGCTGCGTAGTTTCGTTACCCGCTTCAACACCGAAGCCTTGCAAGTGGCAGAAAACGATGACAAGGTCATTCTCACGGCTTTCATGGCCAGTTTACGATCATTCGATTTCCTTTTTTCTCTCTCCAAAAACCCTCCAACCTCCATGGCAACCCTCCTTTCCAAAGCCCAAAAATATATGAACGCCGAAGATTCTCTAGCTGCCCAACAGGATTCCACAACTAAAAACCCAACCCTCAGAGAGAAGAGAAAAGAATCTGAAACCAGAACCACCCAATACACGTAGTAAACACCTTGGTACACCGATCGACCTGCCCAAGCTGACCGGTCGGCACCTACCGACCCCCCGGCCGGTTCGAACGGTACACTCCCCTCAATTCCCCCATAGAACAAGTCTTGAACTAAATCCAACGAGATTATCCCCTGAAATGGCCACAACCATCGCGGTCTCCTTCCAATCGGCAAGACCAGTCCAAGTACTGCCGTTTCCATCAGGATCATGGCAACAACACCGAGGAGTGTGTTAACCTTAAAGACCAGGTCGAGAGCTTGATACGCCAGGGGCGTCTCAGTCGGTTCACGGCAGGTCGCCCCCAGCAACAGCCAAGGACTGAACCTGACACACCCCTCCCCGACAACCAGCACAACCTAACTAAGGCAATGATCGACCCCCACAACAACCCTGAGCACAAGGCAACCCTGCCCCCCCGATTGGAGAGATCAGAGTCATTGTTGGCGGGCTTGCATGTGGGGGACCATCCCGTTCAGCCCAACGAGCAGAACTCAAAAAAATCAGGCAGGGCTCTAATAAAGAAGTCGCAACATTGAACCGCCCCCTTAAACACCCCAAGCAGTGGATAGAGCCCATCACCTTTACGGAGGTCGATTGCACAGGTATTCATTACCCCTATGACGACCCCCTCGTCATTTCTGCTCTCCTGTCCAATTACAAAGTCAGACAGGTGCTTGTCGACAATAGTAGCTCTTCAAACATCATCTTCCTAAACGCCAATCACCAGCTCAAGGTTAGGGAAGAAAGTTTGTCCTCTCTCTAAACCCCACTAGTCGGCTTCACTGGGGATCAGGTGACCTTCATAGGCTCCATTATTCTCCCCATCACCATCGGAGAGTATCCACGGCAGACCACCAAGTTGCTCACTTTCCTCATCGTCGACTGTCCCTCTACTTACAACATCATCCTCGGTCACACTGCCCTTAACGTTTTTCAAGCTGTCACATCCACTTACCATCTGGCCATGAAATTCCTTACCGACCTCGGGGTTGGCACTATGAGAGGAGAGCAGACCGTGGCTAGAGAGTACTACGTCGCTTCTCTCAAAGAGGTCAAGCTGAAGGAGGCTATGATCATCGAAGGCCTCGACGTTAGAGACGACGACGAGTTAATCAGAGGGGAACCAGTGGAAGAACTTGTTGATGTCCCCATCGACCCCTTCAACCCAACAAAAATAGCCAAGATCGGCAGCTAACTATCCTCCCAAGCCAAGGCCGATCTTACAGCTCTCCTAATCGAGCACAGTGATGTGTTTGCCTGGACCCATTTCGATATGTCGGGTATTGATCCTTCCTTCATCATTCATCGTCTCAGCATTGAGCCCCATTTCTGACCTTTCCGCCAAAACGCAATGCTCTTATTACTTCCGATGTAGACAAACTACTGGAGACACGGTTTGTCGAGAACGTGGACTACCTTAGATGGCTGTCGAATGTGGTTCTGGTCTATAAAAACAATGAAAAATAGCGACTCTACATCGACTATTCCAACCTTAACCGGGCTTGCCCCAAAGATAGTTATCCTCACCCCCGTATAGATCTGCTTGTCGACGTCACAGTCGGACATCAGATGTTCAGTTTCATGGACGTCTTCTCTGACTACAATCAAATTCTAATGCACCCAGCTAACCAGGAACACACCTCCTT
This sequence comes from Camellia lanceoleosa, assembly GCA_025200525.1. Taxonomy (NCBI): domain Eukaryota; kingdom Viridiplantae; phylum Streptophyta; class Magnoliopsida; order Ericales; family Theaceae; genus Camellia; species Camellia lanceoleosa. The sequence goes on along the minus strand of CM045763.1, from coordinate 100,212,602 downwards.
CATCACAAATAGAGGAACTTACCACTATCGTGTTATGCCTATTGGATTGAAAAATGCCAGAGCCACTTACCAACGGTTGGTCAATGCCATCTTTCACCATCAGATAGGTCGAAACATGGAAGTCTACGTCGATGACATGCTCGTCAAAAGCAAACTCTCATTTGATCATTTGGCAGACTTGCGAGAGACTTTCGAAACCCTATGTAGGCATCAAATGAAGCTGAATCCGGAAAAATGCGCCTTCGGTGTAGGATCTGGAAAGTTCTTGGGTTTTATGGTCAACCAGCGAGGTATTGAGGCCAACCCTGAAAAGATCAAGGCTCTAGTCGAAATGTAGTCACCCAGGACGGTTAAAGAGGTTCAAAGGCTTACTGGTAGAGTCGCCGCCCTCAACTATTTTATTTCCCGCGCAACAGACAAGTGCTTCCCATTTTTCAAAGTCCTTCGGCAAGCCTTTGAATGGACCACTGAATCTGAAAAGGCCTTTCAACAACTGAAACGGTGCATGTCCAACCCCCCCTACTCTCTCAGGCAAGACCATCTTTCTCTACTTAGCCATATCAAACACCGCAGTCAGTGCGACCCAGAAAACGGTTCAGTACAATGTCCGATTTATTACATTAGCCGAGCTCTCAGGGGGGCAGAGTAAAACTACCCTTTGCTGGAAAAAATGGCCCTAGCCTTGGTTATAGCCTCACGATGACTCCGACCTTTTTCCAAGCTCACTCCATAGTGGTCCTCACTGACCAACCTTTAAAGAAGGTAATGTAACAACCAGAGCCGTCTGGCAGACTTATGCAAGGGTCTGTCGAGCTCAGCCAATTTGAAATCTCTTATCGACCTCGAACGGCGATCAAAGGACAGGCTGTCGCCGATTTTATCTTGGAATTCACCAATCCCACTCTAACCACACCCCCGCCCAGCCAATCCAACATCGAGGCAGAAGATCCCCACTCCTGGACCCTCAATGTCGATGGATCATTCAACAAAGAAGGTAGTGGGGCTGGTCTCATCCTCACCCCCCTCGAGGGCGGTTATTTCAAGTGTGCTCTCTGTTTCCTGTTCGATGCAAGCAATAATGAGACCGAATATGAGCCTTGATAGTAGGTCTTCGCCTTGCCAGAGACATTGGTGTAAGCCATATCCAGGTATTCAATGACTCCCAATTGATCGTTGGACAGATTACGGGAAAATTCGACGCAAAGGATGACACAATGCGAGCTTACAGGGATATTGCACTCCCCCTTGTTCGCCTTTTCAACACTTTTCACATCAAACACATCCCTCGATCAGAAAACTCCAAGGCAGATGAAATGGCTCAATTAGCTTCGGCCGACCAATCAGACCTCAACCATGGCGTTCGCCTTAAATACTTGGCCCACTCGGCCACTTCGCCAACCCAGTAAGAGGTCCACTTCCTCCAAAACGAACCTATCCCATGGGCGGTAGACATTCTCCTATTTTTGACAAGTGGAAAGTTGCTAGATGACAAACAGCAAGCCGCCAAAGTCAAAGCCCGGTTGTCCAATTACATCCTCATCAGCGGCCTCCTATACAAACATGGGTTTTCACGACCATACCTCAGATGCCTCAATCCTGCTGAAGCGACCTACGTGATGAGGGAAGTCCACGAAGGCGTATATGGTAATCATTCGGGTGTCGAGTCACTGGCCCATAAAATCCTTCGCAACGGTTATTTCTAGCCTACTCTCAACCAAGATGCCACTGAATTCGTGCTTAAGTGTGATAAATGCCAGCGTTTTGCCAACATCCCCTATGCTCCTCCTACGGAACTGATTACACTTTGCAGTCCCTACCCATTCGCCAAGTGGCGGATCGACTTAGTCTGCCCATTGCCCACCGGTAGGGGCTAAACCAAGTTTGCTATCGTCGCCATTGATTACTTCACTAAATGGGTGGAAGCGGAACCTCTCGCCACAATCACCGAACGGAATACAACCAGATTTATCTGGCAGTCGATCGTATGTCGATTTGGAATCCATCAAGCCATTGTCTCAAACAACAGCAAGCAATTCGACAATGCCAAGTTCAGGAAATTCTGTGCAGAGCTTCACATTCAGCCATGTTTCTCTTCCTCGGGTCATCCCCAAGCCAATGGGCAAGTCGAGGTTACCAACCGCTCTTTCCTGAAGATTATCAAAACTAAGTTGGAAGCCGCTAAGGGACTCTGGGCTGAGGAATTACGAAACGTACTTTGGGCCTACCGCACTACCGCCCGAACCCCTACTAGGGAGACCTCCTTTTGCTTAACATACGATGCTGAGGCAGTCATCCCAGTGGAAATCGGTGTGCCAACCCCGAGGGTTTTGCACCTGAATCCAGAACTAACTGAAGAATTGCATCGGTTTAACTTAGACCTGATCGAAGAGCTTCGAGAGACCATTGCTGTCAGACGGGCCTCATATCACCAGAAAATGAGAACGCACTATAACTGTAAAGTCCGACTGAGGAAGTTCGCCGTAGGGGACCTTGTCTTGCGCGAAGCGACTCTTGCCACCAAAAATCCCATCGAGGGAAAGCTAGCAGCCAAATGGGAAGGACCTTACGTCGTTAAAGCCAGACCTCGACCAGGCACTTACCGACTCCAAGACATGGAAGGCAGAGACCTTCCCCATCCGTGGAATGCTGAGCACTTGAAGTGTTATTTCCAACAAAATGGTGTTTCATGTTTTTGTACCATTTCGTTGTTGCATTTTCCTTTTTGTACTACTCCATTGGTGCAAACTTATGATCAATAGGCTGTGCCTTCAATGACAATGACTTTATATCTCTATTACTTGCATCGTGATTCAATAACAACTTGCTAGCCAAAGCCTCAGCCAGACTGAGCACGAAGAGCTCGGTCGGTGAATAATTAAAGCCTCGGCCGAAGGCCAAGAGCTCAGGTGAAGTTAATTAAAGGCTCAGCCAATCTGAGCACGAAGAGCTCAACCAAAATGAGTTAATAAAGCCTCAGCCAGATTGAGTTAATTAAAGCTTCAGCCAGACTGGGTATGAAGAGCTCAGCCAGCCTGAGTTAATCAAAGCCTTAGCCAAACTGAGCACAAAAAGCTCGGCCATGCTGAGTTAGCTAAAGTCTCAGTCAGACTGAACACGCAGAGCCCAGCCAGACCGACTCAGTGCGACAGAGCCCTCCGAGTCTTAGTCAAAACTCGAACGAAAAATTCAGCTAATCCATTTTCAAAATTTAATATCACGTCATGGTTACCATACTTCGTTAAAGTCCAAGATCATAACCATCCATTTTCACTAATCATACAAGTTAGCCTGTCTGCCCATTTTTAACATTTTTTCCATCATGGTTTACTTACGAAAATTTCATATCAAACTTTCATGGTTCGCCCATTTTTAACGTTTCATATCCATTTTCATATCAAAGTTTCATATGCATTTTCCCTAGTCAAACTTTCATTGATCATTCATTTTTAACATTCTTCTCATCATAGTTTGCCTATTTTTAACATCTTTCATGATTTACACGGTTTCACATTTTCACTTCTCACTGATTGCCCATTTTGACCATTTCACATCACAATTCACGCACAAATTTACAAGTCATAAACATAAAAACAACAACAATACATAAGACAACTCTTTGTTTTATTAACCAACTTACACTTTAATAAAATTTGTTGCAGAAGTTACATGAATAAATAAAAAAAAAAATGACAAAACACATAAACATAAAACTTTTACACAAGTCACTCATCCTCACTCGAGGCAAGATCTTCCTCTTCAATCCCCTCGTCCAGGGGGGTCTGGGCGACGTCATCTTCTCCTACCTTCACAAGGTTGAAGTCTAAGTCAGGGAACAGCTCTTATGTTTGAAGGTCATCCAGCCGCTGTCCCAGAACTCGCTCATCTCGTGCTTGTAGAAGTCAAACTGCTGGAAGCTTTGGATCACTTCCTCTTCACTCCTACCTCTAGCGGCCGCTCCCGACGGCCCAGCCCCCCCTCTCCCTTCTTCGCTATGCTCCTGGCGACAGCGGCATCAATGGCCGTCTGGAAGTCGGCAGACCCCTTGAATTGCTCTACAGCCACCATATACAAGTCGGGGTACGCCGTCCTCTCAAATTCCAATTTCGCCCTCTGCTTTGCTAGGGCCTTCTCCAGCTCTGCGATCTGACCATCTGCCTTTTCTTTGTCCTTGATCGCTTGGTCATGCAGCTCTTCATTGTTGGCCATGGCTTCTTCCCACCTCTTATTGGAGGTGGTGCAGGCTTGACGGACCAACTCTAATTCCCTCTTCTCGCCCGCCAACTCAAACTCTAGTGATACCGCCTTGCGGCGCTCAAATCGGCTTTGACTTGTTACGAGGAGCTTCAAGACTAACTCGCCATCTCTTGAGTAGCCCTACACCAACGCCAATACTTCTATGTTCTTCGCCCTCCACCCATACTCCAGCCTCTTGGCGCATGCATTCCTAGCGGCTTTCTTCCAGCCCGCTGTCTCTTCCGTTAGTTTCTGCAACTGCCCCTTTACCCTCTCCAATTGAGCCTTCAGCGGCTCTACCTCCATCGGCTCTACCTCCATCTTAGCACGTGCTGCTTTATTCAACAGGGCAGCCGCCAAGGTCGCTACCTCCATCTGGGCCGAACACAACCCTCTCAGGAGGTCGGCCTCTCCCAACCGTGCCATCAACCGTACGGCAGCGTCCTCCAGCACTCCAACTAGGCGGTCGGTTGCCACCCTGGCCCTCCCCCTTTGTCCGCCGAACAATCTGCCAGGGCGCACGTGTGATACAACGCAGTTGTCAGTGCGGCACTTTTCCCTGGCGTGCTGGTCCCAATCTTCCCTTCACTAGGACTGGGGGTTACTTCTGGTGCAGGTGCCACCGTCGGCACCATGGGGGCACTCAGGCCCAAAGGCTCTTTCAGTATTTGGGCACTTAGGCCTAGGTCTTCCTTAGCCACTTGGGCGGTCTCTTTTTCTGAAGCCTCCTCCGACTTCTCCTTTTCTGGAGCCTCCTTCGTCCTCCTCTCCCTCAACTTCTTCAAAACTGGGGCATTCTTACTCCCCTCGGCTGTAACTCTCTTTTTCTTTGTTTTCTTCAGCACTGTCTCCACCTCTTTTTTGCCCCTCTTTTTCAGCGGGTCTACGGGTGGTGGCAATGGGGAAAAGTCAGTCAAGTTTTTGTCCCCCAACGGCCTGGGACGCGATCAGACCCGCTTCCTCATCACCAGTTTTGGGGCAAGCCCCAACTTTGTCTCCTTATATTTGTTCGCCTTGGCGAACACTCTCCTCTCTTCTGCCTCATCCACCTTCCTTCACGCCTCCAGCTCCTTCCTCACCGGATCCGCCTCTGTCGGCTCCGGTCCTAGTCTCAAGGCAAACAGGGTTGAAAGGAGGATCAGCTCATCCCACTTCACCCCTTTTTCTTCCCTCCACTCCTTCACCTTCTTCACCCTATTTTCGGCCCCCACATCTAACTTTGGCTACACTAATTTTGTGGGGACCTTCCATGTCGTGAGAACTGCTGCCCCACCGTTCGCTGACATGTAGAACCATCTCGGCCTCCACCCCTTCACCGAAGATAGCAAGCCTGCCACCAGACCCCGGCCCGCCATCGCCTGTAAGGTCACCCACGTCTCATGTTGACTGGAGGCCTTGTAGCAGGAGAAGAACTCCTCCACCGTTATTGTCGCCCCCCCGGTCGCTCGCGGCCATAAAACTACGTACGCCATAAGTATTTTCCAGGCGTTCGGCATCAACTGCCCTGACACCACCTCTAGCTTATTCAGCACATCCACCACTATTTGAGGGAGAGGTAGCCTAAGGCCCCTCCGCAGTGCTTCCTCGTATAAGGTGAATTCTCTCACCCGTACATCCGATGCCCTTTCCTTCAATGTAGGCAGCCTCAACTCTATTTCCTTAGGAATTTGGTACTTCCTCTATACCTTCTCCAACTTTCCCGTTGTAAATGTAGATCTGTCTGCCTTTGTGTGCCAATGGTCCGGCTCCATTTGGCTAATCGGCCTAGCAGCCGCGATCATCGTAGTCGGACGAGCCCGCGCCCTTTGTGCAGCTCCTATCTCCTTCCTCTGCTCTGCTCAATACTGTTCTGCCAACTCCACTACGTCGTCGTCCCCCGAAGAATCCAATCTCATGGTTGGCACTTCGTCTCGAGCCATCTCTCCTATGTGTCTGCATATAGCTTCAAACACTAGCACAAGGAAGTTCGCAAAGTGTTGCAGATGTGTATCGCACGAAACAAATTTCTGGGACGTGTTGGTTTTTTGCAAAAAGATAGGTAAAGCGAATAACTCCAAGCACCCACGGGTTGCATATATTCCAAGGGTTAAGATTAAATTTCGCCAGTTTGAAAATTTTCAAAAATTTTCGCCCTCGCCACTTCAACGCCCTATATTAGCCTATCCCTTCCTTTCTTGCTAACGCGTCACCTCTCCCATTAAAGGATTATGCCACGTGTACGATCATGATCCACTACTCTCTTCCCCTTCCTTGTCTATTCTACTTCACATCACCACGTGCCCCGCCGCTCCTCGAGTCCTGCGCGTCGCCATTTTTCCTTCACACTCGGTCACCTTTCGCGGTCGGCCCTCCTTGCAGACAGCCATCTCATTCGGTCACCCTTCGCGGTCGACCCTCCTTACAGACGGCCTTCTCACTTGGTTACCCTTCGCAGTCGGCCCTCCTCGCGGTCGGCCTTCTCACTCGGTTACCCTTCGCGGTCGGCCCTGCTCGCAATCGGCCTTCTCACTCGATCACCCTTCGCAGTTGGCCCTGCTCGCAGTCGGCCTTCTCACTCGGTCACCCTTCGCGGTCGGCCCTTCTCGCAGTCGGCCTTCTTACTCATTCACCCTTCAGCGTTACCTTCTCAAGCCCTCGGTCACCCTTCATGGTCGGCCCACCTCCCAGTCGGTCTTCTCTCCATCGACCTTTCAAAACCCCTATCTTCTTCCTTATTCCTTTCGTTGGACTAAAGTTGCACTTGGGAATGGAGGACTACTAACATAGGTGGGCCTATAGGAGCTTTTGGCCCACCACTTAGAGCCTAATACATAATTCAAACACTAAAGCCCAACATTACTGGAGCCCAACGTTGCACCAAGGACCAATGACATCTAAACACGTGTCAAGAAAAGAACCAGCCACATAAGCAGACAAAGATCCTGCAAAGTTATTGCACCACACATCAGCCATTAATGAGGTTCCCTGCAGCATTTATTGCGATAACTCCTTCCCGTCGGAACAGAACGGCCTCACCATGAACAACGCAAGCTAGAACATAGACTTTAGGCCAACATGACAGGTCGGAATGGACAAGGAAATGATGAGCAAACGATATAAGCAGGCTTCCAAGATAAAGAGAAGGTTAAGTTCTTGATCACCATCCTATCTCTACATTCTATCACTCTCTTCTCTAACTTGCTCGTCGGAGGGTTCGCTGGAGGACTCCCGTTCCCCGTTGAACTCTTGTGCAGGTTTCTCTGTGGGCCCGGCAATCAGACAACGGTTTGGGGAGGCGTGGATCAACCTGACTCGTTCCATCAGAAGAAGGCAGAATCATCAAGATATATTTAAGACATATAGTTACGTTATGTATATGAAAGAAATAAACAAATTTGACTATATCATATTGTAACATAAGTTTTGATTACAAGATTAAAAAAAAAAAAAAAAAAACTCAAGACCCAAAACACTCAAAATTTAGTTTTGAAAAGTCTTAACCAAACAAGTTTTGAATTTAATTTTCTAAAAATTATTTTGAAAATATACAACTCAAAAACTACTTTTAGAAACTCATAATCAAATAAGTTTTGAAATTTCAAAACTAATTTCAAAATTATTTTTAAAAACTAATTTGCAAACTCATAACAAAACAGGTTTTGAATTTTTAAAACTCTTCTGAAAATTAATTTGAAAATTATTAGTAAAAATTAACTTTAAAACTAAACCAAACTGACCCCATGATTTTTATTTTTATTTATTTTTAATTATTTCCCGAAAAAATTAAAGGTGTTGAAAATGAGGGAGAGAGAAATGTCGAAGAAGAATGACTCATGATTAGATTGCAGAACAAAACAGCACGAATTTAAAGTCATGCATTTGAATTTTTTTAGCTATTAAATTGTATCAATTTTTTTATATTTTATGTATTTATATTATTTTTATAGTTGGAAGAATTTAAATGCATAGTTTTAAAATTAAGGGGTGTAATTAACCATTCCTTCTACATGTTTGTTATGGCTGTCTGATTCAGTTTGTACTCAAATCCATGATCCAAACACAGGGGTGATTCTATTTTGTAAATTATGTTTTAAATTCTTGAAGAACTCTAAAAGAGTTAAATGAAAATTCTGTTTTAAAGATTACATGCTATTTTGTAATGTATTTGAATCTGATTCAAATACTCTTTTTTTTCTTCCTTTTCTGTCTTTTTGTGTGTGTGTTTCATGTGAGAACACTAGTGATTGAATTCAAGAATTAAATTGAATGGAAAAAAGCACTGAAGCTTGGTTAGTTTTTGAATGTGTTGAAAACTAATGTATCTGTTTCAAGTATGGTTTAGGTTAGTTTTTGTAATTGGCAATCCTGTTTGATAAAACTCTTTTCAGTTGTAATTTTATTTGCTCTTTTGTTTCAGTGAGAATGTGAGTGTTTAGATGCGAATCTAACCCGAATTGTGCCAATGTAGAAGAGTTTGTGATCTTGATCTTTTTATGTTTGCCGCTTCACTGACTAGGTACGGGGATCGAGCTACCCAGTCAACTCACGGGTCTAGGGGATAGTGCTCCATGGCGAGTTCAGGGTGGTGCCCAAGCAGGGTCAAGAGGCAATGCCCTCAAAGCCAAAGTTGTTTGACCACTTGAGCGATGAATAGGAGCATCCAGTATCTCTACTTGCAAACTGAACTTCTGGGAAGAGAGTTTTACAGCTCAAGCGATGAAATGTGCGCTCGAGCGGTTGACCTATATGTTTTGCATTGCCTGTACTCACACTGCTCGAACGGTGAAGTGCGCCCTCGAGCAGTCTCCGCGATCCTGTTTTCTATACAGTGCGTCGTTCGCTATTTTTAGGGGTGAACCCAATCAAACTTTTGGAGAAAAAGAAAAACCAAAGTATGGTATATTAGAGACAGTTTTATAAGTTTTTCCTTGATGCTTTGAGAGTGATCAATGAATCTACGAGCTTCATATTAAATTCATCAAGGGATTGTTTTTTCTATTACATTCACAAAAGAGAGAGGTGTTCTTTGGTGGATTTTGGAGAACTTGGGCCTGAAACTTTGGTGGATTCCGAAGTGGCTCATTGTCATGGATTCGACATCAGCGTTATTGATTCAACATTGGGCAAGACAATTTCGAGGTGAAGACGGTGGTAGAAGAAGCACATTGGGTTTGGTTCAATTCGAACATGGATTCGCTAGGTAATTAAGAGTACTCTTGTGTAATTATTTTTTGTCTTCTTAGTTGATTATTCTGTGACTTTGGCCTGTGATTTTTTTATCACAATTAGAGGCACTCCAATTGTGATTTTTTTCACGTTAAATCGTTGTGCCGATTTGTTTTGATTGTTTGATTAGGATTGTTATTTATTGTTTTAAATTGAAACATAATCACGAATCAATATCTCGAGGATTTTAGATTTTTTAGGTTATTTACACCAAGATCCCTTCAACTATTAGCGAATATCATTTTACCCTCTCATCTATGAACCCACAGATTTTGACCCTCTCAACTATAAAAATTTTCACTCCATGTAGACCCTTCCAGACCACCTCCAAAAGGAATGTATTTGTACGATCTTCATAGTTGAGCTGATTAATATGTACGGATTCATTCATAAGGGGGGTAAAATGATACTTACTAATAGTTGAAGGGGTCTTAGGGTAATTAACCCTTTTTTTTATTGACGTTTCTTGTAAGAAGACTAGAGGTTGAATACAAGACTTGAATTGATCGAGAAAAGGTGAAATTAGTTTTCTCAAGGTGACCTATTATTTGAAAAATATAGCAATCCCGGTTTCTAACTTGATCTTTATGGTGTTTCGGACTTGGGTCTTGTGGTTTAATGTTGTTGTTTATGTCTTTCCCTCTTATTGCCCTTGAATTTGAGTTTGGAATGTCTTGGGCGTGTTTTGAATAGGTTGGTTGGTAGTTGGTCTAGAACCTTGTTGCCCAAAATTTTGGTCTTCCGCTTGAGCAGGTCTTTTGCGCTCGAGCGGGGTTTACAATCACTCAGTATTTTGTGCATCTGCAAAAATACTGCAGAAGTGTTTTTACGCCCGAGCGGAGTTTCTTACGCTCGAGCGGCCTCTTTGGCGCTTGATGGCTGTCTGAAGTCTGTGAAAATACTGGAAGTATGTATTCTACGCTCGAGCGGACCTCATTGCGCTCGAGCGGGTATCGCTTTGTTATTGTGTCTTGGGGCTCAAGCGGATCAAATTTTTGTGCTTGACGCTCGAGCGTCAAACTCTCTGCTTGAGCGGACTGTACATACATCAGATTGCGAAAGTGACATTTTAAATCACTTTTTTTTGTCATTTCTCTCTCTAAAACTTTCCAAAACCCTAAGTTGAGAGCTTCTGTCTCTAAAATACCTTCTCTCTCTACATTTTGGCCTTGATCTATTGATTTCCACCCTTTGTGTCTTTATTAAAAAGTTGGAGCTTCTCAAGATCTTTTATTTGATCCGAGTAAAATCAAGTTTGGGCGTCGTTGAGGTTTCTCCACTTCTCCTTTGAGTTTCTACACTTGAGGTAGGGATATTCTACTCTCCTATATGGGCTTTAACCTAAGTATTAGTCATTTTGTATAAATTGTGGGTTTGTGGAAGATTTGGATAAAGTTGAGGTTAGGGTTTTGATATTTGTAAAAGAGGGCTTTCCTATTTTAGGTTCTATATGTATGTGAGACCTTGAGAATAGAGTTGTTTGTATATAATGGGGAAAATTTGGCCTTGGGTGCAATGTTTAAGAAAATGGGAAGAAGGCCCGAATTTGCTTTATATGAACTATTTGTTTAAATAGTGAAATCATTGTGGAAATATGAAATTGGTTTAGAAATTATGAAATTGGGGGAAATTGTGATTAAATGGTGTAGTTGGATTGATGAATCACTCACCTATGAAAGATATGATATATTATCTGTTGAAAAATTTATTTATCTGTTTAGATATATCTGTTTTGGGCTATCAGTGGAGGATAGCCATGATTGTTGTAGAAACTACATATTGATTAGGTAAATTGAAACTAATCAATTGGAATGTGTCATTGAATATGACGGTTGGATATTAACATTGAATATGTGATTTAATTGGTCATTGTATATGACGACATGTTAAATACATTCTATATGTATCTTGTTTGGGAGGAGATAGGGGATATACTCCATTGTGTGGGAGGAGATAGGGGATGGACTCCATGGATAATTAAGTTGGCCGGAGTGTCCAGGGTGAAAGTCCCGAAATCTTATATATATTTGGGTGCCGGTTCCCTCGGACGTAGTTTCGTAAAATGGCAAAGTTATAGAAGTGTATGAATGATGTTTATGATTGAAGTGTTGATGAATGAGTTGCAATCTCATTTCGAATTGTTTATATGATAATGAATTATGTCAATGAATTTGGCTTGGGTAATAACTGGAAGTGAATTGAAATGTGGGGATCCATGTTGATTGATTATGGAAAAGGTTTAAAATGGTTTATAAGTGTTAACCATTTATCGAATGCTAATGTTTTAGTTAATTCACATATATTGTTTAGCATGTCTTTACTGGGCATTGGCTCACCCTACTTGGGACACCATTTTTCTAGTACAAGTGGTATGTCGCCTCCAAGATCTTAGCTTGGGAGGTTTTGGAGTTGAAGACTCCTTTTTGTTATTCGTTTTGATGATTAATGTATATTCAAGCCTAGGGCTTTTCATGTATAGAGTTAAAACTCTTTTTTTGATGTAACCAACTGATAACTTGGAAAGATGTAAGCTCGTAGGGTACTTATTCTGTTGTAAACATTTGGAATTGCATGAAATACCTTTTGTAATATTAACTCTGATGAATGAACATGTACTCTTTTCTTTATGTTCACGGAACTTGTGAATGAATGATTTATGTCTTAAATTTGAGGGTGCTACAAAAAATATTGTTACATCATTCTGGTTGAGTATTTTATAAGAATAAAGCATTTTCTTATATATATATATATATATTTACTATTGTGGGAGCCCAATAGGTGTCCATCCCATATCGCTCCATGAGAAAACCACACTCCACTACATAAGTTGACTAACTCCTTTAAATTAGCACAAGATCTTTTCCTAAGAGAAGAATAATGCTGTGAGGGTATGCCTAAAGCGGACAATATTGTGCTAATGGGGGGTTGGCCACTTCATTTGGCGCCATCTGTCGAACCTTCCTTCTCAAGAAGTATCACGACCCAAACCTGCCACTATAGGTTTAGCGTCATAACCACCCAGTAATCCTTAGATTACCAAAGGCCTCTTAACGGAATAACGTATAGTTAGAGGCTGTGGAAGCAAATATACCAACAATACATAGTCCATAGAGCTGTGCAGACACACATGTGACAGAAATTTAAAACCTTATGTAATATGTTTACATACACGTGACATCAAAATGCAGTAATCTTCGTCACATTTAATACAGTTGTAGCCAAAAGGGGTATAGCCCAATATACACATAACAAAAGACTTATTCGTATTATTAAAAATACAAGGTCTTAACTTATGCCGTTTAGACTTGACTTGCGCACCAAAGGAAACCTCCTTGGAGACACAACGGCTAGCTGACAAAACAGAGATACCAGATTCTCAACTTTGGGTTTGGTCACGCGCCTGGTCACCTACATACATAATATAAATAATGAGCGGAAGCCTAGTGAATAATAACAGAGTAAAGACTTTAATGAATGATGCCAGAACATATTTCAAATCTCATAGCAAATCAGAATCATAATCAAGATTATAGCGAAAACAGAGTCATAGTCTTATTCATATTCAAATCATGCGTAGAACATCCATTAGCATAAACATGTCTTTTTGGTCAAGCATATCAAGTTCCAAAAAGGAACCTCCGGTATCGGGTAACATATCTCATACATGAGCCACGGTATTGTTTTCCCTGGGCGAGGGCCTGTGCCACAGTATTATCTCCCTCGAGCAAGGGCCTCATGACCATAAGCCACAGTATTATGTCCCCTGGGCGAGGGCCTCTACTAAGGACACCAAATTTATTACTTTTCAAGAAAATTGGACATTCATTCATTCATACAAAATATAGTACTTCAGAAAACTGATCATTTCGTATCATCAGAAAATAATTAAAATCAAACATAACTTTACAGAGTTATTACTCACAGATAACTTTGGCAGTAAACAAATGGATCAACCGCTCACAACGCGTGACCTACACCAAACATAATAGATACATATAATGAAACACACACTCAGTTGATACTTAACTTCTTTCATTTTATTCTTAGTGTGTTCTAAGTCTTAACCTCTTATTGAGTCTTAATCATGGCCTAGGAGTGCTTAGGATGCGATGAGGATGCTAAAATGTACTTGAAAACACTTAACAAAATTGTTGAAAACAGGCGTCTCGCTCGAGCGTAGCTTTCTTCGCTCAAGCGGACATGCAAGAATGTAGTGGTCGCTTGAGCGCACACTCCTTCGCTCGAGCGGTCTGCAAAAGTACTGGTTGCATAATTTTTCCGCTCAATGCTCGCTCGACACTTGTTCAAGCGTGAGACTCAAGTCCTCGCTCAAGCGCAACTCGTGTCGCTCGAGCGGTCTGTAAAACACTCAAACTTCTGGGAGCATACATTTCACGCTCGAGCCAACCTTTGGTCACTCGAGCATAAGTGCAAAAATAAGGCAGTCGCTCGAGCGTAGGAGCAGAATTCTGGAATTTCCAGATTTGCTCCCAAGCTCAAAAACAAGTTGAATTCTTTTAACAAGACCAAGATATGAACATGCATGTGGGAATTCTTGTAAAAACAACTTCAAAACCTTATGATATGCACATGCATGCATGAGTCATGTTCAATTCTATCATCTAATCTCAATTCTCTTTGAATAATGCATAACAACTTCATTTCTTGTTAATTTCACAAAATGTGAGTTGAAGTCTTACCTAAGGCTCAAATTCTTCAAGTTGGAGTTTAATTCCTTTGAATTCACTTCAATCTCCTCTAAATTCTAACAATCACCCTACAATTGAGCTCAGTTTCCTTCTCTCCCACTCTCACACATTTTTTATGGTCAAGCAAGAGAAAGTGGAAGTGTAAAAGTGTGTAGGAGGTAATGAGGTGGCCTTATATAAGCATGATTAATAAATTCATTAATTTAGGCTTAATTGAGCATTAATTATTCTAATTTAATCATTTCGAACCGAATTTTAATTAAACATACCATAAAATTCTAAAAATTTTAATTAGCACATAAATCAAGTCAGTTTCTGAATCGGATGCTAGTAAGGCCTTCAATTTGCAACCGAAACGAAAATATGAACAGATCTTTCTACGTTAAACAGATATAAACACAAATAAGGCAAGATATGATGCAAAATTTCACTTAAATTCCTTATTAGGCATAATTAAGCATGGACTAGCATTAATCATGGGTCGGGGTTGTTACAGTCTTCCCCCCTTAAAGAGTTTGGTCCTCCAAACTCAAGTTACCTTCATTTTGAAAAAATATCGGGTCTAACGAAAACAAATCTGGATATCGCTTCATCATATCTTCTTATATTTCCTATGTAGCATACGTTCCTCCCTGGTTTGGCCAGTCAACTTTCACCAACGATATTTCTTTATTCCTCAATCTTTTGATTCGACAATTCACAATCTGAACAGGTCTTTCTTCGTACGTATAATCATCCTTCAAAAACACATGTGTCGGCTCGATAACATGGTGCGGGTCTCGTAAGTAATCCCGTAACATTGAGACATAAAAGACATTATGCATATGCTCCATAATCGGTGGTAAGGCTACCCGATACGTCATCGGGTTAATTTTCTCCAGAACTTCATATGGCCCAACATATCTTGGTGCTAATTTGCCCTTTCATTGGAGTGACTTTAATAAACACATGATCCCCGACTTCATATTCTTTGTCTCTTCTTCGAACATCAGCATAACTCTTTTGCTGACTCTATGCAGTTTTCAGACGTTGTTGAATCAATTCTACTTTCTCAGTTGTTTCTTGCACAAGCTCTGGGCCCAATAATAGTCTGTCACCTACTTCAGCCCAACAGATAGAAGCATGACATTTTCTTCTATACAAAGCTTCATAATGAGCTATTCTAATGCTTGAATGATAGCTGTCATTGTATACAAACTCGGCTAAATCAAGATAAGTCTCCCAATTTCCTTGGAAGTCTAACACACACATCCGCAACATATCTTCGAAAGTCTGATTGGTTCTTTCGGATTGACTTTCTGTCTATGGATGGTAGGCACTACTCAATTGCAATTCGATTCTCAAAGCTTGTTGCAAACTTTGTCAGAATCTTGATGTAAACTTCGAATCTCTATCAGACACAACAGATACTGGTACACAAAAGCGACCCTGAAATTTCAATACATTGTTCTCAAGTACGAACCCGGGCCTTGATTTTGAGCCAATTTCATCTAAAATTTTCTTCAAAAACTCATCTTCATGTTGTTTCTCTTTGATTTCTTTAATGATCATAGGTTGAGCGGAAATGGCAGCTAAGATCCCGACTTGTTCTCGCCATACAACTTCAATCTCATTCTTTTCCAAATCACATAGTAATTCTTTCTGACTGGTGAGCAAACATGATAAATTTTTCATTGACTTTCGGCTCAAGGCATCTTCTACAATATTAGCTTTTCTTAGATAATACAAAATTTGCAAATCATAATCTTTGATCAACTCCAACCATCTTCTCTGTCTCAAGTTCAGTTCTTTTTGCGTAAAGAAATATTTCAAACTCTTATAGTCGGTATACACCTCGCAAGTCACACCATATACATAGTGTCGCCAAATGTTTAGTGCAAATATCACGACGGCTAATTCAAGGTCATGGGTCGGATAATTCTTTTCATGTGATCAGAGTTGCCGAGAAACATAAGCAATTACCTTTCCATTTTGCATTAAGACACACCCCAAGCCTTTATAAGAAACATCACTGTAAATTTGGAACCCATCAGTACCATTAGGCAAAGTTAAAATTGGTGTAGTCACTAATCTAGTTTTCAATTCTTGAAAAGCCGATTCTCACTAATCATTCCAATCAAATGGTATATTCTTCTGTGTCAACTGCGTAAGTGGCATAGCTAGTTTTGAGAAGTCTTTTACAAATCTTCTGTAGTAACTTGCAAGTCCCAGAAAAATTCTAATTTCTGACACATTAGTTGGTCTTGGCCAGTCCACAATAGCTTTAATTTTTTAAGGGTCAATAGAGATGTCGTCCTTGTTGATTACATATCCCAAAAATGCCACATTGTCCAGCCAGAATTCACATTTGGACAATTTTGCATACAACTTCTTTTCTCTCAAAACCTGTAAAGCAGTTCGCAGATGGTTCTCGTGTTCTCCCTTGCTTTTGGAGTAAATCAAAATATCATCAATGAAGACAACAATGAATTCATCCAGAAATTGTTTGAACACCCTATTCATTAAATCCATGAACGCTGCAGGTGCATTAGTTACCCCAAATGTCATTACCAAAAATTCATAGTGCCCATATCTAGTTCTGAATGTTGTTTTCTCTATATCTTCTGCTTTAACTTTTAACTGATGATAACCTAATCGGAGGTCGATTTTAGAAACACTTGGGCTCCCTGAAGTTGGTCAAATAAATCATCTATCCGGGGCAATGGGTATTTATTTTTTGATAGTTACTTTATTCAGTTCCCAGTAATCGATACATAATCTCAAGGACCCATCCTTTTTCTTAACAAACAAAATTGGAGCACCCCAAGGTGAAGTGCTCGGGCGGATGAATTTCTTGTCTAACAGTTCTTGAAGTTAGGCTTTCAATTCTTTCAGTTCTGAAGTTGACATTCGGTAAGGGGTCTTAGAAATAGGTTGTGTTCCTGGTGTTACTTCAATAGTGAACTCAATTTCCCTATCAACTAAGTTTCCAGGCAAGTCATTCGAAAACACATCAGGAAATTCACTAGCAACAGGAATAGTTTCCACATTAGAATTATCAAAAATCTTAGTCAAAACACAACACATGTAACCCCTACATCCCTTTCTAAGCAATTTAATAGCTTTCATGGCAGAAATCAAGTATAGAGGAGGAATTACCCCATTTCCAGTAAACACAAACTCAGGTAAGCCAGGTGGACAAAATACAACAAATTTATTCACACAATCTATGGTGGCACAGTACTTAGTCAACCAATCCATACCCAGAATACAATCAAAATAATCAATGTTTAAGGGTAGTAAATCAACATACAATGTCATTTCGCCAATCATAAGATCACATGCCGGATAAACATAAGCACATATCATAGATCCCCCAGATGGTGTAGATACCAATAGCAAACAGTTCATAGGTTCTAACGGTCTAGTTAGTTTTCGAGAAAAAGCATGCGATACAAATGAATGCGTGGAACCGGAATCAATCAACACATAGGCATTCTGAGCACAGATAGAAATTATACCTGACAGTACTGATTCAGTGTTCTATACATCCCCAGACACTAAGGAGAATACTCTCCCTTGCCTTAACGTTTCATTCTCGTTGTTGCCCCTAGAATTAGTTCTGGTATTTGATCTGGCCACTGAAGCAGATAGCTAAATTTGTTACGGGGTGACTGACATTCCTAGATCCCAGTGGACAATCCTTTATCATATGGCCAACTTTGCCACACCGGTAACAGGCACCAGATGCACAATAGCATTCTCCTCTATGTTTTCTGCCACATTCTGGACAGTTTGGTAGAGATCCATTACTTTGACCGGAGCCACTGAAGGATCCTATGTTTTGTTTCTTTAAAAGTGACCGACCCTTTTTGAAATTATCCTGCCCTTTTACCTTTCCATTTAGTCATTGGAGTTGTAGCTTGCTTCTTTGCCACCTGGATGGTCTCTGCCGTCAATACTCTATCAAGGACGTCAACATATGTAGGCAATTTTAGTACACCTACTCGGTCATATACTTCCAGATCTAATCCCCCTTCAAATTTCTGAGCCTTTTGTAATCTGTATCAACCATATGAGGAGCAAATCTGGCCAACTCAGTGAATTTAGCTTTGTACTTGGCTACTGACATCTTCCCTTGCTTAAGTTCTTGGAATTCAGACACTTTCCAATCTCTAAAGCATTGGGAAAAGTACTTGTCATAAAAGATCTCATTGAAACGAGCCTATGTCATATTCCCATTACTACCTCGAATTAGTAACCACCATCTACGGGCTTCATCTTTTAAGGTATAGGTGGCCAAGAGAACCTTTTGCATCTCTGTGCAGGGAAAGACCTCGAATAATTTTTCCATTTCAAGCAGCCATGATTCTGTCTTTAACGGCTCAATGCCACCCAAGAAAGTTGGTGGTTTTATTTTCATGAATTTCTGTGTTAGGTTGATGATATCATTATTATCCAATTCAACTTGGACTGGAGGGGGCAGAGAAGGCATCGGTTGTTGTCTTTGTTGCTGTGCTAATGCTTCGGTTAGAGCGGTAATCATCTGTTCCATTCGGCTCATTCAGGCCTTGGAAGATTCACTTATATCATTTCCCCTTGTATTCTCCATTTCGCTAAAGAGAGATAAAGTAACAATAAACATAGAAATAATCTTGTTCATTTCTTTTAATTTTTATTTATTCAAATTCAAATTCAGTTTTCTCATGTATAATAATTATCACACACTCACACATACTGATGAAATGTCCCTAGTTTTTTCTAGGACATCCTATAGCTCTTATGGACTCATGTGTGCGGTTTAATACGTGCTCTGATACCATTCTGTCATGACCCAAACTTGCCCCTACAGGATTAGCGTCGTAACCAGCCAGTAGGGTTGCAAACGAGCCAACCCGACCCGACCCGAGTTTTATAATATTCGAGCTGGGCTCGACTTATTTACAAGGTGTTCGAGCTCGGCTCGTCTAAAATTTATATAACTTGAGCTCGGCTCGTGATGGCTCGTTAAGCCAAGAGAGAATCATAGAAAACTATAAGCCAACCCTCTGCACTTATATAGAAGTTTGTCCACCTTAAAATGTATTTTGTAATTGATGTGGAACTTTTAACAAATGCACCAAATGACGTCGTTTGGCACAACATTTTCGTCCACTCTTTGAGTCCCACATCGCTAAGAGAGGAAACGCGTATGTGTCCTAATGCTTATAAAGTGGTGAATTGTTGACACAGTAGTCAACAAAAGAAAAGCAAAGGCAAACCTTCAATATTTTTTATATTAAAATAATAAGCATCATCATTATTGATGGACCAGTTAAAATATTTTAATTTAATAAATATAATATAATATATTAATATATTTTATTATAATATATAATATATACAATATATACATATTTCTAAAATATAAAAATAAAAAATTAATATTTATATTTTTGAGCTCGCGAGCTTATTTGAGTCGAGCAATATTAAGCTTGAGCTCGGCTCGTTTATTAATCGAGCTTGGAATTTAAGCTCGAGCCCGGCTCGTTTATTAATCGAGCTGAGTTCGAACGAGCCTTAACGAGCAGAACTCGAGTTTCTTCATGAACAGATCGGTTTATTTACAACCATACCGACCAGTAATCTTTAGATTACCAAAGGCCTCTTAATGGAATAATATATAGTTAGGGGCTGCGGAAGCAAATATACCAACATTACATAGTCCATAAAGCCGTGCAGACATATATGGGATAGAAATTTAAAACCTTATGTAATATGTTTACATACACGTGACATCAAAATGCAATAATATTCGTCACATTTAATACAGTTGTAGCCAAAAGGGGTATAGCCCAATATACACATAACAAAAGACTTGTTCGTATTACTAAAAATGCAAGGTCTTAACTTATACCGTTTAGACTTGACTTGCGCACCAAAGGAAACCTCCTCGAAGGCACAACTGCTAGCTGACAAAACAGAGATACCAAATCCTCAACTTTGGATCTGGTCACGCGCCTGGTCACCTACATACATAATATAAATAGTGAGCAGAAGCCCAGTGAATAATAACAGAGTAAAGACTTTAATGAATGATGCCCAGAACATATTTCAGATCTCATAGCAAATCAGAATCATAATCAGGATTATAGCGGAAACAGAGTCATAGTTTTATTCATATTCAAATCATGCGTGGAACGTCCATTAGCATAAACATGTCTCTTTGGTCAAACATATCAAGTTCCAAAAAGGAACCTCCGATACCAAGTAATATATCTCATACATGAGCCACGGTATTGTTTCTCCTGGGTGAGGGCCTGTGCCACGGTATTATCTCTCCTGGGCGAAGGCCTCATGACCATAAGTCACAGTATTATGTCCCCTGGGCAAGGGCCTCTACTAAGGACACCAAATTTATTACTTTTCAAGAAAATTGGGCATTCATTTATTCATACAAAATATAGTGCGTCAGAAAACTAATCATTTCGTATTATCAAAAAATAATTAAAGTCAAACATAACTTTACAAAGTTATTACTCACAAATAACTTTGGCCGTAAACAAATGGATCAACCGCTCATAGCACATGACCTACACCAAACATAATAGATACATATAATGAAACACACACTCAATTGATACTTAACTTCTTTTGTTTCATTCTTAGTGTGTTCAATGTCTTAACCTCTTATTGAGTCTTAATCATGGCCTAGGAGTGCCTAGGATGCAATGAGGATGCTAAAATGTACTTGAAAACACTTAACAAAATTGCTGAAAATAGGGGTCTCACTTAAGCGGACATGCAAAAATGTAGTGGTAGCTCGAGCGGTTTGCAAAAGTATTGGTTGCATAATTTTTCCACTCGATGCTCGTCGAGCATGAGACTCAAGTCCTCGCTCGAACGCAACTCTTGTCACTCGAGCGGTCTACAAAACACTCAAACTTCTTGGAGCATACATTTCACGCTCAAGCCAACCTTTGGTCACTCGAGCGGAAGTGCAAAAATAAGGCAATCGCTCAAGCGTAGACTCCCTCGCTCGAACGTAGGAGTAGAATTCTGGAATTTCCAAATTCACTCCCAAGCTCAAAAACAAGTTGAATTCTTTTAACAAGACCAAAATATGAACATGCATGTGGGAATTCTTGTAAAAACAACTTCAAAACCTCATGATATGCACATGCATGCATGAGTCATGTTCAATTCTATCATATAATCTCAATTCTCTTTGAATAATGCATAACAACTTCATTTCTTGTTGATTTCATATGTAATTGAGTCTAAGGTTACAAAATGTGAGTTGAAGTTTTACCTAAGGCTCAAATTCTTCAAGTTGGAGTTTAATTCCTTTGAATTCACTTCAATCTCCTCCAAATTCTAACAATCACTCTACAATTGAGCTTAATTTCCTTCTCTCCCACTCTCACACTTTTTTATGGTCAAGCAAGAGGAAGTGGAATTGTAAAAGTGTGTAGGAGGTAATGAGGTGGCCTTATATAGGCTTGATTAATAAATTCATTAATTTAGGCTTAATTGAGTATTAATTATTCTAATTTAATCGTTCTGAACCGAATTTTAATTAAACCTACCATAAAATTCTAAAAATTCTAATTAGCATATAAATCAAGTCAGTTTCTAAATCGGATGCCGGTATGGCCTTCAATTCGCAACCAAAACGAAAACATGAACAAATCTTTCTACGTTAAACAGATATAAACACAAATAAGGCAAGATATGATGCAAAATTTCACTTAAATTCCTTATTAGGCATAATTAAGCATGGATTAGCGTTAATCATGGGTCGGAGTTGTTATAAGAAGCCACTCAACTGGGGAACCTATGTGGAAGCCCGTTAGGTGTCCATCCTACATTACTCTGTGAGGAAACCACACTCCACTACATAAGTTGACTAACTCCTTCAAATTAGCACAAGGCCTTTTCCTAAGGGAAGAACAAAGCCATTACACAAGTTAACTAACTCTTTCAAATTAGCACAATTCTAAGAGAAAAACAAAGCCGTGAGGGTACGCCCAAAGCGGACAATGTTGTGCTAACGGAGAAGAACAAAGCCGTAAGGGTACGCCCAAACCGAACAAAGCCATTATGTAAGTTGACTAACTCTTTCAAATTAGCACAATTCTACAAATTAGTACAATTCTAAAGGAAGAACAAAGCCTTGAGGGTACACCCAAAACGGAAAATATTGTGCTAATGGGAAAGAACAAAGCCGTGAGGATATGCCCAAAGCGGACAATATTGTGCTAATGGGGGGTTGGTTACTTCAACTATGTTTGATCAAAGATTTAATATGGTAAGAAACTCCTCTTAGCCTTAATGTATGGTTTATTCTTACCTAGCTATTGCCCAAAATGAATAAGATGTACACTACTTTACATTTTGTTGGTTTAGATTATAAGTGGTCACTTTCTTAGTATTTTAAAATTATACCAGTCAAATGCAAAATAAAATATAAAACCTATTGAAATAAATTGTCAAAACTAGGCTTTGCAACAAGGTGGAGGATGATTTCCCACCAACTATTTGCAACAAGGTGGAGGATGATTTCCCACCAACTATTTGATCGTGTTGTAAGAGTGGAAATTTCTAGAAAGTTTAATATTGATACAATCATAGACGAATTTCATGATATGAAAGAACATCAAGCAAGAACTATTTAGATAAATGACTAAATGGATATATATTAGGAAAACTTTGTACATGTTAAAGTTGTTCTTTTGACAATGTCTTTTTATTATATTGAATAGATTTTTTTTGTCTAATCATTATTATTGAATGGATATTGATTTCCTTTTTCTTGTTATAAATTTCTCTTAATTTATTTTTATTCATTTCAAATTTGGATATGAATTTGTATTTGTGTTCTTGGTGTAAGTAAGGGATAGCAACAAAGGCGACTTTTTTGCGAGTAACCTATTCTCGTCCCACAACCCTTGCCCCTGCCCTGCCCCACCTTACGTTTTAGGTGGATTTTTTCTTGCCCCCGTCAATTTGTACATGAACTAGCCGCACCCCTCTTTTGCCCCCCACAGAATCCTACCTCCTTTTTGCATAAATAAATCCCTATCCAAAAACCACACATCTCATTCGCTATACTCTTCCACAAACAATTACGAAATCTAGTATCAAAATTTTTTAGGTTCATCTAAGCATTTAATGCTCCAAGACAGGTACCCATCTTAACTCGATTAATCATCTTTTCCTTTAAATGAAGATTTTTTCTTCTCCTTTAAGCATCATTCATTTAGTAAACCTTGGCATATTCATCAAGCGAGCTACCTTAACCGATCATATTTACTCCTTTTGAGCAAAAGTAAAGCTCTAACACTTTCTTCACATATACTTCATTCTCAGCTAGCTTTCAAGCTTTCCCTTTAAGCCCACATATGGCTCTTACACTCAATTTTTCTCTTTGCAACTATACTGCTACAGAGTGCTACTCTTTAGCAGTAACTAAATATGCTTTGGTCTATATAACAACCCTCAATTTTAGTTATTTTGTTCTTATCTTAGCATTTTATCGGCTATTTTTAGTTAAATCTAGTGCTTGATTAAGCCTATTTGGGGTGTAAGACCACTTCTGCATCCTATTTGGGGTGTAAGACCACTTTTGCATTCGTTATCTCCTTTGACCACTCGCTCAAGTGTTCCTCTCCAATTCGGACTAGCAAAGTGGGTTTCCACAACCCATTTTCAACTCATTCCAACCCACTCAGCTAAATCTAGGCCACCTAGCAAGCCTGAAGACACAATGAACGTTCCCTTAGGTAAGCTTGATGTCTTGAGGTCACACTACTTAGGCCTATATTTTCAAAGAACTTGTAGAAAAGGTTGTTCAAGTACACAGTTCTAGCCCAAACACCAAACAAAGATCTGTTTGTTTGTGATGCTCTAATTCGAAAGGACATCAATACAAATCAAGAAATAAAGAACGTTCATATGAATCTATAAAGAAGTATTCTTTTGACATTCCAAAGGCTGATGAAATATTTGACCATTTATTTGATGGTCAAGGATTTCGAGAATCCAAACGAGACAAAATGCCATATGTTAAAGAAATAAAAGGAAAGATATTTCGTTAATGACATAATTCTTGAACACATTCAACAAACAATTGTATTGTTTCTCGGAATGTAAGTCAAGAGCAAATCAATATAGTCAATTTTGTGTTTTTTCTTTCTTTTTCTTCCTCGTGTTTTTAGAAACAAAAACAATGAAAATGTGAAAAAAATACTCTTCATTTTCATTTTTATGTGATAGTAAATATCTTGCATCATAACAAAAGGAAAATTAGCATCCATGCGAACCATATAAAGTTATTTTCTAAGGAAAACATATAGATATATGCATAGGCACATGAATATTGTTTCATACAAACTGATGTGTTATATTAACATCTCACATATCCAGTAAAAATATGTTCTTCAAATTAAACTTTGTTTGTAACAACCAACTAAATTTAAACGGTCCAGGATCATGTGCTCGAACACTATTACACCAAAGCATTGAACAAGACACCTGCATTTTAGTCAAATGTGATTTAAAATCTTCAGACTCTTAGTAATCCATAACTATACATGACATAAAATAGGGTTGAGATAACAAGGCTTGGGCAGTGAAATAATTGATCTTCCATGTTTTGGGATCAAGCTCCAGTATTGGTTGAAGTGATTGTGCTTCAAGGTAAAAAATTCAAGCATACACATTTCTTGTTTTTTGTAAACAAAAAAAAAAAGGAAACTGAATGTTGCCAAATGTTACCTAAATAATCATTTCATAAAATAATTGTCCCTCTAAATGCAATCTAAACACAACAAAATTCACTTTAAGTCCTTTGTGTCACACTAATCAATTTGACAATGTAGATATTTACTCTAATTTCATCGGTAAAACAACCAAATTACCTACTGCTTGATAGCTTGTCTCTCTTTGTATTCCACTTCCAAAACAATATTCCTGGTGAATTGCAACTTAGCAACAACATTAGTAATATTCATCATTTTTCTTGCCAATTTTACAAAACAAGCAACTCTAACTTGAAATATTGAAATTATGCAATCCTGAATCTTGTGATATCTGATCAATCTATTTTCTTTTGTGTTCTTTAAGCTCGTCTCCCCCTTTTCTCTTTCCTAAGGAAGTATTGGATCCATTATCGCAACCACTCAATCAGGCAATACTGCCTTAACAAAATTATGAAGGTCAATACCATCTCTAAACATGTCATTAGTTGGTCTCCTTCCTGTGAACATTTCCAAAACGATTGAAACCTCACTCCTCATCCCATACTCTGCAAGGCATGTGCTGTAATTTTCAAAACAAAACTATAAAAGCAATCAGGCGTAGTCTTTCAATCTATGTTACCTAGAACGTGGATTGTTCTAATACAAGGAAGAGGAACAGGAACATGGTACGCCATGTCACACCCCCAAAATAATACAATCCAAACACATATTTATAACAGCATGAATCAGAGTAAATAATCCTTTCATTACATGAAGTTAATAATATAAAAGAGTTTAACAGAATTAAATGCCCTATTAGCTTACATATTTCCAAGCTTTGACTTGGTTATACAAAAATGAGACTAGCTCATACACATTTAGCCCTAAGCTTTACAAAAATATACAATTGAAATAAAGAAACTCTTGCTCCCAAAATATCCCTTCAAGCTATTGTCTTAGTGGAGGTAAGTCCCTAACACCTGAAAATGTTATTCCCAAATAGGGTGAGCCACAGCCTAGTAGAAATCATCTAGCACAATATATGAAACTTAGCAAAGGTATAAGTACACTATGTATACACAACGTCAGTGATAGAGACATCTGCAGTTATACAGTCATGAAGTACCAATTTCCATTCATTTCATTACATGAACCAATTTCATTATCTTTTTGACAATCTAAATGAGACTTCAACTCATTAATTCTACAATCACATTAACAATGCATGAACGCTTCAAACTTTTATTTCACGAAAATTTCATCTACGGGCAGCCGTCAAACGGGACCTATGTAAACGTAGGCTATACAAGCACTACAATTGCCATTTTACGGATATTTCGTCCACAGACTAGGCACCTATGTATAATTTTGGAACTTTCACCCATGACACTCCGGCCAACTTAATTATAATAGAGTCCATCCACTTTCTCCTCCCAAACAATCATTCATACATGTGTAATGTATTTAAATACAATATCAAACAATGGAGCACATCCCCTTTCCACTCCCACATAGTCATACATATATAATGTATATAAACATAGTCATATTCAATGACAAACAATAAGAGATTAGTTTCAATTCACCTAATCTTTATGCAATTTCTAGAACAATCATAGCTATCCTCTACCGATAGCCTAATACAGTTATTTCTAACAGATATTCAATCTCATGACAGATAATTTATTCGAATTTTCGAAGGATGAGTCAATACATAACCAACCCCTTCATTCATACCAATACCCTCCCAATTTCATATTTTCAATGACAACTTTAATTATCTATATAAAATAATCATGATAGTCATTTTAGGGAAAAACCATCCATTTTCTAATTATCAACCCAAATACCATTTTTGACCCAACATAATTTCATTTTTTCTCGTAACCCACACTCGTTTATTTCACATTCATCAACAATCCCTCTTTCCATATTATACCCAAACCCTAGGTTTGCTTACAACACCATAAAATCACACCATTGTTGCACAAGATACAAATAACTAAGCTAAATATCATATGAAGGTGTAGAAAAGATCCCTACCTCAAAGGAAGAAAATGAGTCAAACAAGAGAGAAATTCCAAGAATGCCGAAACCACTTCTATTCGGATCAAACTGTAGATCTTGAGGAGCTCTACCTTTTTCTCAAAGGCACTAAGGTGAAAAGATCAATGGATCTAGATGAAATCTAAGAGAGAAGGTGAATTCTAGAGAGAGGGGCTCAAGAACAAGCTTTTTGGAAAGTTTTAGAGAAAGAGAGATATGAAAAAGTGGTTCAAAATATCATCTTCTCGGACTGTTATACGCACAATTCGCTCGATCGTAGGAAGCCCCGCTCGAGTGTCAGACACAAGGTTCTGCTCGAGCGTGAAAGTTGGCGCTTGAGTGTAGAATACACATTTCTAGAAGTTTTGCAGATGAGGGTCCCCGCTTGAGCGTGGAACTAGACGCTCGAGCGTCCAAAGCACTTTCCCAGTATTTTCAGAACTGCAAAAGAAATGCTCAGAAGTGGCAAATCCTGCTCGAGCGGAGAAGCAAAATTTGTGAAACCCGCTCGAGCGTAATAATGCCCGCTCAAGCGGAAGAGCCAAAATCTGGGCAACAAAGGTTTGGAAAAACAAAAAAACCAATCGGTCCCAAACGCACAACTACAACCCGATAACTAAAATAAAGAGGAAAACAAGGGAAAGAGATATAAATAACTATTCAAAATCGAACCAACCCGAGTCCGAAATGCAATAAGTAACGCGTCAAAACCCCAAATCGCTATACGCCACATGTTCTAAAATGTAGTATGATAGGACTAGACTTCTTAATTTGACATCCAATATATTATAGTGTATTTTCTTCAAATTAACCGTTCAACAATATAGTTCTATGAACATTATGAATTTATGACTCAGTTTTTTCAATTTAAAACTCCAATCCATCTAGATTTTAGTTCATTATATATGATTTTTTCCATATTAAGGTGAACTTTTAATGAAAAACATAGGAAAAATTATGGGATCGTTTTAGATTACTAAATTTACTGTTTTGAAATGAAAGAGTAACTTGTTTTGGAACATGCGTTCCATAACGAAAATCACTAGGGTGTTAGCATTTTCGAGTAACACTAGTTTCAATGTGACTCAATTGCATATGCAAATGAAAGAGAAAGAGAAAACAAAGGAAAATATAGATATGGTTGCAAAGGCATATTACCTAGTGCAATGTAACCAATAGTTCCTCTCATACCATAAGAGCTTGTCTGATTTGATGAAAAATTATGGTTGACAATCGAAAGGAATCTTGCTATCTCAAAGTCACCAACATGACCAACCAATTCATTGTCTAGAAGAACATTGCTCAACTTGATATCACAGTAAGCTATTGTTGTTGGGCAATGATTGTGACGATAATCCAGTATGCAAGCAACAGCAATGGCAATGTTTAATCTCTGGAGAAGGTTTAGCATTTTGGGCTCCACTTGTGCCAAATTCTTGGTCAGATTATGATGCAACCACTCTTCTAGACTACCATTAATCATGAATTCATAAACCAAAGCCTTGAAGTCATTACCTTGATAATCAACACCCGAACATGCACTCACCACCTTAACAAGATTTCTGTGTCTAATGTTCTTCAAGGCCTCACACTCGGCTATAAAACTCTTGGAAGCTCCATGGTGCAAAAGGTTAAGTACTTTCACGGCAACAACTATGGCATCAAGATCCAAAATTCCTTTATATACAGATCCATAACTACCCGCACCAATCAAATTAGATGAAGAGAAACCATTCGTAGCTCGGAAGAGACTTTGATAAGACACTTTTAAGAGTGAGTTTCCTTCTGAATCTGTAGTTAGCTCTTGCTTGGTCCTTCTAAACCAACGAAAGAATAGAAACCCAACCACCAAACTTAGTCCCAAAAGGCCAAAAACTATAGAGATTGTCAGTTTGAACTTAAAAGGTAAGCCCATTTTTTTAGTAAAATTACTAGAATGATTAAAGTTGCATGTAGGGAGCCGCAATTCAGGTAAACCCCCACAGGGCTTAGGGTTTCCATTTATGGAAAATTCACTTGCATTCT
This sequence comes from Camellia lanceoleosa, assembly GCA_025200525.1. NCBI lineage: Eukaryota > Viridiplantae > Streptophyta > Magnoliopsida > Ericales > Theaceae > Camellia > Camellia lanceoleosa. The sequence goes on along the minus strand of CM045763.1, from coordinate 100,183,684 downwards.
TAAAGATGCCTTCTTCTGGTACTGGACCTTCAAGATTATTAAAAGATAGATTCAAGTATTGCAAGTCAAGGACCCCCAAATATTGTGGAATTTGGCCCGACAAATTATTGTGAGAAAGATCTAAATCTTGAAATCCTCTCAAAGTACTCAAAGACAAAGGAATGGTCCCTTGAAACAAGTTTCCATCCATGTAGAAGACTCCAATGCCACACAGCTACCTAAAGTGTTTAGAACTTCACCAGATAAAAAGTTGTTAGAAACTTCCAACCCTATAAGTTTGTTGAGATTTCCAACTTCCATTGGAAGGAAACTGGTTATTTGGTTCTGATATAGGTATTGTAGACACCCCATTTTTGACCGTCCTCAAGACTTGGATGTCACCGCTTGAACACCCGGTGATTATCCATGTTCGTGTTCGTTTGGAGTTCCCGGAGTTCTCGGCTCGCGCGCCTTGCCTCAGGACCTCCGAACTCGATCGTTTTGTGTCTGGTTTTGCACCAAACACTTGTGCTTTGCCTTGGAGGGGTAGGGCATGCCTTGTGAGGCATCCCCACACACCACCGGCTGTGGCTAGAGGCCACCGGCTGGCTGTAGTTGCCACCGGCACTATATTGTGCCGGTCGGCACTATTTTTGGCAAAATGACCATTTTGCCCTGCCGACTACTTTACAGCTGTTTTTGGAGATATTTTCAGACAGCTTTCTTGCATTTGTTTCCCCTCCATACACGTGTATGGAGGGATGAGCCCCTTTGGTGACTTAACTTGTAAGTTTTGTGCCTATACAAGAGAAGGCTCTTCTCTTAGCTCAAGAGGTGGAAGTTCTTGAGAGACTTAGCCATTTTTAGATAGGAGAGAAGCTCTGGTTTAGGGTTCTTGACTGGTTTGGACCTCAAGGAACCAACAACTCCAACCTTTGTGAAGAAGTCTACAAGGGTGAGCCAACTTACTTTATTTACCCCATTTTTGCACTCCATTTTTGCCTAGTTTAAAACAGTTTTTGTGCTTAGTCTATAACACATAAAAGTTATATTTTTTAAGCCTCTTTATTGTTTATTAAGAGTGCTTGGTGGTTTGGGTAAGTTTGACCACCCTTAGGCCTTGAAAAGGCCTCATTTTGTGCTATTTTGTGAGAGATCCGAGACTTTGGTGTTAGGATCTCTTCACCACTGAAATCTTGAGGGATTTCAGTGGGGAAGATGATACCTTTTAGCATACCTTATGCTATCGCATGCGTGCATTCATGCGTTTGTTTACATGCATCAGGCTCGGCACATCATGCAAACTGCATCGTACTTTTAATTCCAAATTGAATACGTGGTAGTTGCTACATTTCGTGTGCCATGTTTAGGGTTAGCCGAGCCTATTCTAAATTGCATCCTTGCTTGTGTTGCATTAGCCACTTAACATGAACTAGGACATGCATGTTTGCTAACTAGTTTATTGTTTTGGCACGGAGTACGATGTAAGTTTTATGCTTTAGCATGTCGCATGCGTGTGAATGTTAACATGACAGTATGCCTGCCATGCGGCTAGATGCTTATGTGATATTACTGTTTGAATGCCTGTGGGTGGAGGTTAGATTGCCTAAGTTGGAAAAACTCATTTGAAATCCATATTTTAGCCTACTTGCGAGTAGCAAAACCTAACACGTTTTTCGAGACAAAACGGATATGCAATGTTTATTTCCAAGTTAGGCAATCTAGTCTATACTTTTGTGTTGTGCGCATCACATAGTAAATCTAGGTTAATAATTGGAATAAGAGCACATGATGTTTTCAAAATCGGATATCACGGTTAGTAGAGGCCGGTCTTCGGACCGGGCGAAAGGGGGTGCTCATAGCTGACCTTCCCCGATCGTACCCAAGCTCCCGAGCCAAGACCACTTTGGTGATGACCGGACCGCGTGGCCTTCAAAGAAGTCGAGTTTCTAAATTTCCCATTTTAAAATATTTAGGTGGCGACTCATGTCCGCAAAGCAGTCCATGTTTGGCACTACTTTTCAAAAAATCTGTTTTTCTTCAAAACGATTTGCCGGATTTGGACTCTTTGGTTCAGATTTAGAACCGTGACACAATTGAGTCCGAACTGTTAGATGGAAGCCCACGGGCGCATCTACAGTTTCTGGCGACTCTGCTGGGGATTTTAGAGAGTTTGACTCGAACGCGTGATATCCTGTTTTGACTACGCTTATGTGTTTCTTTGCATTGCATGTGTATTGGTGCGCCTAGGAACACAGTGTTTGCCATCTGCCATTCCTGAACGGTTTGCCGGAGGCTTGTCTTGTCAAGGCATGACCATAAGGCTGACCGGTTATGGGCTCTGACAGCATGGGAACACAAACCCCGGTTTTACTGGGGCACCCTTTTCGACCATTCGACCTAGTGCATATCGAAATCCATAGTGACCATTCCAAACTAGGACAGGTTGCTCACCCGATCGTAGGTTGTTTGAAACCGCTGTGTGCGTAGTGAAACCCTAGCTCCTGACAAAAATAGGACAGGGAAACCCTACCCCAACATAGGGGTGTATTGGCTCTCTTTTACCTGTTATGTGCTTTTAGAGTGTATCTCTACAGGAACACACATATCAGTTTGCAAGATTGGGTATCAGGCCTAAGGGCGCCAGTTTCAGTGTTGTTGAGAATCAGCTGTGTCTGCGGATGTCAGTTCAGTTTTGAATAGTGCTTCTGGGGAACAGTATTCAGTAGTAGAGTGCAGTTGATCGACTACACCCGTGTTTGATCTGCTTGAAATTTGAAATCTTGCTTGTTTTCCGCTTTGATTCGAGAGGTTCAATGGGTTGATCGGATCGCTAGTGTCTTCCCTTGGCGAGGCCCGAACATAACGCAGAACTCAGAAGAGATTGTGGTCATGACGGCCGCGTTGGGTCAGGAAGTCACCCCACAGGATGAAGCTGCTGTTGGCATACCACATCCACCTAGGTCGCCTGCCGCGCATCCAATTTGGACTCCTCAACTGTACCAGGCTCGTGAGCCCACTACTTTTGAACTAATGAGGATGATAGGTGATCTCCAAAGGTCTGTGACAGATCTCGCCTATGGAATGTCCGTTTCACCACCAGCTGCACCATATGCCGGAAGCTTTGTACCCCAAGAGCCCCCGCTGTTGGGTCGAATTGTCATCGAACTCAGCCAACCGGAGATGGCCTCCAGTTATGGCAACGATGCATTAAGCCAAGCTCTAGATCAGGCTGAGGCCAGGGACAGAGGCAAGATGAAGGCCGAGGCCGACCCTATTGAACAACTGCTGTGGGCAGTAGAGGCTTTGAAAGCCGAGGGAATGAACAAGCAACAGATATCCATGATTATGTCAAAAGTTGTGGAAGATGCTTTCCATTCTGCACGAGGCGATTCGATCAATCGAGAATCGGGATAGGCCCGTCATGCCAAAACAGCTTCTTCCCCTTCCAACCTTGCATCCGGAAAGGATCGGGAATCCAAGGTCGCACTCCGATCCGTTCGCCGGTGCATCTAGCAAGAGTGCTCGAGACTCAAAGTACACCTCGAGGCGCGGTCTTTCATGCTCTCTACATGCCATTGTCCAAGGCACTTCAAATCCTTGCCGAGAAGGACACCTTAAACCCGTGGAGCCTCGGCCTCCCAAAGAATCTCCCCGCCACATGATGCTTCCTGTCAGATCAGGCGCACCATCAACAGATCGCCATGCCACGATAATTGTTTTCGCCTCCCGACGAGGTGCAAGATTTGATTGACAACGAGGTTATCCTCCGCCTACCTCAAGAAAGTCTGTCACCACTCGATTCTTTGGATTTCGAGGATACTGAATCGCAAGCATGTAATCGAAGATGAACCGCCAAATAGCGATTATGCAGTACATTTTTGGGTATGGCGTTCGGCACGCATTTTTGAGCACCTGCCAATGCTATTTTTGTAAATCCTGACTTGGGTGTCGAGTCAGTCTTTTGTTTTGTTTTTGAGCCTGTCTCATTGTTTTGAGTCAGTCCTTTTGCTTAAGGGTCTGTCTAATTGTAATGAGTCAGTCCCTCTTATATACAAGGTGATTTCGGGGATGTTGCCTCAAACACTGTTTTGTTTTATAAATAGTTGTTTTGCTCTTTTTTTGTTTTGTTCCTCCCGAGGAGCCAGTTATGCCAACAAATCTGAATGAAACAGTTGTGGCTATCACGTTCCGTACTTGTTGCTATTTGAGTTAGCCGTGCCGGAAAATGTGAATGGAATGACAGTACATATTCCCTGCTCTGTTGTGCCTTGAACGTCGTCATAATGACCTAAGCTTTTCATAAAACCCCTTTGCGAACACTATGGTGATGAAAACGAAGAGGAAGAAATTCCTCGGGTTTTGCAAAATTTTGATCATTTTGAGAGAAAGAGAGGCTTGCTAAGCTTTTAATGAATGAAATCATGTTTGTCAGCGTGAGTACTGAGAAGGACCCTAGCCTGATCCAGACTGGTTCCATACTATCTTCAACGCGAATGATTTGTCGCTTTCTTAAAAAACTTTCAAAAACAAAACATTTTGCGCAGTCTCGCAAGGACCCGTGTGGAACTGCTCTTGAGATAGTGCAACCCAGGATCGCTCCTAGTCTCGAGATTTGATTCATCTGTTGCAAACCGGAATCCGTTCGGAACGATTAGTATCATGAAACGCCTGTGTGGCCCAATTCGAAGCAGCCCTCGAGCAAGAGGCATCAAAGTCCGATCAGGAAGATCAGATCCCACTAAGCAAGGCTCGAGAAGTAGCAGTGATGGATTTTTCCTGCAAGTCAATACCACAGTCGCTCTCCTGGATACGGAGAGGCTTCAATCTCAAAACCATTTGGCATGGGCTTGCTACACTTTACCCTTTGAGAGGCTCGCTGGGCCGAAAACCCGGAAGGGCGGTCCAGGCAAAAGTTAGAGCAAAGAAAAAGAAAAGGAAAAAAAAGAGAGAAAAATACAAAAGAAAGGAAAAAAGAGAAAAGAAAAATACAAAAGAAAAGAAAAAAATGAAAAAAAGAAGAGGAAAAACATAGCTCGCAAGGTCGAAAACCCGCATTGGGCGCCTTGGCAAAAGATAGAGCCTAAACAGTGAAGGTTAAAATACCCGAGTGTACCTTAACCGGAACTACGTAAGGCTTGATTCCCATGTTTGGGATACGTAGGCAACTTCATCCTGAAGTCCAGCCCCCAACGCTTCCATAGCGTCTCGGTCCATGTCATGGTTTTGATCACTTTTGCCTCCTCCGAATTCGATATCTCAACTGCAGCAATCTGGGACTACGTGATTAACTTCCTCTTGAAGTCCAAACCACCGACACCTTCCAGGTGACTGTGTCCATATATTGATTCAAACTGTCTTCGACTCCTCCGCGCCCGAGGGTCCGATCGTCGTCAACAAAGACTGGCTTACAACGTGCCGAGGCATCATCCAAACAAGGGGCAACTTTCCGTTGCCATCCATTGCCATAAGTTGCCCTGAGTTACCGTCTAAGCTAGGGGCAACTTTCCGTTGCCTTATCCCCCCTTTAAGCCAGGGGCAATTTTCCATTGTCTCCGATCTGAGGTTGCGCATCTCGAGGGTAAGTTCCGCGCTCGTTGAGCGTTGATTATCTGCAAAAATAGTTTTTGAAAATTTTCACTGAGGTTGACTTATTTTCTCGAAAACTGTTTCATTTTCAAAATTGGACCATGTGTGGACCCCAAAAGGAGAATTTTCAGTGCTCACAGCCTGATTCGCATGATTTTCAAATCAAAAATTGAATAAGTGTGCTCATCCGACTCTCATCTTTGATCAAAACTGTTTTAGAAAAACAAACAAAAAAATGGTCAAAATGACGAACTAGGGGGCACAGTTGATGTCGGGTGTTCCGTCTTCCCCCTCGTCGCCAATGCACTTGCCAAGGAGGCACCCTATCTGCCAGAAAAAATAGTCGTGAGCTAACAAGTGTTAGGCGTGAACCCACAACCTCTCGTTTACCTATCAGCCACTCTGGGGAGGTATTTAAAAAATGAGAGAATAAAGAATAGAGAGGTGTAAGCCGAGAGAAAAGTGAGCAAGAAGGTTTTTGTGAGAAAAAAACCGAGTCCGAGGGCCGAGCGATGCGAGTATCACAAATCAGAAAGGCTGGGAAATAATGCCCGGAGGAATTGGCTCCTCGAGATTTGAGGTCTTTTTGTAAACATGTCCGTGTGTCGTGTCTTTTGATTTGTCGACCTTGATTTTCGTTTTGAGTCTTTTCCAAGTGTGTCTCGTTAGGTCAGGTCGTGTGCCTTTTGTTTCTTTGTTTGAGTCTGTCTCGCCGTGTTACGTAGGCTCGATACCGGTTGAAAACCCATCCTCTTCCAAAAGTAATCTTGTGCTCGAATCTTTGTGCCATTCTCTACATCCGTGCAAAGTAAGAGAAGGAAAGGGAAAATTTGGGACATCCGAGTGTGTTTCAACTGCAACCGTGTCAACTTTGTGATCCGTCTCTTCAGATTGGGGCTATTTGTTCAGGGTTTGCTGTGTGCAGAATGAACCGAATGCTGTTATGGGCTATATGCAGATCAATCCCCAGCAGAATAGTCCCCAGCAGAGTATGGGCTGTGTACCCAGTTTTGAGCAGTGGTTCGTATGTGTTGTGTTGCTATTTAGTTGGTTGGTTATCTGATTAGTACAGTGCGAGTGCTCAGTTTTCAAACAACAGATCAATATCATTTACATTTGAGGTGTAATATGACGCCATGTGGTGCAAAGTATGAAATGTGCAAATATAACATTCTTTTTCAGATAAAAGTTTGTTCCATTTCATAATCTTTTCAAGTACATAAGTTTCAAGGAAAGCAAAATCCGTCTGCGACAGTACATAGTACTCTATCTACCAAAAAGAGAAAAGTACAAGAAAAGAAAATGAAAGAAAAACAGCAGAAGTCTGTAATTGCCATCAATGGCCTCGCGCCGGGGGATCCGTCCTCGCCCTCTTCCTAGGCAGAAGCACAGGAGCATCGTCAGAAGTGTCGCTGTCAGAGCCCGAGCCCGAGCTGCCCCCGGTCTCCTCCTCAAAGTCCTCCGCCTCCAACTCGCCATCCCCTGCAACCGGAGCCTGCGAGCTGCTCCCCACATGGCCACGCCCCCCCCTGGTGCGGGGGAATATCCTGCCATCCTGGGTAGAAATGGGGAGGTCCAGATGGAGCGCCGCCACCCACGGGAGGAATCGGGAAGGGAGGCTGAAAAGTACAAAAGGCAAATGCATCAGTATACATGAATCAGTTTAATCGGTATGAGAATCGGTGTATGGATCTGATATGAATGCCGTGAAGCGGTTATCGCTCACGAGAATCACGGTGTATGGATCTGAAGGATGAATGCCGTGAGCGGTTTATCGGTCGAGGTGAATACGATTAATGTGAATCTGATGTGTGAGTCCGTGAAACGACTTATCGGATGTTGTGTCGTGTATCGATTACGCGGGCGCTTGTATATAGTTTGGGACTATGTCGAAGAACATACCGAAGGCCGTAGAAGGCTAGGAACTCAAAGGTCCATCGCAACATCCCGCCATGGAGGCATTCACCAATGACCGCCTGTACTTTGAGGAAGCCCGCAAAAAAAATATAATATCGGATGCATCAAATATTCTGTGGAATATCAAATAAACTAAAATGAAATGACTGAACAGAAATGCAGTAATACATACCGGAGGCAAGTCAGGGATACCGACAAGCTCATAACCAGCCGGGGAAGGAGCAAAAGGGATCTGGTAGGTCTCCCCACTCTGCCCCCTGTATGTCAGCATGGTAGGCAGAGCGGGCCAGCCTGTCCCTCGCCCCCTCTGCACTCCCCTCCTGCCACGAGCTCGAGCTCTCTGTGACGATCCCGCTCCTGCTCCCACCTCTACCCTAGCCGCCGGCGCCGCAGGTCTCTCTAGCTCGGCTCGGCGACCACCACTCAGCGGCCGCATGATGAAGGTCCGGACGTACTCTGAGTAATCGCCCTCGCCTCTGAAGCCGTCAGCCTCCCAACCGATAGTATAGTCCGCAATCTGCTCAGCGGTGAAACGCTCGGTGTCCCTCATGTGCTCAGGGGGATGCTCCGGGACTATCTGCTCAGGTAACCCTGAGGTCTGACGCAAGAAGCGCTCACCCAGGTACCAAGCCCGACAGACCGGGCCCTCTAGCAAAATCCGGTAACGCGAGGTCTCGATCGCGGCAAGAACCGATCTCACCACACCTGGCAGAGCCCATGGGCCAGTGATCTGAAATCGAATACGCTTTATTGCCTCGGTATTGCAAATATACGATGAAAAGTGAAGCTTAAATGAACGCAAGTAAAACATACCTCGGCAGAGTGATAGTGTCGAAGAATCGACGGAAGAGAAGTGAAGGTATCACGAGGCCGCGTGTGCACCTCCGTCGTGGCGGCGTGAGAAGGAATGACCAATGAGTCTCGTCTCCGATCGCTCTAGCTCGAAAGTAGGCATAAACCCACAATCGCAAGATGATGTCGAACATTTATCGAAAAAGCGAATCTGAGTAAAGCGAAATATAAGCGAGCTGTGTTGTGCGGTGTATTGAGCGAGTGTACGGTGTGATCGTGTACGGTCGGTGTAAGCAGAGTATGTGTGTGCCGTGTGTATGCGATATCTGACAAGTGTAAAGCAAACTACAGTGTGTGAAGTGTGCAGAGTACAGAACATAAATGTAAAGCGGAAAAGAAGACGTACCTCCCAAGCTCGCCAAGAAACCCCCAGCAACGTCGTTGCCATGGAAATCGAGCTCATATAGCCAGAGAGTGGCGAGCCGCGCCACGATCATAAGCGCAAGATGTCGGCGTCCACCGGTCGCCGAGTAGGCGAAGAGGCACGGTGTTCGCCGGTCGGCGAATAAGTAGTCCCAAAAAAACATCAAGCAGCGCTATCTTGCTCCACGGCCGCCTCGGTCATCGGAGCTGCGTCGACAAGAAGAGGCTGCACCCAGAACTGCATCTCGAACCAGGAATAGCGGACAAAGCCTGAGCGTGCAAGAGGCGGAGCCGCGCCAAGTAAATAGATCTGAGCGGTGGTCCACTCATCCATGTCGGTGTCGAAGGGGATCGGATCACCCCCTACCCCGATGCCGGTGAGCACCGAGAAATCGTAGGGGGTCATCGTTATGTCCCCCGCCGCGGATAAGAGAAATGAATCGGTGGTGTCCCACCATCTATCCGCCAAGGCAGCTAAAAGAGGCCTGCAGGCAGTAAGTCGGGTCAGACCCCTGCAAAAGGAACCGAAGCCCGCCTCATCCACGATGTGTTGGACCGCCTCGGGAAGCTCCGAATACCAATCCCGAGCCAAAACATTCCCATACCCGCGGATGGTATGGGAATCTCCCTGTTTACAAACAAATGGTTGCAAAGCAATATGAAATGTACAGTTTTGGGGAAACATATTAAAGTCGATACAAATCTAGCATGCGTGCACGTTTTTCAGATTCAAACAGAAACCGAGTGCCGATGTGCTTACAGTAAACTACAACATGTGATGCGTCAGTGTGTTTTTGAGTGGTGCAGTGTAAACATGGTGCACGTGTGTACGTTTTTCAGAATGCAAGCAAATGTCAGGCTTCAGTATACTGCGGTGGACTACGGCCTGTGATGTGTCAGGATGTTTGTGAGGGTCAGCATACAGATATGGTACATTTTTCATTCAAGCGATATATCGGGTATAATACGCCTACGGTGAACTTCAACAACGTATGATGCGTCGATGTACTTTGTGGTTCGGTTTAAATACGGCATGCAATATGTTTTCAGATTCAAATAAATACCGGACATCGGTGAATTTGCAGTGAAATACGGTGTGCCGTGTGTTTGGGTGATTGAGGTTAGTGCAGTGTGTGTGCATGTGTGTCGGTCCTAAGCAGATATCAATTGTGAAGTTGCCTACAATCAACTACAGTACAGTGTATCAGAGCTAAGCAATTAAAGGTTGTAATCGGTATGGCGATTAAGTTCTGATTCTACATTGCAGAAAGTAAAACAGAGAAGAGGGTTACCTCGGAAGCGCCGAATGAGAGGTGAGAGGTCGCCTCGCGCAGCAGAAGCTCCGGGTCCAGAGCCCTGTCAAAACCGCGGAAGTGGCGGAGTCCATCTGGCGGAAGCACGTGAATGGCCGGGCGGTAGGTCGCCGGGTCGAATGGTCGCTCGCTCAGCGGGAGGAGCTCGACCCCGGGATCCATATCGTGATTTGGGGGAGTCCCGACATCTGGAACATCATCTGCCATAGTGATGGTGGTGAGAAAATGGCTGGAAAAGCCGGAATATGAAAAGTCAACTGGAAAAGTCAACCCCGAGCGGGCCGAAAATGGCCGGAAAGGCCGGAAGATGAAAATACACAGAAATGTAGAGAAAATCGAGGGGAACAAGTCCCGAAAAGGAGAGAATAGCAAAGGAAATCCCGAAATGAGATTTCGATCGGGTGAAAATGTCCGAAACGCGGTGAACTTTGCGAATCGGACGACGAAAATGGCGCGAAAACTCGAAGAAACGGCGAAAAAGTGAGGGAACAAAGCTCTAGAGAGAGAGAGAGGGTGTTTTCGGCGAAAGAGGAAGTGAAAAATAGGGTTTAGAAGCCCTATTTTATAAAGCCCAAGGTGAAATGGCAGATCTGCCCCCGATCAGGCATTTTCTGCCGGTCGGCACTTTTTTGTGCCAGTCGGCACATTATTGTGCCGATGGATAAGTTTAGGCAGCCGGTGGCAGCCGGTGACCGCCCCACCCAGCTGGTGGTGTTCCCAAGGCCTTGTTTAGGCAAAATGAGTAGTTGTGGGTCTTCATAGCTCAAGAAAGTGCAAGAAAATGCACCCCCGATGCTCAACCGGCCTCCGTTTTGACTTCGGACCGTGTCTACTGTGCGTAACACTCAAATTCAAGCAAAGACTGTATCCTTTTTGTATCCTTTTGTCATTTATAAAGATTCAAAAGTTGCCCCGTGTGTGTCGCACGCATCCATCACATTGTCCAGCGCATCGTATCGCGCCATCTTGCACGTCCCTTGCGACTTGCACCGTTTTGCATTGTCGTGTGGCATGCGTGTCATACTTTCATTTTGCATTCCATTTTGATCCACGTGAGGTGTACTACCTCACGTGCTTCATTTTTCATTTCATTTTGATCCACGTGAGGTGTACTACCTCACGTGCTTCATTTTGCATTCCATTTTGATCCACGTGAGGTGTACTACCTCACGTGCTTCATTTTGCATTCCATTTTGATCCACGTGAGGTGTACTACCTCACGTGCTTCATTTTGCATTTCATTTTGATCCACGTGAGGTGTACTACCTCACGTGCTTCATTTTGCATTCCATTTTGATCCACGTGAGGTGTACTACCTCACGTGCTTCATTTTGCATTTCGTTTTGATCCACGTGAGGTGTACTACCTCACGTGCTTCACTTTGCATTTCGTTTTGATCCATGTGAGGTGTACTACCTCGCGTGCTTCATCCTGCATTTTGTTTTGCATTCTTGCATCTATGAGGTATGCGTGCCTCATCTTGCATCTCATTTTGCATTTCATCGCGCTATTTTGCGCACCTCATTGTTTTACCACCCCGGGTCTGGCGAGACCTTAAACACGCGCGGTCTAGGAGACCTTAAATCCTCGGGAGGTGCAAAACCTTCGGTGCATTAGGGTGTGCACCTCATCGCATTTGGCATGCATCGTATCGCACTGTTTTGTGCACTCGCGTTGTCTAAACGCATCGCGCTATCTTGCGCATCTTATTGCATTTAGCATGCATTCGTATCGCACTGTCTTGTGCACTCACGTTGTCTAACGCATCGCGCTATTTTGCGCATCGCACCGTTTGGCGCACCCTCATTGCACTCCATTTTCCATCCTTTGAGGCACGCGTACCTCATTGCACTTCATTTTCCATCCTTTGAGGCACGCGTACCTCATTGCACTTCATTTTCCATCCTTTGAGGCACGCGTACCTCATTGCACACACGTCTCATTTGCCCCATTTGCATCCGCGTGCGTGTCTCATTTGCATCGCATGCACTTAAAGTGTTGTGTAATTGATGCCCCACCCGGGTCTGGCGAGACCTTAAACACGCGCGGTCTAGGAGACCTTAAATCCTCGGGAGGTGCAAGACCTTCGGTGTGTTAAGTTGCCCCTCATTGCACTTGGCATGCATTCCATCGCGCTGTTTCGCGCACCTCATCGATTGCCCCCATGGTCCAGCGAGACCTTAAACACGCCACGGTCTAGGAGACCTTAAATCCTTGGAGGGTGCGAAACCTTCACCATATTTGCATCCGGTCTAGGAGACCTTAAATCCTCTGAAGGTGCAATTCCCGGTGTTTGTCGTGCGAACGACTTTTCGTGATCTGGTAAAGCCACAATGCGTGTATGCGGTGAGTTCCTAGAAGACCAACTGGGACGGTGAAAACTAGAGTTCGAATGGCTTGTGCCTAGAACGCAAAGGTTCGGAATTTCCGAGACTAAAGTCTGGTTTAAATACCCAGGGGGTGTACCCCCGGCTTGAAATCTGTATGGAAGCCCCATAGGTTGAGGCGGCGTGTTTACGCCTCAATTTTGGATACTGAACCAACCTAGTGTATCGCCCTGTTGGTAAGATAGGGAAAGCTGCAATCATGGTCGTTGCATCATACTTCATTGTCATGCATCATTTGTAAATATTGCATATGTCATGCATTTCAAAAAAAAAACAAAAAAACAACGAACATGCATTCGTCATGCATCATCATTGTAGTGTAGTGCATATGTCATGCATTTTCTGTAAATATCCATCGCATATTGCATTGTAGCTTGCATGCATCCACTGCATCATCTTCCATCCATGGCTTGCGCCTTTCCTTGTTGAGCTTGGTCTGGTATGTGCCCTTACTTTTCACGTTGAAGCACAGTTCTGCATGTGTATCGCACCTACTCCTTGATGAACTTGGTTTGAGGTTGCGGCACCTTTTCTGTGTTAGACATGGTTTGTATGTGTGCATGCCTTTCCTAAGCAAGATTTGGCTTGGCTCGCGCGCCATATCCATTGTACATATTACATTGCAGTGTAATTATTGCGTCCGGCATTAGGATCATTATTCTCTCCTCAGCGGGTCGTTTCCCCACTTATGTCATCCCACCCAATACTTGTTCTTGTGTCTGTCTACATTACTCATAGTTCTGTGTGCGCTCGCGCTTTGAGGGCTCCGACACCTTTTCTATGGTAGACGGACTTGTTACCTCCATCAATCTATTTGACATTTGTGTGGATTTGAACCGCTCCGGTTTGAATCATGATTCAATTGCCCTGCATATAGTTTCAATTGCATTGCATGTTAGTTGCATTATTCGTACATCATTTTGTATATATTGCATATCATCTTGCATTCATCATTATATTGTCATGCATATTGCTAACGATATTGCACCTGCCAAGTTTGCTTTCTTTGCAGGCACGATATTGTATGTACGGCTCATTTGAGGCCGGCGCAACCGGACGAGCCGCACAGGTATTGTATCCTCCGCGTGAGACGTTTGAGAATTGCATAATTCTCTTACATCCTTTCTGCATGGTAGTGTAGTTTGGTGTATACTAGCTTATAACTGTCGCATGTGTGCTTCATTACAGCTTCCTTTGCATGATCATAAGTTATGCTCGGCCTTTTGCATCGTCAGTTGCATTTTGCCCCTGCCTCCGGGCACATATCTTATCTGCGGCTTGTATGCCTGCGCCTGAACTACGCTGGTTTGATTCCTAAAGGGATACGCAGGCAGCTTGCGAGTTCAACCATTTGTGCTTTGTATGTTTGTCCAAGTCTTCGGCCTTGTCAAAAATGGGTCGTCTCTGGGCTTTGACATTCACTCCTGTCATTGTTATGACTTCCGAGTTCTGTTAAAGAAGGGCAACTGTAGACACCCCATTTTTGACCGTCCTCAAGACTTGGATGTCACCGCTTGAACACCCGGTGATTATCCATGTTCGTGTTCGTTTGGAGTTCCCGGAGTTCTCGGCTCGCGCGCCTTGCCTCAGGACCTCCGAACTCGATCGTTTTGTGTCTGGTTTTGCACCAAACACTTGTGCTTTGCCTTGGAGGGGCAGGGCATGCCTGGTGAGGCATCCCCACACACCACCGGCTGTGGCTAGAGGCCACCGGCTGGCTGTAGTTGCCACCGACACTATATTGTGCCGGTCGGCACTATTTTTGGCAAAATGACCATTTTGCCCTGCCGACTACTTTACAGCTGTTTTTGGAGATATTTGCAGACAGCTTTCTTGTATTTGTTTACCCTCCATACACGTGTATGGAGGGATGAGCCCCTTTGGTGACTTAACTTGTAAGTTTTGTGCCTATACAAGAGAAGGCTCTTCTCTTGGCTCAAGAGGTGGAAGTTCTTGAGAGACTTAGCCATTTTTAGACAGGAGAGAAGCTCTAGTTTAGGGTTCTTGACTGGTTTGGACCTCAAGGAACCAACAACTCCAACCTTTGTGAAAAAGTCTACAAGGGTGAGCCAACTTACTTTATTTACCCCATTTTTGCACTCCATTTTTGCCTAGTTTAAAACAGTTTTTGTGCTTAGTCTATAACACATAAAAGTTCTATTTTTTAAGCCTCTTTATTGTTTATTAAGAGTGCTTGGTGGTTTGGGTAAGTTTGACCACCCTTAGGCCTTGAAAAGGCCTCATTTTGTGCTATTTTGTGAGAGATCCGAGACTTTGGTGTTAGGATCTCTTCACCACTAAAATCTTGAGGGATTTCAGTGGTGAAGATGATACCTTAGAGTCTCAAGAAGGAGGGGACCACCCCCTCTCCTTGATGTCCTTGAAAAAGGCAAGTTTTGGCCTCCAAAGGAGCACCATGTTTGGTTGTGTTTTGAGCATGTCTTGGCTGCATTTCATGCTTATTATGCCATGATTTAACTTTCTTTTAAGTTGGTTTTAGCACTCCTTGCATGCTTTGCATAGTTGCTTTGTAATGCCTCTTTAGCCCCTTAACATGCCTAGGTTGTTAGCCCTAATTTGAGCATGTTTTAGGCTTGCATTTGTGAATGTTTTGTGCTTATTTTGACATGTTTTAGCTCTGTCCATAGTCATTTGGGTTGATCTTGGCATGCATTATATAGCCCCTTTGCATTTTAGGCTTGTTAGCCTTTGAGTATGCATGTGTAGCATGTGTTGCTTACCTTGTTTTGATGGTTTGGAACCATCTAGCATGCTATTTCAGTCCCTTTGGTATGCTTGTATGCTTACTTTAGTTGCCTCTTTAATGCTTTGAAAGCATGTGTTGCATGCTCCATGTTTTGGTCTTAATGCATGCCTTTGATTTCAAGCCTCTTAGATGCCATCTAAGCAGCCATTTGGCTTTGTTTTAACATGCTAAAAACCTATTTTTAGTTGTTTAATGCATGCCATATTTGTTTTGTATAAGTATAGTTCAATGCCCTATTGACTTGCTTTGAATGTTGGACCTATGTGCGCATGTTTTGTGTACTTTGTTGCTTGGTTTGGCACCATGTTTAGCATGATTTTCAGAGCTTTATATGCATGCTAGTAGTCCATTGTTGTACCCCTTTAAGTGTGCTTAAGGGTTGTTTGTTGTGTTTAAGTATTGGCGCTTTAACTCGTACATGTGTGCATATGTGTTTGGCCTTATTGACTTAGCATTTTGGCCACTGATTTTAGGACTATTTGAGTTGCCTAATTCATGTATAAGACCATCCTTCCATTGGTTTGCATGCTTACCTCGCATGCTTGCTTGAACCCTTTGCATGAACATATGGTATAGTCCATGTTGCATGCCTAGTTGACATGTTTAGGGTTGCATTTGTATTGTGCATGTTTGGCCTCTTGAGGTGAAGTATGATGGAGGTTGAGCACCCTTGTTTGCTTATTTGCATTGCATGAATTTGAAATCAAAGTTGCATTCTTGGTTCTTAGGGCCATCATGCATGGAAATGCGCGATTGATGGTCCGGGAATCGAGGCACATGCCCTTTTGAGTCAATATCATGATAAGGGGTGTGTGTAGTGCATAAATATCTTGAATCCCATTGCCATGCATGTTGTTGTCCTCTGTTCTTTGTGGGTTGCGTGTTCTGCAGTGTTAAGTGCCTAAGCACTATTTAGTGCCGACCGGCAGTCAATTGCCAGCCGATAACTTCATCTAGTGCCGGTGGCCTCCTTCTTCAGTCGGTGGTCCTCTACCCCAGCCGGTGGTACTCCCTAGTGCCCTGAGAGGCACTCCTGGGACTTTGGCAATTTTTCAGAGGAGGATAGCAGGGGAAACAGAGGCAATCCGTGCATGGCGGTCGCGGTTCGAGCGATTCTGAAGCGATGCATTTGGCCCTCATCCCGAGGCGGCTCACTGTTTAATTAGATTAATTAATTTATTTGATTAATTTAGTTAATTTGTAATAATTAATTAGCTTGCGTAGTTAGTCAGTTATTCGGTTCTGTATTATTATTCGGTCCCTCCGAGCGAGGGCAAATTGTAATAAGTGTGGGTGAGTGGGTGTATGTCTTCCAACCCCCATTTCTTTCTCCCTTTTATTTACCCGCTTTCGATGGTAGATTAGGGCATACTTATTTTAGCATACCTTATGCTATCGCATGCGTGCATTCATGCATTTGTTTACATGCATCAGGCTCGGCACATCATGCAAACTACATCGTACTTTCAATTCCAAATTGAATACGTGGTAGTTGCTGCATTTCGTGTGCCATGTTTAGGGTTAGCCGAGCCTATTCTAAATTGCATCCTTGCTTGTGTTGCATTAGCCACTTAACATGAACTAAGACATGCATGTTTGCTAACTAGTTTATTGTTTTGGCACGGAGTACGATGTAAGTTTTATGCTTTAGCATGTCGCATGCGTGTGAATGTTAACATGACAGTATGCCTGCCATGCGGCTAGATGCTTATGTGATATTACTGTTTGAATGCCTGTGGGTGGAGATTAGATTACCTGAGTTGGGAAAACTCATTTGAAATCCATATTTTAGCCTACTTGCGAGTAGCAAAACCTAACACGTTTTTCGAGACAAAACGGATATGCAATGTTTATTTCCAAGTTAGGCAATCTAGTCTATACTTTTGTGTTGTGCGCATCACATAGTAAATCTAGGTTAATAATTGGAATAAGAGCACATGATGTTTTCAAAATCGGATATCACGGTTAGTAGAAGCCGGTCTTCGGACCAGGCGAAAGGGGGTGCTTATAGCTGACCTTCCCCGATCGTACCCAAGCTCCCGAGCCAAGACCACTTTGGTGATGACGGACACGTGGCCTTCGGCACCGAGTCAGGGTTTCCTAAATTTCCCATTTTAAAATATTTAGGTGGCGACTCAGTCCGCAAAGCGTCCATGTTTGGCACTACTTTTCAAAAAATCTGTTTTTCTTCAAAATGATTTGCCGGATTTGGACTCTTTGGTTCAGATTTAGAACCGTGACACAATTGAGTCCGAACTGTTAGATGGAAGCCCACGGGCGCGTCTACAGGTATAGATATGACAAAGTTGAGATACCAAATATTTGTGGAGGTATTGTGCCATTAAAGTTGTTTTGAAAAAGATACTGCCTTGAAAATTGTTGTTGGATAGGTAGTTTTCATTCAACTGACTCAAATTTCCTAAAGATGAAGGAATGACCCCTGAGAATCTGTTCTAGGATAGTTGCAAAACTACCAGATTTTGAAACGTGTCAAAATTAGAGGGAATGGTTCCTGTGAATTGGTTGCTACTCATTTGAATACGAGTCAAGTTGATGAAATTTGCTATCTCATGTAAAATGTTTCCATGTATTTGATTATTTCCTAGCCACAACCCTACAAGATTAGTCAAAAGGTTTTCAAAGGATTCATGCAACAACCCTCCAAAATTGTTATTGTCAAGAACCAATATTTCTAAATCAGTGGCATTTGTGAGATATGAGATGAAGCTTAAGTCATTAGCTTCTAAAGTTCCAAGATGATTGGTTGAGATGATTAACCAACTAAGCTTGTTCAAATTTCTGAAATTAGGAACCTTTCCTGTAAGATTGTTTTCCATGGCTTGGAGATATGCCAGACTTGACATGTTAGACATTGAAACAGGAATGGACCCAGTAAATTGGTTTCTAGAAATGGCAAAGAATTCAAGATTTGGAAGAGTAATGCCCAAGTCCAAGGGACGACTCCCTCCAATTTGATTTTGTGTCACGGTAAAAGTCTTAATAGAAGAGAGATTGAAGATTGTGGGAGGAATGGTACTATGGACAACGTTTACAGCCACTGCAAAGTATTCTAGTTTGGACAGTTGCCCAAGCAAAGTGGCGATACTACCTCTGAGATCAATGTAGGCTACATTAAGTTTCCCAAGAGATGATAAGTTCCCTAATGAAGGAGGGACAATACCTGTTAAATTGTTGAAGCTAATTGAAAATACTTGAATTTTGGACAGAAAGCCAAGCTCTATGGGAATCGTACCTACTAGCTTGTTGTAAGAAACATCGAAGTCAATGAGATTAGAGCAAGCAAAAATATTGGAAGGAATTTTTCACAGCCCAAACCCGCCCTTATAGTTTTAGCATCGTAATCGGCCAGTAATCCTTGGATTACCTAAGGCCTCCGAATAGAATAGCATACAATAAGGGGCTGCGAAATCAATATATAAAACATAGTCCATAGAGCTGTATTGACATATATGGAACAGAAATTTTCAAAATAAAACTCATATATATGCACCTATGACGTCATAGATATGGTAGCCTGACGTCACCCATATACACAAATAAAGTCAAAAGGAGGCTAGCCCAATACAAATGCAATAGTCAAAAGAAACTTGTTCATAGCTTCAAAAGACAAAAAGTCTCAAACATGTGCCACATAAACTTGACTTGATCACAAAAGGGAACCTCCTCGGGAGGCACAACAGCTGGCTGATAAAACAAAGACTCTAGACAGCAGCTTAGGCCTGGTCACACGCCTGCTCACCTATATAATATAATAGTGAGCGAAAGCCTAGTGAATAATAACAGAGTAAATGTTTTACTGAATGATATCCATATAGAAACTGAGTCTTGTACATAATTTGATGTCAAAGCAGAAACAGATTCGTATACATAATAATATTCGTCTTCACAGTTCATACATTTCACATAATAGTACGTGGTACATCCATTAGCGTTAACAAATCCGATAACCCATGAAGGAACATCCGTGAAGGCATTCCGATGACCCATAAAGGGATAGCCATAAGACATTCTGATCACTCATGTGCACAGAGACATTTCTGATGATCCATAAAGGGACGGCCATAAAGACATTCCAATGACCCATAAAGGAACGCATATCATATAATGCTAAGAATGCCACGAATACATTTCAGAAACTTGGACAATCATTCATTCACACAAAACATAGCATTTCAAAAAACTGATCATTTCATATCAACATAACTTTACAGAGTTATTACTTACAGATGGCTCAGATAGCAAAATAGAGAAAGAAGGTGATTCGGATAATCTATGGCGCGTGACCTACATAAACACATAGCAGATACACATTGAAACACACGCTCAGAATATACATAACTCATTGTGTTTCTAAGTCTTATCCTCATTATTATGTCTTAATCTTGGCTTAGGAATGCCTAGAATGCAATGAGGATGCTAAAATGTACTTGAAAACACTTAGTCAAATACGCTGGAAACAGGGGTCTCGCTCGAGCAGTCTGTAAACTTTGCAAAAGTATTGATTGCTTGATTTTTTCGTTTGATACGCGCTCGACGGTCGCTCAAGCATGAGACTAAGGTCTTCGCTGGAGTGCAACTCTTGTCGCTCGAGCAGTCTGCAAAAATGGTAAACTTCTGGGAGCATGAATTCTACGGTCGAGCCAACTATTTGTCGTTCGAGCGGGAGTGTCAAAGAAAGAGTGGTCGCTTGAGCACAAGACTTGTCGCTCGAGCAGAGGTTTTGTCGCTCGAACAGAGAGCAGAATTCTGGAATTTCCAAATTGCACTTCCAAGTTCAAAACTCGAATTCAAAGCTGTAAAACATGTTCCTTTGGGCCAAAAACTTAAGAAATCACTTGTAAACTTGCAAAACATCATGCATTAAGAATCATTACTCAAAATCAAGGCTCAAAATCAAGTAGATTCTTCAAATTTAACTTGAATTATGCATATACAAACCATGCATGTATTGACTTGGGTTCAAAGCTTTCAAAACATAATCAAATGAGGTCCAAAGGTAAGAAATGTAATGAATTCTTAAAAGCATGCTAGAATTACCACATGCATAAGAGGAAATCTTTGAAAACAACCCCAAAACTCCATGAAATGCACATGCATGCATGGAATGCTCTTCTTTACTACTTCCTTAGTTCAATTCATGCATCTCATGGCCTAATTTCTTTGGATGCAAAAACTAACCAATTAAATTACAAGACTAGAGGCTTGAATGCTCACCTTAGATACTTGAATGAACTCTAGTTAGCTAATTGTGTGAGTTTCCAAGTCAAATCCTCCAAATCTTTACAAGACTCAAGCTTTGAACTCAACTTCTCCTAGGTCTCTCTCTCTCTCTCACGTTTGGTGAGTACAAAGATGATCAAAAGCAATGGCTTCTACAGGCTATTTTGGCCTTATATGGGCCCACTTAGTTTAGTTTAATTAAACTTGGCTTAAGCTAATCAAATAGGCATTATTTATTCTAATTTAATCGTTTCGAATCGAATTTTAATTAAACCCACCATAAAATTTTAAAAATTTCACATAACACATATATCAAGTCAATTTCATGATCGGATACCGATAAGATCTTCAATTCGCAAAATATAATAGAATCTCAAACAGATATTCCTACGATAAACAGATAGAAATACAAATAATGCAACACACATGCAATTAATTCAGAATTTCATCATAATTACCCATTAGGCATAATTAATCATGATTTATCGACTAATCATAGGTCGGGATTGTTATAGAATTTGGCTGCTAATTGAATTATTGGACAACCATAAATATTGTAGCCTTTTGCAGATGGCCAAGTTCACGAGGGATTACATGGCTGAAGCTGTTTCTCTGTAGATTTAACCTACTTAGAAAGCTCAAATTCCCAATATGTGGAGATATGGACCCTGTTAGATTTTGATGTGCTAGGTCCAACACGATGACCCTTTGGTGGCAACTGCCACATGTCACACCTTGCCACTGGCAAAATTGGATGGATTCATTCCAGGAGCTCAGAATCCCAAAAGGATCGTGGGTTATATTGGACATGAATGCGAGCAATGCTGGCCAGTCAGTCTCACTGCCATAGTGTCCAGCAGTGGCTATGCCAGGAAATCCTAAAACCAAGCAGAAGAGGAATATAGTATTCATGTAACCAGCTAATATGTTCTGTGGGTCAATTCTATATACCCTTTCAGGTTATATTTCTAGCATCAAAGATGGAGACACACTCATATATATCTCACATCACAACATATATATATATATGTATTGGGAGTCCTTACATGAGATTAACATCGCATATGCATATAGTATTGTGTTTTATTTTTTTTTTAAATTCTGACCAACTCACCTATATTTTGTTTTTGGCACATTAGTAGTGCAGAAATATGCTTTTGGAGGCCAAGGAAATTAGAATTGGTATCAACACGACATTGACTCATCCAATAAATCAAAGTCAATATCAACACGATGTTGACTCATCACTATTGAACATGGGCAGCACTAGGAGTAACAATGTGAGGTCAGTTTCAATTGATTTGATTCAATCAAATTTTAAAGAAACTAACTAGCTATATATATAATCTATGTACGGGAAAAGATTCTTCATGAAACCCCTTGAAAATGATCGATAGTATATAACAATGGATTTTGAGATTAATATAGTTTTTTTGGTTTTTCATTTGAAATCATTCTAATCTTTTTGTTTACTTTGAATTCAATTTAGTAAACCAACAAAAAAAAATTAACAAATTAGGATTTAGTTTTTTAAAGGAACTTTCATTCAGTAGACTTTGGTTTAAAAACAATTTGACAGATAAAATTCTTAGAGCCGTTATTGAACGTGTGGTATGTCTTTTTCAAGGGATATATTTGTCTTTTACTTTTTAGATAAAATGATATATACAAGATCTACAGCCTCATATATAAAAAGTCAATTAATAAATACTTTCACAATTATAGCAAACTTGCATCAAATGATCTAATTACAACAAAATTTTGAGAGTTCTCTAAGTAATGAAGGCATATAAAATCAGAAAGTTAGAAACCACAAGAAATTTCAGAATGTCAGTAGTTACCTGTGCGTCATGTTTGTGTTTGGGCATAATTTGATATTTTGAATTTTGGATTTGGAAGAAAAGAAAAATAAAAATAAAAAATTTGAATTAGTCAACTAAGTGATGTTTTGAAAAGTTGGTAAAAAAAACTCACTTTTGACTTTTTTGGTGACTTTTTTGGCAAAAAACTAGGTTGTTTTAAGTAAAAAAAACTGACTTTTTTGGTTAAAAAATTAAAAAGCCAGAAAGTCGACTTTTTGATGTGTTCCCAAAAGACCAATGATAAGTGGAGATGGCCCTTTCAAAGTTTTGAAAAAATCTAAGATAAAGCCTTTTTATTCCTTTTACTTATTTTTAATAACATGGAATAAAATAATTATTCTATCAAAATATATATTTTAAAAAAATTAGGAGAAATTTATTATAAAGTAGTGTTTGATTCGGTACAATAGAATGATCCTTTCATCATATTGTCTTTTCTAAAGTTTGGTTCACGCAAATTATGTTTGGATCATAAATTTAGATAGATATTTAAAAATGTGAAGAGAAAATGTGAGGATAATATAAATGAAGCACTGGACTCCCCTCAGGTCATCCATCTGGACTAGAGAGTGCTATTTAGACCTGTGGGGCCCACTAAGAATCTATTTTTTATTAGAGTGGTGATTCATCCCACTAATTTTTGCACCACTAATAGTTCTAATGAGCTAAAAAAAATTAAAAAAAAACAAACTCAAGCCAAAACATCACATCACTTTGGTGGGGGTCACTGTGCCACATCATTAGTGATGCTTTAGAGCTCCCAATTTAGTGCTATAAAACATTATTCTTTTTATTATATAAACCGTTTATGTTATAAGGTTGTTCGTGTATATTATTCACACACAAAAGTAAGTTAATCTAATTATCGTAACTTATTCAATTTATAGCATTTGTTTCCAAAAAAATTAACCACAAGTGTATTTTAAAAATAGATCATTCATTTTTTTTAGTGACAAACGGAATAAATTAAGTAGGTTCAATTATTAGATCTATTCAATTTTTTGTATATATAATATACATGAAAAATTTTACAAAATAAATGGTTTGACTTATCAAAACCGAACCCATGGTAGGCTCCATGGGTCCAGACAGCACCATCTAAGTCCAAATAGGTGATAATTTAAAAAAAAATGCAATCAACTTTTTTGGTTTGAGAAAATTGAATTTTTAATTTTTGTTTTTAGTCAAAAATTTTAGGGACAATTACAAAAAAAATTCAAAAGTTTGAACTTATAACAAAATAAACCCTAAGGTTTCAATTGTGTCAATTTAAATCCTAATATTTAAAAAAAAATTAATTTAAACTATTCGTTTATTTTTGTTAAGTAAGATCAACTGATAGTCATTCAACTCAATAAAATACTCATTTTTTTATCAATTTTATTTAATAAAAATAGGCAAATAGTTTAGATTGAAAGCAAATAAAAAATTTAGAATTTAAATTGATAAAATTAAAAGCCCATGGTTTATTTTGTTAAAAGATTCAAATCTTAGAGTTTTTTTCTTTTCTTTTCTTTTTTTTGTAATTTCTCCAAATTTTAAATATTTTAAGAAATTTTTTTATTTTTTAGATGTACCAACCTAGATATACTTAAAAAGTATAATATTTATGGAAACAAATCTTTAAAAAAATTCTTCAAATATAAAAATAAAAATAAAAATTTATAAAAATTTAATACATTTTCATATTCTTTTGTATTTATTGAATTTTTAAAATATTTTTTCACAAATAATTTACTTAAAATATTTTTAAAAAATCATTAATTCCTATAAAAAAAATACGAAAAATAAAAATCTAATTTTCAAAAATTCAATTAATACTAAACAAGGTGAATCATTTTGTAAAGAGGTTAAGGAATGCGTGTTCTATTATACTTTACTTTTATTCTAGTAAATCAAACATAATGTAAATTAAATTATTATTTATCATTATAAAAAAAAAATCATCTTACAAGAAAATTAAAGAATAATTATTTTATTTTTCATTTCAGTGAATTAAACATGAAAGAATTTAGTAAAAAAAGCCTATTTCTTCTCTCCACCTTGGAAAAAGCCATATGTTTTTGGGCTCGTGCCAAGTGCACAGGTTTTATCTTGCTTGGGCTCGTTTCAAGTAAGAAAAACATATGTTTTTGGGCTCCTTCTTGCTTAGGCTGAGTGAACAAGTTATGTCTTTGGGCTCGTGCCATTCATGTTATTGTTCATTGCCTTGGCTCGTTTAAAAATAAATTATTTTAGTTGGTTATTTAATTTTTTTACGAAAAAATAAATAGAAAAGTAAAGTGAATAATGTATTTGGATGCTTTGTTTTATTAGCTACTTTAATTTATGATGGGTTATTTTCATAAGTCTAATTCTCATGATTAACCACTAGGTGCAATATGTAACTATTTTCAAGTTTTCAAAACAAATTCAAAAAATAAGTTTTAAAAATTCAGCCAATTGATCTTTTAAAAACTATTTTTTAGACGGATTTTTATTTATCTTTAATGAATTTGTTTATGTTTTAGTCAACTTTTCTTTTCTTTTTTTTAACTTTTTAGATGCACTTCATGATTTCCAAAATGTTAAATATATATATATAGTAAAAAAATCATTAAAAATAAAAGAAAATCCATCTACAAACATGTGTTTGGCTATGTTTTGGAATCATAGTTCTACCTCTATATTTTAATAAGATGTTTGGTTTAAATTTTGAAAAATTAATTTCACTCCTCCTTTTGAAAACTCGTTTTAGGCGAGCTTTAAAATTTTGAAATTTGGCCTACCGGTTGTCCTCCAGATGTCCGGCCAGTTGACCTGAACAGTCGATTTTTTATTTTTTATTTTTTTGCAATTGGTACTCTTTTTTTTTTTAATAAAACAATATTTTTGAAAAAATTTTAAAAAATTTATGAGCTTTTAATAGATTTTTGAATTGTGTATTTGGCTATGAGTTGTAAGTTGTTGTATCAAATATCATATGTCACATCAAAAATTTCTCACTCAATTCAAAACTCATTCACTAAACAAATTTTTTACACTCAATTTATAATTTCAAAACTCACAAACTCAAAATACAACTCCTATTCTCAAATCATATTTAAAAAACTTTACCAAACGCTACCTTTGTTTTTGTTTGGATTTTGTAAAAATGTTTTAGCAATTTTTTTTCATATTTTCTAGTCATTTTTTAAAAAATTTAGAAGCATCTAAATTAAGGGTGAAGCACCAATAAATCTCTAAATGTAATTTTGTGAACTGTTTAGTGCCTTCTTTTTTTATGAAGCCAAAAGTCCCATTAAAATAGAAATTATACAAAATAGTAGTTATTTACATGTTTGAGTTTAATTTTTTAGGAATAAAAGTGAATTTTTTCAAATGTAAAATTATACATTAGGCAATTCGCACTGTAAAGGTTTTAGATTTCCTTCCTTTTGAAACAAATCCCATATTACGAATAATAACATAACACTCTAATGTAATACACTAAAAACTTCATTAGTGTATTTTTTCCAAATGTAACAACATAACACTCCAAACTTTCCTTAAACATAGTACTCCAATGTAACACACAAAAAAACTCATTAATATACTTTTCGTAAACATAACAGTCCAATTAATATAATCTCAAATGTTACACTCCAATGCAACACACATAAAAAAATTAAAAATCTATTTAGTGTACTTTTTATAAACGTAACACTCACAGTTTGAAATTATACATTTATCCAAAATTTACTATGGAATTTTTGTACTCCTTTTGAAATGGTTTGAAGAATCCCACATTTTTTTAGAATGATTTGAAGAATTTCACATCTTTTTTTTTTAGTGTTACATTAGAATATTACGTTTAAAAAAAGTATACTAAGAAATTTTTTTTATGTATTACATTAGAGTGTTACATTAAGGAGTTTTTTTTTTTTTAATGTTACATTGGAATATTACGTCTGAGTGTTATATTAAAGTATTACAGATTGAAATTATACGTTTATTCAAAACTTACTAAGGAGTTTTTATATTCCTTCTGAAATATTTGAAAAATCTCACATTTTTTTAAAATGTTTGAAAATTTTCATATTTTAAATTATTAAATCTATATTTTTAAAATTAATAGGACTAATTAGTTTATAAGAAAACTCTTACAACTAATTGGATCGCCATTTCTCAAAGATTTATAAATAAATTTTCTCTAAATTAATTGTACATAAAAAAAATAAAAAATGACTAAAGCCGAATAACAACTTGTGTAAAAGTAGCTCTCAAACAGGGAAAATCATTCATAAATTCATATTTCCTACCGTATAACCAACCATATAAGTCATTGAAGACACATGGTGGTCCTTTTGGGGACAAAGGGCCACATTCATTAAATTTGTTAGTCAATAGTGCATGTACAAGGATTTGACCATATAAGTAATTGTATATACCACCTATTTGTTCAAATTTTTATATATTTGTGCAAATTATATTTTTAACCCATCTATGCAAATTATATTGTTAACCTATCTGTTCAAATTAAATCTATATATAGTATTTTTTTTTTTGGCTATCTGTGTTGCTATTTTTTTCTTATCTATACAAATTGAATCTTTCTGTCCAAATTATCAAACAGGGTTTGGGTTCTGAAGGAAACAAGATGATCGAGAGATGGGTTCTAAAGGAGAAAGATATATCTATATATATATATATATAGAGAGAGAGAGAGAGAGAGAGAGAGAGAGATGGGTTCTGGTTTTGTAAAGCTATTTTTGTGAGATTTTTATAGTAAACACATCATCAGATCAGAAAATTATTCTCTCATTTTCTTAGTTCCCAATTACACCCAAATCCAAACAATCGGAGAACAAAATGGGAAAAAAATGAGAGGTCATCCATGCAGAGCCGAAGCTGAACGATTACTCGAAATTGCTAAGTAACTATTGCAAGGCCAAGCTTTCAACGGCTTTCAAGACTTCACGATCTTAACTTAAGAAATCGAGCCCTTATTGAAAGGTCCTGACCAGATCCTCGCCATTGTGGAAGTCCTTATTACCACCCAAAAAAGGATCAACAACCATGACAACTAGTACTCCATCCTCCAAGTTGATCGCCACTTCGACGACCTTGAAATCCATCAATGAAAGAACAAATATGTGATGGAAAATGTGTGGATCTATAGCCTACGGGTATCCTTATGAACCCAAACAAAAATCATGTATATACATAGGTCATGTTTGATTTGGTTTTCGGAAACTTGTTTCAGAATTTAAAAAAAAAAAATTATAAATTAATTTGGTAAAAGGAATAAAAAAAATTAAAAGTACTTATTATTTTTACATAATTTTATCTTTTGAGAGGCTAAAAATATTTTTTAAAATATTTATTTTTATCAAATTAATTTTCATTTTTTCAAAAATAATTATATATTCCTTCCATGAAGTAAAAATAAAATATAATATAATATACTAGTTTGCAAGTATTTCTTCTAAAGCTTGATCTCAAGGCATATTGATTGGGCAACACTGCTGCATACTCCCAGTGGGGGTCGCACCCCCAGTGAGGTGTCGCGCCTCCACTAGCTAAAACTCAAAAAAAAAGAAAATAGTTTTTTTTTTGTCCAATTATGGAGTGCCACTTCATTGGGGGTCGACCCCAGTGGGTGTATGAGGCATTTTTCATTGATTGGGGCATGGATCATCTCCATAACATTATCTTTCATGTCTTTTCATACTTCATTTTGTAGGCATCATTTTATGTCTACAATGATAATCTCAACCGTTCAATTTCGCAGTGAATGTCATATGTATAAAAATTTAATTTCATCAGATATCGATAAATAGATTAACAAATCACATTTTGTTCTATAAAATATATGGTTAAAGTTTAAATTCTTAATTGTTTTTCATTTTAAAAATTAAAATTAATTTATTATGTATTGACTGATATACGATGAAATTGATTTTTTGCATACACGATACAGTATGATTTACGAAATGAACCATCAAACCATTTTATAAACCCAAAATAGAGCTCATAAAATAAAGAATGAAAAGGTGGTGGCATGGAGGAAACCATTTCCGATTGACTGAATATTAAAAACAGGTTTTACAAACAAATGCACGTGAGCCATAAGAAGAAGAAAAAAAATATTTATACTGCATTTGGTTAGGAGATTTGAAGATAGATTTGGAAAGAGAAATGAAAAAGGTAGGTAAAATGCGAATAAAATATGCCTATATTTCACCTAATTTTACACACCTTTTCCCTTTCCTTTTTCAAATTCCTCCCCAAAGCTCCCAACCAAACACAACGTTAAAAAAGAAAGAACATGAAATTCTTATTTCCAAATTTAAAATATTTTTACCAATTCATAATGATTTTAATTATTTATTGATTTTTAAAACACTTTTCATTAATCTTTATGCAAATTTGTGCCTACATACTTCTTAGCATTTGTAATAAAACTAAGAATAAATTGCAAATATATATTTTGAGATTTGTTTAAAATACAGATTATTTTTTGTAATTTGAAAAATTATAAATATTTTTTTGTCAGAATTTTTTATTTAATAAAATTAATTGAAAAAATAAAATTTCTAACAGTTCTCTTATATAATAATAAAATTACTTGAATTATTAATTAAAATTAATTTTGATATTATTAAAAATTATTAAATGATTTATTAATAAAAAATATTTATTATAAAATTAAAAATTTTAAAGAGCGGAATGTTATTTTTAAAATCATAAGATAATTTATCCTAAAAATAAAATGTGCAAATTTGAGATTTTTATTTTATTTGTTTCTTTTCTTTTTAATTATAATTGATTGTGAATTGAATAGATCAAGTACGTGGGGCTCTTTGTCAAAACAAAAAAAAAAAGAGTGCGTGGGGGCTCAATTATAACGTGAGGTCGACATCACCACGTGGATGCACTTGATTATCAAAATTGATGGGCGGGAATAAGATATATAAGTGAATTTTGAGAAATATGGGTGACTTTTCAATTTTTAATTTATTTTTAGTTACATTATTTTTTATATTTTTTTTATATATTTTAAAAAAAAATTCAAAAAATTGAAAAATTATTTTTTAATCATATTTTCAAAACACCCCATATTAGGAGAGGATAATTCAAAACTTATACCTCATATTTTTTTAGGTGTTGTTTGAGATGACCTAAAACATACTTTTTATCTTTTTATAAAAAAATAAAAACGTGATGTGATAAAAAAAAATAAAAAGATAAATTATTTTTAAGTTGTCAAACTTGACCTTAATTGTATTTCACCACATATAAGGAGTTGCACTGCATATTTTATAAAAAAAAATTGGGCCTTTTACCCTGCATCGTTGTTTCCCATATATATTAAGCAATGGATTATTTTAATTTAAAATTTTAAAAGTTGTTAAAATTTAAAAATTACAAAAAAAAAAATTTTTTTGGTACATCACAAAAAAATAAAAATAAAAATAAAAAAAAAATTAAAGATTGATTTTTGTTATAATTGAATAACCATTCTTCTTTAATATTTCTTGTTTTTATATGTTCTTGATTTGGAAAACAATTATGCATCTATATACAAATAAAAAATATTAATTTATAAATATAACATAAACCATGAGAAATCTAGCTGTTTGTATATGACAAAAAAAAATTAGTTCTCAAATTTTTTTAAAATTTTTTTAACCTAAAAAAATCTAATTGTCTAGAAAATAATGTCAAAAGTTTGATTTTTTTTTTTTTGTAGCTTAATAATCCTTCCTATTGAATGCTTCTTGTGGATAAGATTATTTTCTATCAAATCTGATTGTTTACATGAAGCTGCTGTGAATAGTAGTTAGCATTAATTTAATTATCTATTTGATTGCTTTAGTTATTTAATCTACTATTACACTTTCTTTTCATAGATAGCAAATAATAAAGGAATTGATGGTAGAAGGGACCTCATTGAGCCCTACGTTGCCCTGCAACATATTGTATCACCCATGAATTATACTTATGGAGTTTATATTGTTATTTTGCATGTTGCATTGGAAAAGTTTGAGGCTATGAGGAAAATAAGTAGAAATCATAATCCTTTCAAACAACAAATTGACCACCTAAATAGGTTGGTAAGAGATAATGACATAGACTGCCATGAACAACTACGAATGAATAGGCATACCTTTATGCGGTTGTGTGGGTTTATCAGAACAAGAGATGTGTCAGATTCAAAATATGTTGTGTTAGAGGAAGAAGTTGCTATGTTCTTGAGTGTGGGCATCACCATTAAAATTGAAATGTCAAATTTAATTTTATGAGGTTTGGTCAAACAGTTAGTAAGTATTTCAATGATGTCCTTAAGGTTGTGCTTCGACTACAAGGTGTCTTACTAAAGACACCCTAACCAACAACTGTTGGGTGCACAGATGATTGGTGGAGGTGGTTTTAGGTAAATCCTAGTTTTAGTATTGCTTCATGTTTGATAAAAGTTAAAATATTCATATTTACAATTTAATAAGTAATCATTTATTTTTTGTAGAATTGTCTTGGTGCACTTGATGTCACTTATGTTAGAGTGCTAGCTCCTGCATTAGATAAAGCAAGGTATAGATCAAGAAAGGATGAAATTGCAACTAATGTCTTAGGTGTTTGCTCCCATGACATGTAGTTCATATATGTCTTACCTGGATAGGAAGGTTTGAGATGCCATAAGTAGACCAAATGGATTGAGAGAGCCAACGGGTACAAATGCATTTCACAATATCTTTACTATGTATAACATTTGGCCTTGTATTTAGCTTATGTAATTATATAATCCTACATTAGTACAGGTTCCTACTATCTAGTTGATGTGGGCTATACTAATGGAGAGGGCTTTTTAGCGCCTTATAGAGGACAACGTTACCACTTGTCCACTTGGAGAGAAGGAGGTGCTCCAATTAATCCAGAGGAGTTCTTCAATATGAAGCACTCTGCGACTCGTAACATAATAAATAGATGTTTTGGTCTTCTGAAGCTTAGATGAGCAATATTGAGGACATATTCCTACTTTCCAATCAAGACCCAATGTCGAATTATCACAAGTTGTTGTCTTCTACACAATCTAATCAAACGCGAGATGCCTATGGATCCATTGGAGGTAGACTTAGATGACACATTGCCAAATAATCAAGAAATAGTAGATGAGTACATTGACAAAATTGAGGGATCTGAACAATGGACTAACTGGAGGGACACTCTAGCTAACCAAATGTATAATGAGTGGTTAGCTAATAGGATGCAAAATTAAGTACTATTTTCATTGGATGTAATGTTTTTTTTTAATAATTATGTTATGCAGTGAGTTGGCAACTTTTAACTTAATAGAATGATATAGATATGTAACTTATTTTATGTTTGAGTTATTTGTTAAAGACATAAAGCTGTGTTTGGTTGTATTCTCCAAATATATTTCACCCTATGTTTTGAGTGTGTTGTTTGTTTAAAGTTTTCAAAAATTAATTCTACACTTACTTTTGAAAACTCTGTCCAAGGCGAAAAAATTTGAGCTAACCAGTTGTCCCCCCGGACGTCCGTTGACCGGAATAGTGCATATATATATATATATATTTTTTTTTACAATTAGCACCTGTTATTTTTTATATTTTAAATAAAAAAATTTAGGAATTTTTTTAAAAAAATTATGAGCTTGTAATAGAATTTTGAGTTGTGTGTTTGGTTATAAATTGTAAGTTTTTGTATCAAATATCATATGTTACATAAAAAATTTCCTACTTAATTTAAAACTCTTTTCAAAACTTATTCACTAAACAAATTTTTCACACTTAAATCATAATTCCAAAACTCACAAACTCAAAATACAACTCTATTCTCAAATCATATTCAGAAAACTCTACCAAACGTAACCTAACTTTTTCTTGTGTTTGTTTGGTTGTCTTAATAATATTATTGTTGTGTCATACGTGGTTGCATGTTAGGTATGGATGACATAACTGCTAATAGTGGATGTCGAAAGAATGGTAAAGGGAAGGCAACTGCATCCTCGTTAAGGGGTCGTAGAGTGTGGACCCCGAAAGAGTGTGATGTGTTGATCCGAGCCATGAGGGATCTATTCAG
Organism: Camellia lanceoleosa; assembly: GCA_025200525.1. Lineage (NCBI taxonomy): Eukaryota > Viridiplantae > Streptophyta > Magnoliopsida > Ericales > Theaceae > Camellia > Camellia lanceoleosa. Next base: position 100,151,349 of record CM045763.1, on the reverse strand, counting down.
TGACGAATGGAAGGCTGACAATGGTCAATTTATGTGTGGATTTTATTCTGAGTTTGAGAAGCCTATCATATTGGCTTTTCCTGGAATTAATATTCGTGCATCTCCTCATATCGAGTCGAATATCAAATTTTGGAGAAAGCAATACAATTTGCTTACTGACATGCTTTGCTTGAGTAGCTTTCGGTAGGATGACTCTGATAAGATGATTTTAGCTGATAGTGAGCAAGTTTGGCAAAACTATGCCAAGTTAAAAAATTTACCTTAACCATTTTGCATTATTTATTAACTATAAATATAAAATCTAAAATAATGTTGTTTTGTAGAGAGAGCTAGATGTCAAGGACATGAGAAACGTACATTTTCCTTACTATGAGGATTGGGTAATTCTTTTTGGCAATGATAGAGCCACTAGAGTCCTGACCGAGGGACTCACTGACATGATTGATGCCTTAGAAAAAGAGGACCAAACTCCTGAGGAGTGTTACACTCCAATTGTTGATCTACCTGATTGTTCCTTATTAGCATCTAGGACTCCATGAAACCAATATGGCTCAGGCATAACTTCTAAGAAAATAGCTAGGGAAACTGAAGGAATTGTAAAGGGTCTTGCTGATATGGTTGTTGAGTTTGGTTCTTTCTTTGAGAAAAACCAACACTACCATGGAAGAAATTGGTCATAGGATTGGTTATGCCCATGACTTGTCTCAAGCTAGGAAGTTGGTTAATAAGGAACTAGTCAAGTTGCCACTGAACACCAATGACAGGTTGAGAGCAGCTACCCTTATCGTGAAGGATGCTAAAAGAGTTTATTTGTTCTTTAGCTTGCCTGAAGAAGAAAAAATGAAATGGGTATGTTTGTTGTTGGTTGTGTATGTTTAGGAGTGTGTGTTTCCTGTTGGTTAGTGAAAGATATCTATCTATATATTATAATATTTAGTTTAGCTATTCCTATTGAGGCACATGTGTAGTGCCTATTTTGCATAGTATTTTGCATAGTGAAAGATATCTATCTATATATTAATTGTTGGGGTTGTAAGTATGCTTGTGGACATACATATATAAAATATGATTTATGGTGACAATCATGATACTTAATATATTAACTTGTCTATTGTAAAAAAATACATTATAATTTGCTTAGAATGAATGATGGTTATTTGTAATTATAATGGGCTAGATTATTTTGTAAGAATGATGATGCGCGATGAGTGAATAAATGAAGATATTATTTTTTTCATTCAATGATGATTATTTTTGTAAGATATAATTTTTTAGAATGAATATTAGTTTTTTTTTTTTCAAATAATTTATTTGCTTAGGTTTTTTTGTAAGAATGATGGATGTGGAGTGATAAATGAGTGATGGTTATATTTAAAATTAAAATACTTGTTTAAAATGATTTTGTGGTATTTATTTTTTTTTATCATTATCAGGTCGACATTAATATAATATAATCTATATATGTATATATATATATTTTGTTTGGGAAAATTATTGGATTTAATATGAATTTTTAATTTGTTCAAATAAAAAATAATATGAATTTTTAATTTGTTTATTTGCATTGGTTTTACAAGTGGTGTTTTTTTCCCCTAAATTGAATAATGTCCCTTTTGATGGGCATAAGGGCAATATGAGGATTAAAATATATTATGAGGGCAATATTGGAAATTACTTGTTTATATCTCACAATATATTTTGTAAGACAAACATGGAGAAGATATATCCAGTGTTACACATCAAGTCAACAAACAAGAATTGAGAGATATATTATCCAATACATATATTCTATTCATTATATATCCTGATTAAATATCACATCATATTATATTCTTAATTTTATATCCAGTGCAACAAACAAGGCCAATGAGACAACTAATCAATGAAATCAAACAAGTAACCTAAATTAGTGAGAGTTTAATGTTTTCAGGAAAAATTAAAATGCTAGAGAAAATCCAACTCAATGAACAACTAACCAATGGAAATCAAACAAACAACACAAATTAGTGGGAGTTTAATGTGGTCAGAGAAAATTAAAATGCCAGAGAAAATTGGAAAGAAAATCAAAGAGACAATTAGCCATAGAAAATCAAGCAAGGCACATAGAGTAAAGTGAATCCAATGTATTTAGAGAAAATTGTAATGCTAGAAAATTCATCTCAAGAGGAAAATTACACACAGTGACACAACCAATTAGTGAAAATCAAACAATCAACATAATTTGATGGGTCAGTAAAAATTCAGATGTCAGAGAAAATCAATCAAAATTTTGACCCAAACTTAGAGAAATTTCGACCTAACTTAAAAAAATTTTGCTCGACTCAAAGAAATTTTGACCAAACTCAAAGAAATTTCGCCTAACTCAAAGAAATTTCTTTGATTTTCTCTGTGTTTTGGAAATTTCTCTGTATATTATACAGAGAAAAAAGAGAAGAAAAAAAAAAAGAGATTAGTTTCTTGTCAACTCTTTAATTCTTCCTTTTTGTAAGGGAAGTAATTTAACAAGTGATGCAAATATGTGTCTTACAAATATATATCATCTGTACAGAAAATAGGGACATGGTCACCAATATATTTGTCATTTAACTATATATTCATTTTTAAGTACACTAGAGTCAAGAAAGAATATACACACAGATAGCTATAGAAGCTTGATGATATTGAATTGTAGAAGAAGAGGCAGATAGCAAAGATATCATCGACTACCATACTTAGTTTTTTACGTTTCCAAGCATAAACCGCGTGTTAGACTAATTTGTTAGCTGGTTCTTCTAGAAACACCACCACAAACATCAATCCTTCTTATATATATACAGAGAGAGAGTGTGTGTGGAAGCCCTAATCAAAGAATTGTAGTGTGGACCAAAATTCACAGATATATATATATAGAGAGAGAGGTGCTGTGATATATGGATGTGGGTGAGGGATCTTATGTTACCAAAAAAATATTGTGGATCTCTCCCATTACTAAAAGTTAGAGAGGGATGTTAAACCATTTTTTTTATTTTTAGATGCACTTTACTTAGATATATCTAAAAACTAAAATATATGTAAAAACATATTTTAAAATTTTACTAAATACACAATAAACATGAAAAATGTATTGAATTTTCGTGTGTGTGTGTGTTTTTATATTTTTGGTATTTAGTGAATTTTTAAAGATTTTTTTTCACAAATATTATATTTTTAAGTGTATTTACGTTAGGTGTATCTAATTTTTAAAAAAAATTTTGCTTAAAAGATTAAAAAAAATTCAACAAAAATAAAAAACATACAGAAAATAAAAAAAAATTAATTTTCTAAAAAGTGAATCCTAAAAATCATAACCAAACAAAGTGAATGGTTTTTTTCTTCTTCTTCTTCTTCTTCTTTTTTTTTTTTGGCGGGGGTTTTTAATATTATAGGATTAATGGATAAAAATTAAATTGTAAGTGAAATTCATCAATCCATTTCATGGAATTGTTTCAACTTAAATGGGCTTTCAAATAAACAAAGTACTATTATTTTATGTGATTTATAAATTTATTTTTATTTATAACGAAATATTAATGTTTTTTGTTTTTTTTTTTCAAGAGGGTACTATCATTTGAGTTTGTTTTATTTTTTATAAATAAGTCAATTTCGATATTCCAAGAGTGAGGACATTTTTGTTTATATACAAAAAATATTTAATTTTTAAAAATCACTATATTTTGATATTCCAAAGGTCCTATTTATTTTTAGAGATAGAATGGAGGGGATTGATAGTGAGGGGATTAATAGTGAGGGGATTAGTAAAATTATGTTTGTTTTCATAGTGAGGGGATTAGTAAAATTGTGTTTGTTTTGTTAGTGAGGGGATTGATAGTGAGGGGATTGTTAAATTATTTTTTATATAAAATAATAAAACAAATAAAATTATGATTTTTACTTAACAAAAAATACAAAAATATTAAACATTAATGTTTTTAAAAAAATGCCCAAGAAGTTAAAAAAAAATAAAAAATTGCGTTGACCGATTGACCAGCCGGACTTCCGGGTGGACGTCCCGTAACACCCAATCCGAACGGACTAGTTGCTAATACCATCTCTCACTCCGGATTACTAATACCTTTTGATGAGGCCCATCATAGTCCCTTCGGACTACTAATCCGGAGTTCGAAAATCAAAACAAATGGAAATTTTATTTACTATTCATCTATCGCAGTCCGAAATGAACAATGATAGCGGATAACAAACGGGCCTTTGTGTTTTACATTCGCTAGATAAGTAGATGCAACAATGTTACAGACCACTAAATTTCTACCTCTAACACTACCACTAATGATGTAAAAAACAAAAAAAAAAAACAAAAAACAAAAAATAAAAAACAAAATTAAGACACAAAATACATGTGACAGTGGGTGAGACTTACTGTCACATAATTAGAGCAACCACTAATTAAGGGTCTGCTTCAGTTTTCTAAATAGATGTTAGAATAAACGATTACATCCAAAAAAAATAAAATAAAATGACTTCTCTTTCAATTTCCAAGATTGCGCTGTTATTTCAGTACTTTTATAAATAGATGTTCAGATTTTGTTCATCCATTGACCCATTTGTTATTGGGTGAAATTTGATACTCAATTATAATATTGGATTTAGGTGTGAGTAAGTGAATAAAATCTAAATATTTAATTTACAAAAGATACCCAGATGACATAATTTAAGAGTTCAAACTAATTTCTCCTATCCAAGGTTGTAAAATTGAAATTTTAGATGGGATCCCTAGGAGAGACCAATAGATTCGTCGGAGAACTAAATTAAAAATTGTAAAATTTTACTTTTAATGTAAAATATATTAAAAATTATCAATAATAATAATGTATTATATAATTTTAAAAAAAGTCCTCATTCTCATTTTACTTTACTCAAAATATACTATATTCTTTATCATTATTATACAAAGAAGTATATTTAAAGCAAAATGACAATAGTAACTATGTATAACATATAACAAAAATAAAAAAATTGAATAATATATTTAGAGTAAAGTGTAGGGGAAACAGCGACTCCCTTTTAAAGTCATTAAAAAAAATCATTACAATGAATTTTCTATGTTAATTAGGAAAGGCGTTCAAAAAAAGAGTTTAGTAGGTTCGGGATCTTTATGGAATACAATTTTATTATTATAGGGGTTGTTTGAGATGACTTAAATAAGTATATTTTTTTGTTTTTTTACGAAAAGATGTGCAGAAAAGTAGAAAGGTGATGTGATGAAAAAAAGATAAAAAGATAAATTATTTTTGGCTTACCAAACTTGGTAGAGTATTCTCTCTTAGTTTAAAATCGGATTTGAGCGTATTTTAGGCCTCTGCTATCCCACCATAGAGTCTATATCGATAATCCGAATCGTTCAACGTGTAGGACTTGTTGAGCATTTTATTTTTGTTAAAAATTATGTTGATCGGATATTGATAACCAGTTGATTAATTTAAATTTTTTCAATGGTAAGTATAATTTTAAAAATAAAATATTGACACAAATATGACTGATTAAACAATCATTGATATCTGATCAACGTAATTTTTATAAGAATGAACTGCTCAACAAGTCTTACATATTAAATAATTTAAATTGTCAATGTGAATTTTGTGATGGGCTAGAGGAGCCCTACTTTAAATTTATAATTGTAATATCAGACAATTTTAGTAGTGTTTTGAAAAGTTAGTAAAAAATTGAGTTTTTGATTTTTTGATAATTTTTTTGACAAAAAATTAAAATTTTTTGACTAAAAAATCAAAAAATCAAAAAATTAACTTTTTACCAATCTTCTCAAATGCCCCAATCGAAATTCTAATCACCATACTTAGGCCTCGTTTAGGTACATGTTAATTTAGTAATTTTTTGACTATTCAATTAAAATATGAGCTAAAAAACTAGTATGTTTGGGATAATTTTTTAACTTTTTACAAAAAAATGTATCCAAAAAAAAAATCTTTAATTTTTTAATATAAATTATTGACTTTTTAATTTTTTTAATAATTTTTTAATTTTTTAACTAAGGGCTGGTTTGGGGTAAACTAATTTAGCCAAAAAGCCAAAAAGTTACTCCAAAATCCAAAAAGATATCACTATTCACCAAAAAAAATAATAATAATAATAATTTTTTTTTACCCAAAGTACACACAGAAGTGACCAACAGCCGGCTGCTGTGCAGCGGCAGTGCAAGCATACGAAATGATTGGGAATGATTGGGTGTGCTTGGTACACACACCGTTGTTTGACTTGTGGGGGCTATCACGGATCCCGTTTTGATAATCTGAACCGTTAAATGTGTAGAACTCGTCGAGTACTATATGTCTGCAAAAAATCATATTGATCGGATATCGATAACTATATGATCAGATCAGTTATGTACGACAAATGGATGGTGTTATAATTAATGATTGAAAAATAAATATATCTGATCAGATAGCTATCGATATCCGATTAACGTGATTTTTTATAGGTACATAGTGTTCGACGAGTTATACATATTGAACGGTTTAGATTATTAAAATGAGACCCGTGATGACCTCCACGGACCAATCAAAACCGTGCAGTGCTTTGTAACAAAAATAGCCAATAATTTCCAACTCTCCTCACAACAGCCGAATTGTACTGCTGGGCCCCACCTGTCACTATTCATCTCTTACACACTCTTTTTATACAATTTTTTAATACACATTTTTCCAAAAAAATTCAAAAAGTTAACCCAAACCTCCATATTTTTTTCTCAACTTTTTTAGTCTAAAAAGACAAAAAGTGCACTTTTTTAGTACACCCCAAACCAGCCCTAAATCGACTTACTGCCAAACGAGGTCTCAAACTAGAAAGATCTCTAACTCTTTTATAAAAAAAAAATAATGAAAGAAGTGACACGAAAGTACTCATGTTGTCCACTAATATAACCAGTGGTGTCAACTATCTTACTTTTTTTTTTTTTGGAATAGGATAATGCTCTACTATTACTAGAGTTCTATTGCAGATATATATAAAAAAATATTTTCTGAGCTTCCAAACAGAGAATCACAAACAGAGTGTTGTGGGCCAAATGTTATCCTATCCGGGTAGAGGGCCAAACCCGTTTTCTTTCAGTGAAGTCACCTCAAAACTCCCCACTTGTCACGTGACACTTTCCACCACCCACGCGTTCAATAGGCGCGTGCGTTCATAAAAATTCATTTATGTTTTCATTTTATTAGGAAGATTATAAAAAAATCTCAAAATTTGAGTTTTATAATAAAATAAAATTTTAATTTTATCAATTTAAATCTTAAAATTTTAATTTTTTAAATTTAAATTATTTATCTATTTTTTAAATAAAATTGATGAAAAAATAAGTATTTTATTCATTAAATTAAATAAAAAAAATATTTTAGACATTTTATGTATACGTATATCGAATTTAATAACTACAGTACTATTTTTCTATTGATTTTACTTAACAAAAAAATTAAATGCTTTAGATTAAAAATAAATTAAAAGATCAATTTAAATTAATAAAATTAAAAAATTCATGATTTATTTTGTTACATAAAAACCTTGGTTTTTTTCCCTCCAGAAATTTTCCTATTTTATTTCTAAGTAATAAAGAAACATAGATTAAAATAAACATAATTTTATTTACACATCACTGGAAATCTTAATATGGGGTGTTTTAAAAAGTTGATTAAATGTTGAATTTTTAATTTTTTTTTAGCTTTTTGTGACTTTTTTTAGCTAAAAAAGTTAGCTTTTTGTGGCTAAAAATAGTTATTCCAACATAAACAATTGAATGAGATATATAAACAATTCATTTTTGTTTATAAATTTATGTCTAAATATTTCATTTTTATTCAGAAGGTTATAAATGAATGACATAAATGATACGGTGGTATTTGGGAAGAATTTTAGTTGGGTTTTATCTCATTTTTTTCATTAAAAGACAAAAATTTTGCAAGATCAAAAAAAACACATCTAAATAAAATATCACATCCAATCTCATAATTATTTCATTTTTTCTCTTACAAACATCACATCCAACCATAAAAAAACGCAACTATCTTCTCAAACACAAATTTTTTCTTCTTCAATAATATCCTATATCTAAAAAAATCTACATAAAAATCCACTTCTCAAACACCATCGTATTGAGATTTCAAATAGTATGCTAATAGAATTTTTTTTGATAATAATATATTTTTCTCTGTTTCTAAGATATTAGACAATTTTTTTTATTTTTAAAAAAATTAAGTTAAATATATTTGTTTTTATTTTGAGTAAAAGAAAATAAAAAAATATGTTTGACACATGTATATTTTAAAATTTTATTTTAAAAAGAGTAATAATTGAGACCTTCACTCCCATAAGATCTTCATAAATCTGGACCGCTCATAATATAAACTCCACATATATATGAGTAAATTTCGCACATATATGAAGGACAAAGATCACTTTAAAAGTGTGAAAATCATTTCCAAATGAAGTCCCAAACATTTCCCATTTTAAAAATTAGTAGATGATGGCCGGATGTAATGGTTAAAGTTGGTGATTATCGTCGAAAGTGGCAATGGGAAACAGTAAAATTGTTTTTTTTACTGGAAATAGTGATCGGAGGAGGTATTAGTCACTCACGAAGATAGCTCGTGGTTATAATATAGGGGTGTTCGCGGTTTAGTTGTAGTTGAAAAATTTATAATTTGTCATCTATTTGTTGGATAAGTGGATTGGAAAAAACTCAATTTGTATTCGTTTGTCAAATTGACGGATGTAAATTGAGCTGATTGACAGATGGATGCGAATCGATTTGGCGGTTTAAATTTTTACAAATTTTGAACATAATGTAACAACTTGTCAACATTTTTTTTTGGATAACAATCTGATTTAACATAACTAAAAGATTATCAAATAAATTGTCAAATATCAATAATAAATACATATAAGAAAACTATGTATTATCAAAATTATTTCATTATTTTTTTATTCAAAAACAATTTAATTTGATTTTTTTTTTTAAATAACAAAATTAAACCTTATATTTTTCATATAAAAATACTAAATATCAACCATCGCCATTGGATAAAAAGATTTCCAAATTGAAAACATAACAAAATATCTAAACTCTTTTTCAATTGAAAACACAAACATAATATATAAATAAATTGAAAATACAAAGTTTTACAAATTACTAAAGGTGCTCACAGTTTGACAGTTCGGTTGCGGCCAAAAGAACCTCAAATCTATAATCCATCCAAAACTAGGTAAATTGAAAAAAATTAATCCCTAATCATCTATTCATTATCATGCATCATTCTAAAATGCGACAGATCGATTCGATACGATCAGTTTAGACGGATCACTCCTAATATATGGTGAATGAGCCCACTCCATGAAAAAGAGTAGTAGATTTTTGGATAGCAAAATTGGTGAAATTTTAAAACAAAAAAGTTGCCCCAACAGTGTTCATTCTTTGGAAATTTTCGAAGTTAGAATTAGAATTATAATTACTGTATTTGGTTTTAATTTTTTAGATTTAATTTTTTTAAATTTAGTTTTTTGTTTTTGTGTTTAAATTTTTTTTTTATTTTTAGTGAATATTTTTAAAATTTTAAGTAATTTTTTTTATTTTTTTAGATGCACCTTATTTAAATGTATCTAAAAAGTAAAATATTTAAAAAATAATAAATACACAAAAATACAAAAAAATGTATTGAATTCACATTTTTTTAATATATAGTTTTTGTATTTAATGAATTTTTTAAATATTTTTTTCACAAATATTATACTTTTTAAGTGTATTTATTTTAGGTATATCTAAAATTAAAAAAATTACTTAGAATATTAAAAAAAATCAGTGAAAATTAAAAAAAAAACAAAAAATAAAAAATTTCAATTTTTTGAAAAGTGAATATTGAAAAACCAAACCAGCAGAATATATATATATTTTTTGGTTTAGCCAGAATTGTAATATTTTACTCTACAGTTTAAAATGTGGTTCTAAAGCTTATCAACTAGTTTTTTTAATTTTATTTTGCACAAGACACCTTTTAGAAAAGGCAAAATCAACTTGCCAAACACTCTGCTAAATTAAGGGGGAAATTTGCATACAATTTCATGAATGTAGGTGGTAGGGAAAATATCTAATAAGAGTAAGGATTTGTTTGGCTGTGTCAAAAAAATCAGCTTTGTTGGCTGAAAATAATGTATTTTGTTGAAAAAAATTTATCTCATTTGACAAATTCATTCCTTCAGCTCAAAAAAAAAAAAAACCCATCATGTGAGAAGTTGATAAATAAGCAGTGTATTTGCTTTTATTACAAGTTGTTACATCACCTCTCTACTTTATATCTTTTTATAAAATGTCAAAAAATCACTAAATAGACCCCAAATCACCACCCAAAAAAATCATTAAAATAAGTTAAGAATGTACCAAATAAACTAATCTTTTTATCATTAAATATTTTTTTTAAATTAATTGTGTAACTCACAAAAGCATATAAGATATGGTAAATATTTTGGTGTTAAAAAGCACAAAAATACAAAATAGACTATGTGGATATTTGGGAATTGAGTTTTTTTGTAAGCTTTTTTAGTTGCAAGATATTATTAGAGAAATTTTTTTGTGTGTTTGGGAAGATAGTTATGTTTTTTTTTATAATTGGATGTAATGCTTGTAAGAGAAAAAATAAAATGATTATGGAATTTGATATGATATTTTGTTTGGATTTATTTTTTTTGATTTTGTAACTAATTTATCTTTTAGTGAAAAAAAAAAAAAATCTTTCCCAAACACCGCTTATATAAACCAATAAGACAAAATGTCATATCCAAACTATAATCACTACATTTGTTCTCTAACAAAAGTCAAAAAAGCCCAAAAACAAAAACCAAACGAGACTAAAAAGTCTTAACATAAAAAAAATGGGCTATCGTAATCAATGCCAAATTGTCACGCCCTCAAAAATAAACCCATAATAAACAATATTAACATGCATCAATATACAAAAAAATCAGAATATAATTCCATTCATCCGAGTCTTAAGAAATAAAACATCAAAATAAATGCCCTACGGGCTTACATCTTGCCAAGCCAATACTTGGACACAAATCCATGAGTTCTAACTCAAAAACAGATAAAGCCCTAGGCTTGAGTGTTTTACATATAAAAGCAAATAAACTAAAAAAAAATTCTTCAAGTCCAAATCCTCACAAGCTAAGTCCTTGGAGGTAGTGAACACTTTGAACACGAAAAAGAAGTTCCCATATAGGGTGAGCCACAGCCCAGTAGAGAAATACTAAACCAGGCATAAGAATTAACTAAAGCATCAACATCCGATACATGGTTAGCACAAGGTAATAAATTCCCAATTTTAAGACATAAATGCCTACATTGTCTATGACACATGGTCTATGACACAATTCACCTTCCAATTATACCAACATGGCTCAGAACCTGGCCAACAACTCAACAAAGATAACAATTCAGGTCAAACCTTTCTTACAACATAATAAACACACATGCTGGTGTTACATCAATCACAATCAACTTCACTTCCATACTTCCCAACTGATACACATGGTGATGATGTATCATATCAACAACAATTAAATATAAGCACCCACATAAGTGATGCTACTGGAGTCCATCCCCTATCTCCTCCCAACAAAATCCGGTTTAGAGGTCCATCCCCTATCTTCCCCTAAACCGTGGAGTTCATCCCCTATCTCCTCCAAAACCAAATGCATATGCAACATAAATAATATCTGCCATATACAACACATAATTAATACAAGCAATGTTCTGTATTAATTTAACAGTCAACATAAATGACTAAATTCCAGTTATACCTAAGCCACATGCAAGGTCTACAACAATCACTGGCTATCCTCCACCGATAGCCCAAAACAATTATTTCTAAGCAATAAATAAATATCACAATATATATAATATCAATTTCACAGATGAGTGATTAAATATTCAACTACACCAACAATTCTCAATTACCCCAAATCTCATGAATTTAACCAATACACACTTCCCCTTTAAATTAATTACATGAATTAATCTATGACACAACCCTAAGGTTTCTCCCAAAATTACCGAACTACTTTCCACATACCAAAACACCAACACTTAGGATTAAAACGTATACAAGGAGTAGGAAATCCCTACCTCGAAGAAATAACTCAAAAAGGGGAAGATGAAGATGATGCCCAAAACTCCAAAGTGCTCCAAACCAACAATTTCTCAGATTAAATGAAAGCCCTCACTCTCCTCTACCTTTTTAATGAAGGAACTAGGTTAGATATACACTCTAAATAGATGAAACCTAGGAGAGAAGATGAGTTGGGAGAGAGAGAACTCGTAACTAGGGTTTAGAATCTGAAAAGAGGGTGAAAAACTGCTTTAAAAACGCTGAAACACGATTTTATACCCAGCCGCCCCGCTCGAGCGGCCAAACCCCCGCTCGAGCGGCGGATGCACACTCTCAGCACTTTTCAGATACGGGCTCCCGCCGAAGCGTCCAACTCCCGCTCGGCGGCACACAGAACTCTCGCTCGGCGGCACAACTCCGCTTGGCGTCAACCTGCACAAGAGATCTTTGGATGGGTGTTTTTCCCGCTCGGCGCCAAAATCCCCGCTCGGCGGACAAGCAACAACAAATCCCCGCTCGAGCGTCAAACTTTCCGCTCGAGCGGACAAGCCAAAATCTGGGCAACTAGTTTTGGTTCCTAAGCTCAACCATCCTGTTCCAAACCCACCCAACACATCCTATAACTCCAAATAAGAAAATATAGGACGACAACAACCATTTCACAAAGATAGAATCTACGGAACCTAAGTCCGGATACAAATATCGAATGGGAAAAGACCGGGGTCGCTATACAAATGAAACTTAATAATATATATATATATATATATATTTTGTCTAACAAAAGAAAAGAAAAGAAAAAAAAAAAGAAGTAAAAAGAACGAATTGTTTTTACACAACTCTAATCTATTCATATTGATGCCCTAAATCCACGTATATTAATGTCCTAAATCCACGTATATTAATGTATAGAATGACATCTATGTTAATAGGGTAAAATTAAGGAAGATTTATTTATAAATCTCTTATTTATGGGTTTGGAGTGGTTACTATGCGGAGGCATAACAATCACAGCTGTGTGGTAAGATGGGCTCATTTCGAAACTTATTTTGATAATCCGAACCGTTCATATTTTTAAATATATTAACTAGAATATGCCTACAAAATATTAACTTAATTGGATATCGCCTACGCATTCATCCACTTACATTTGTATCTACAAAAATAAAAAATAATTGTGATTTAAAGGATTAAAATGAATACAAATGTGAGTGGATGAATACGTAAACGATATCTGATTAACTTAGGCCTTGTTTGGGAAGACTAAATAAGTGAACTTTTTGTCTTTTTGGACAAAAAAATTGAGGTTGAAAATATGGATGTTTGGGTTAACTTTTTGACTTTTTATGGAAAAATGTGTAATAAAAAATTGTGAAAATTGATTTTTAGAGGAAAATTTGAATTGGGAGTTGTGCAGCCGTAATTGTTGACTTTTGGTGAATAGTGTTAACTTTTTAACTTTTTGAGTAACTTTTTGGTTTTTTGAATTATTTGGGAGTACCCAAACTTGGCCTTAATATTTTGCAAGTGCATTCTACTTGATGTATTCTAAAATGTAAATGATTTTAATTATTGAAATGAGCCCCAAAATAGGTCCATTTTGCCTCATAGCAAATGGTCGCTATGCCCTCCGCATGACCGCCATACTCATTGATAGCCCAATAAATCCACAAGGTTTTTTTGTTTTCTATCAAGTCCCATATATTTAGACTTGTATCCCAAGATGTCCTTTTTGCCTTATTTATATATATTTTTGGACTATTATACTCTTTGATCTATTTTGATAGTAAGTATTATACACAATAGGATATAACGTTTTTCATATTTTGTTATTTCTATTTTGGAAGTTTTGGTGATTAGAGATCTTGGAGGAATCAATAAATACGTTTCCATTATACATTTTTTGTAGGAGTTTTGTTTACACATTGATGGTGAGAGAACACTTGAATATTTTCTTCTTCCATTATTGTGGTTCAAAACTCTCTCTCTATATATATATATTTTTTTTATTGTTTCAATTTTGAAATTCTATATTCTCCTATTGTTGCAGTTTTCAAGTTTAGAATTGTTGGACAAAGGTTAGAGAACATTCAAATACTACCTTCTCCCATTGTTGCAGTTCAAAACTCTATTTTATTTCACTATTGCAGTTTTGAAGCTTTGTTTTCTTCCATTGTTATGGTTTTGAAGTTTAGAATTGTTAAATAAAGGTTAGCATCATTTTTATTTTTGCATGTAGGTATACTTTTGGTAGGAATTCATGTTCAATAAGGTTGGATTCAACTTTTTATTTAGAGATAAATTGATATGGTATTGTGGGGATATATTTTCTGAGTACCAACACATGGTAAGGTGACGCCGACGTGTCAGCCGAGGTGCCACGTGTCCTTGTCATGATGCCGAGGTGATCTCGGTTAGGCCGAGGTTATCTCCGAAGATATCGGAATCCGAGATAAGTGGATAAGGGACAAGAGTCCTAGAATGAAGAGGGAACTCAACCTGGATATAGACAAGAGTCCTAGATTGGGAGAAGACTTCAGTTTGGGTAAAGATAAGACTCTTAGAGAGTTTATCCTAATCCCACTGGGAGTTCCAGATTAGCAGTAATCCTGAGTCCATTGGAGTTACGCTCTCATTAGGACTGGGATTGAGTTGGCTATAAATAAGAGGCACCCCCATGGGTCAAAGGTATGTTTTTTATACTCAAGCTTGTGAGTTGAATACTTGATTTATCTTTGAGAGATATACTGACTTGATCGTCGGAGTGCCCCCGAGTGGAAGAACCACCATTGGAAACTTCTCTTTCTGCGGCAGACGAGGGTGCCATCTATTCTCGTGTTCTGCATTTGAATCACTAAGGAGGGCAGTGTGGTCAGAAAATCACTCACACAATTTCGCGCCGTCTGTGGGAAAAAAAGAAGAATATATGGCTAATGACGGACAGAAGGATCAGATTGAAGACAAACACTCCTGTTGGGAATGGAAGATCTATCGACCTCGACGCTGAAGGGGACAACCGCAACACAAAAACTCGTGACCAGAGTCACGGAGTGAAAGACACCAGCCAGGAAGGTGACGCATCAAAGACAACAAATCGAAGCGGATACTACAACAAAGATGACCTCCAAGTATGGAAGGATAGATAGCTGCGGAAGAACGAAGACCCTTCCAGAAAGGATGCAAAGACAGGGGACATGAGTGCTCCCAAAGAGATGACATTCAAGTATAGAAGAGCTCAGTCTAAGTGAGCAGATCCTGGATTCTAGATCCCGGATCCGAGAAAACATCATCTCGGCCTAAATGAATGGGCCCGAGAAAACGAGAACTTAGCCTAAGTGAGCAGATTCCGGATTCCAGATCCCGGATCCTAGAAGACATGATCTTGGCCTAGATGAGTAGGCCCGGGAAAAAAAGAGCTCAACCCGAGTGAGCAGATCTAAGAAGATAAGATCTCGACGCTTAAGTCCGAGAAGAGAAGAGCACAGCGAACAGATCTAAGATCCCAGAGGATAAAAAGGAAACATAGAAGATCAGACTAAAGTTGGCTGGGTTGAAAACCCCGGCTTGAATCCAAGAAGATGCTTAACCGTAGTTAAGCCAAGAAGATGCTTAACCGTAGTTAAGCCGAGAAGATTCTTAACTCGAAGTTAAGACCAAGAAGATGCTTAACCGTAGTTAAGCCGAGAAGATTCTTAACCCGAAGTTAAGACCAAGAAGATGCTTAACCATAGTTAAGCCAAGAAGATGCTTAACCGTAGTTAAGCCAAGAAGATTCTTAACCCGAAGTTAAGACCAAGAAGATGCTTAACCGTAGTTAAGCCAAGAAGATGCTTAACCGTAGTTAGGCCGAGAAGATTCTTAACCGAAGTTAAGACCAAAGATTCCTTAACACTTGTTAAAATTTGTAGCAATTTACAAGTTGTTAAGCTGACAAAGATTCCTTAACACTTGTTGAAATTTGTAGCAATTTACAAGTTGTTGAGCTGAAACCATTCCTTAACACTTGTTGAAATTTGTAGCAATTTACAAGTTGTTGTCGACAAAGATTACTTATCACTTGTTGAAATTTGTAGCAATTTACAAGTTGTTGAGCTGAAACCATTCCTTAACACTTGTTGAAATTTGTAACAATTTACAAGTTGTTAAGCTGACAAAGATTCCTTATCACTTGTTGAAATTTGTAGCAATTTACAACCTGTTGAGCTGAAACCAGTCCTTAACACTTGTTGAAATTTGTAGCGATTTACAAGTTGGAGGTAAGCCGAGATCATTCCTTGTCTATCGCTTGTTGAAATTTGTAGCAATTTACAAGATGAAGATAGATCAAGTTCATGGAGTAACACTTGTTGAAGTTCTGTATGAATTTACTAGTTGGTTAAAACGAGATGATGCTTAACCGAAGTTAAGCCGAGGTCAGTATCTTGCCGAAGTAAAGTTTGCAGTTATTATACCCGAGGTATGTAACCCCGAGAAGATTGCATAAAGAAGGCAAAGAATGAAAGGCACGCAGAATATTCTAAGTATAAAATCATGCAAAGGAAGTCAAGAAAAGACAAAGGCACAAGCATTCAGAGAAAGAAAGTTAAATTAGACATTCAAGAACAAGGGGGCACATCGGCCATATGCAGAGCTTACATTGTCTGAAAAGCAAAAAGGTACAAGAGTATAAGCGACAAAAAAAGAAAGAGCTTCAAAAAGCCGAGGTGACGTTTAACCGAAGTTAAACTGAGATGATGCTTAACCGAAGTTAAGCCGAGATGATGTTTAACCGGTTAAATCGAGATGATGCTTAACCGGTTAAGCCGAGATGATGTTTAACCGGTTAAGCCGAGATGATGTTTAACCGGGTTAAAGCGAGATGATTCTTAACCGAAGTTAAGCCGAGATGATGTTGAAACCCGAGAAAAGTTTACAAGCAGAGTTAAAATCGAGAATGAAGAATGGCTTAAACACTTGTTGAAATTCAGAGAAAATTTACAAGTTAGAGAGCGCACAAAGTTAAGTGTCGGCAAAAGATTCGCCGGAGTCAAACGTCGTTTTGATTAGAACAGAACCACTAAGTACACGCCAGAAGTGGTAACCACAATTGTGAAAGGAATAAATGCTTCAAAGAAACAGCGATGATAGTTTGCAAAGGTCAAGAGAAATAGGGTCTAAAAGGGAGAAGTTTTAGTACACTGACGAAAGAAGAACACATCAGGTCTGTGACTATGGCACGAAGCCAACTTCCCTAATGTGATCCTAAGTACAACTTATGATCACATTAGAGGGCAGGGAGAAGGTGCAGGGGAAGGAATGATAATTAAAAAGCAAGGAATGTTAACACTTGTTGAAATTTTTGAGCAAAATTACAAGATGAGTTAACCGAAGATTGTGAAGTCTACCACTTGTTAAAATTTAAAGCAATTTACAAGTTTGGTATAGCCAAGATAAATTGAAAGACGTTTCCGAGATATGGTCATCCGAGATAACCATGTTGCCAAGACTTGGAAGATAATGGAAGACAAAAGTCTTGAAGCAACACTTGTGAAAATATTTGTTAAAATATTTTCAAGTGTTAAGCCGAGGCTGAAATAAATCAATGGGTACAACCAACGTGTGACACCCCGAGGAAATTGCACAGTTAAGGTATACTTTGGAAAGACATGTACATTTTTTCTAAAGTATAGAATCATACGAGAACTAGAGAAGGCAGAGATCGGACACGAGGACGTGCAAGTCCTCGAGGACGTCGGCAAGGAGCCAGCTGAGAAGAATGAGGAAGCAGCACTTGAAAGCCTCTGAACACACTTGTAGAAATAAAGTACCGAGGTTATGTTGATCCAAGGTGTCTACTTGATGATAATTCCGAAGATACGCTTATCCGAGGTGTACTACCCCGAAGTGATTTGCAGAATATGTTCAAAAAAAGTTGAAAAAATTCTAAATATGGGGAAGCATACAGGCAGTAAACAGAAGAAAGCATTCAACACTCAGGAAAGAAACAAACATTTCTTGTTCAGATACAAAGCAATGACGCATCGGCCAACAACAGACATTTTTTCAGAGGCAAAAAATTACATATGCAAAAAAAAACAAAAGTACAAAGAATGAAGACCTTAAAGAATTAGGGACTAAAAGCAAGAACGTCAGACTGATCTGCTTCGACAAACGATAATGGTTCGACCTCGACAGTCAGTTGGAGGAGCTTTTCTACCGTTACCTCGGTATCAATTTCAAGAAAAAAGTAAACTACTCGGCATCAGCGGCAGGTTGTGTCTCACCCCCAGAAGACAGTTTAAAGGAACTTCTCAGCAGCCATCTCAGCCACGAGCTCAGCATCAATGTCCTGAAGAGTTTGATCAACACTCTTCTCGGCGATTGGCACCTCGGAGTTCTGAATGCAGGATTGAAAGCAAAAACCTGGAAAAAGACACAGAAATACAGACTCAAGAACAATAGCAAGAAAGTGGTGAAACAGTGCAAGTGTTCAAGACAAAAAGATTGCATAGGTGTGTCAAGCCAAGAACAATGGCAGAAATCAACAGATATGTGAACAGTGTGTATTCAAGAAGATGATTTGGAAACAACGGGTAAAACAGTAATGGTGGTTAACAATGAAGCAGAGCTTCTTGGAAAGCAACAAGTAATAAAACCAGGAGGAACAGTGGCTTACCAGAAAGAGGGAAGTCGGAATGAGAATTGCCGAAGTCTGACGACAATGACAAAATGACGAAAGCTTCATCGGAGGAAAAGAACGAAGACAGTTGCAGAAGCTTGAAAGCTTGAAACAATGACAGATTTAAGCAAAAGAGCTAGAAAGGAAAAAAACCAGAGGATTGAATGAAAAAAGAGAAAAATTAGAGTCAAGAAGACGACAAAGTTCAAGAATAAAGCTAAGTGCACAGGCACTAAGTAAGTATGTGAAGAACAAGAAAGCAATGGCCCAAACACGATGCTAGCAACAGAAAGCGGATATGACAAGAACAATGCCAGGCATTCAAACAATTCAAAACTTAAAAACAGACGAAAGTAGAAGGCAACAGAGGACAAATAAACGGATTCAGAAGAGTTATGAAAGATTGAGCTTAATAGCAAGTAAAGAGTTTATGAACCTACCAAGTGAAGTGAACGCCGATATGAAAATCGCCAGAGTCAAATAGATGACTGGAAATCAGAAACTCACCAGAAAATGTGAATAGAACGGATGCAAAGCTCTTTGAGTTTATGAAATTAATGAAACCAGAAACCTCGGCTATAAGGTATGATCTCGAATAGCTTGGAAAGCATGAAGCTTGATACTTGACAGAAGTAGACAGTAGAGTCCAGGAAA
The DNA here is from genome assembly GCA_025200525.1 of Camellia lanceoleosa. Lineage (NCBI taxonomy): Eukaryota > Viridiplantae > Streptophyta > Magnoliopsida > Ericales > Theaceae > Camellia > Camellia lanceoleosa. The sequence goes on along the minus strand of CM045763.1, from coordinate 100,131,903 downwards.
CTTTGAGGTCGGCGAGTTTGATCTCGGACAAAGGGGCACAGATGAACGAACAGTGTAGGTTCCATCACCTCAGAATGCCGAGGTAATAGAACCTAGGGAGCAGTTGTGGGGATATATTTTCTGAGTACCAACACGGTAGCAGGTGGCCGACGTGACAGCCGAGGTGCCACGTGTCCTTGTCATGATGCCGAGGTGATCTCGGTTAGGCCGAGGTTATCTCCGAAGATATCGGAATCCGAGATAAGTGGATAAGGGACAAGAGTCCTAGAATGAAGAGGGAACTCAACCTGGATATAGACAAGAGTCCTAGATTGGGAGAAGACTTCAGTTTGGGTAAAGATAAGACTCTTAGAGAGTTTATCCTAATCCCACTGGGAGTTCCAGATTAGCAGTAATCCTGAGTCCATTGGAGTTAGGCTCTCATTGGGACTGGGATTGAGTTGGCTATAAATAAGAGGCACCCCCATGGGTCTAAGGTATGTTTTTTATACTCAAGCTTGTGAGTTGAATACTTGATTTATCTTTGAAAGATATACTGACTTGATCGTCGGAGTGCCCCCGGGTGGAAGAACCACCATTGAAAACTTCTCTTTCTGTGCAGGACAGCAGGGTACCATCTATTCTGCCTGTGTTCTACCGCTGAATCACTAAGGAGGGCAGTGTGGTCAGAAAATCACTCACACAGGTATTATGTATCAAAGTATGAATGCTTATTGAGTGGGTATTTTAGTGAATGTAAACGTTCACATTCACTTAAGTTATTGCTATTGTTGATTATTAGATTTTAATATTTTGCATTTGATGATGTGAATTTCAACATTAGAAACATATGATGGTTGCATGACGTGCAATGTAGGCTAATGATTGCATGGTTATTACATAATATGAATGTTTACATATCACTAATTATTACATGAGTTTTACATGATTATTACACGGTGTGAATATTAACATTGTAATGAGTCACTGCTTGTTGTGAATTATCACATTGTAAAGTATTGCAATTGGTGTTGTGATCATCACATTATTAATTAATGTTAATATTCACATTTAGAAATAGTCATACATGTGCAAGAAACAAGGTGTTATTTTACCAACATGCATTTGTAATGTGAAAGTTCACATTAACATTTATTTATGACAACTCACATTAAGCCAATGGTTATATGTATACAAATATAAGCAACCATTAGTAATGTGGATATTCACAGTGTCTACACTTTGATAGATGCGAACGTTCACAGCGTTACTTCTTCATGTAGAAGTAATTTAGAAGATTTAGGGTTTTGAAAATGTGAGAGATTTTCTTCTTAAAATAAGAGAGAGATTTTTTTCATAAAATAAATGAGAGATTTTCTATATGAAATAAGGGGGAGATTTTCTCACTAGAATGAAGGAGAATTTTTCTCCATGAAATTAGGGATTATTATTATTTTAATTGTATATTGATTTCAAAATGGAAACACATTCAAAAAATTTGGAAAGGTGATTTGGTCATATCATACTAAACATAACCTAATGGAATATTAAAAATGAAGATGAGTTAAATGGCATACAATATTTATAAATAAGACTTTCTGAAAAATGGCCCTTCAATTAAATCCAATTTTCACAAAATACAATTCTAATTGAGAAAGAAAGAGAAATACATTTAGGCTGAAAAGAGCAAAATATCATTTTTGCCTCACTTTGGAACAATATTTATGGTGCAAATTGACATTTTTCAGTAAAAAATCTTTAAACAAAAACCATAATTTAGTAATTTCAAAAAGAATTTTGTTAATGTATCCTTTTAAAACAATTGGAAAAATATATTTAAAAATATTATACAATTTATATAAAATGAGTGTAATAAAAAACTTATAAACTTATAATTTTTCTGAACATATTTAATATGTGCCCTAAAAATCCTTTGAAAATTAATGGAGGCAATCGCTCTCACATGTTCCCATGGTAAATACACAATGAGCAATATTAAGAACATAAATTTTTTTACTAACATTTTTATCCGCACTTATATGGTATGGGTCTCACACTTATTTAAGTGTTGGTAGAAAATTTAAAATCTTTAACATTTTTTATAAACAACTGAATTCTAGCATTAATTTTGGGCTTATTTTGGCAACACAGTAAAAAGTCAACTTTTAATTTTTTAAATTTTTTAGGTCATATCATCTTTATATTTTTTTTACTTTAAAAAAAAAATTACAAAGTCAACTTTTAATCTATTTTCCAAAATAGGCATTGAGTTGCTTTTTAGAAATATTGAACCATATTATGTATGAAAATTTTAGGGAGATTGATCAATAAGTCTCATATTTTGGACTTGTAATCCATATAATCCTATATTTTTTCTTGTGATCAATTTATTCTTTTTGAATGTGTAATGACTCATTTGCCTACCATATGGGAGTGTCGCATTTGAAAAAAGTATACTAAATTTTTTTTAATGTCACATCATACCCGCCACGTTAAAATGTCATATGTCACGTTTGAAAAAAGTATACTAAGGAGTTTTAATTTTTTTAGAGTGTCACATCATACTAGTCATGTTGTCACGTTTGAGAAAAGTATACTTAGGGCTAGTTTGGCATGTACTAAATAAGTTAAAAAGTCAAAAAGTCACTATCTTATTTAAGTCATATCATCTTATTTAAATCAAATCACCTCTCTAACACATCACATCAAACCCAACCCAAACCCAATCCAAACCCACTAATAAGTCAAAAAGTACATTTTTTTAGAATATCCCAAACTAACCCAAAGAGTGAGTTGGCTTTTTGACTTTTTGACTTTTTGGCTATATGAGCTTGGGCTCAAAAGCTTGGTTTGAGAAGGGCTTTTGGCTTTTTGGCTTTTTTGACTTTTTTGTGAGAGAAGAGTATAATGATTATGGGGTTGGATGAGATGTTTTGCCTGTTGTGGCTCATGAGCCTATTCTGTCTTTTGTGGCTCATTGAGCCAAAAAAGCCCAATGAGCCCTTGCCAAACCAACCCTAAGGAGTTTTTATTTTTTTTAAAGTGTCACATCATATATGCTACGTTGTCACGTTTAAAAAAAAATACACTAAAGAGTTTTTTTTTTTTTTAAGCGTCACATCATACCAGCCACATTGTCACATTTGAGAAAAGTACACTAAGAAGTTTTTATTTTTTTTAGAGTAAAAGTTTTGGAGTGTCACATCATACCCGTCACGTTGTCATATCTACGAAAAGTACACCAAGGAGTTTTTAATTTTTTGAAGTATCATATCGTTAGAGTGTCATATTATGTTTGAGTATCACATCATACCTGTCACATTAATAAAAAGATATAGCTACCAAAATAAAAAATAGGATTACACGAAAAGAAACTTTTCACTAATAGGACTTAATCGATGGAGTACTTGTTTGAGAGATGAGATTTATTGATAAATATCTCAAAATTTTATATGAATTTTTTATTTGTATATTGTTATTTATTTTTTAAAAATAATTTGTTTAAATTGCATGTAATGTGTACTGAGCAAATGATGTGAACTAAAATATCTGATGGTGTGACGATATTTAACAAATGCTTAAAATAGTCAATATAAAAAGTCATTTTATTCTCTTTATTATTTTGCATATTTTCTATTATAAAAAGTTAAAAAATTATTAAAAAAATAAAAATTTGATCAAAACCCCTTTTACAATAAAATTTTAATATATTAAGGAGAATCAGACAAATTTTTTTAAAAAAAGTCCAGCATACACTATTATTATCAAAATATTAAAAGTAAATAATTTAGTATTTAAAATTTTAAAATTATATAACTTTTGATTTAGATGTCGCTTAATAATAAAATTAATATTTTAAAATTTTCTCATAAAGATCTATCAAATAAAAGCCATGTTAGTTATGAAATTCATTAAAAAAAATAGTAAAAATTTTATCATCGAAATTAGTGTCAATAGTAAAATTTTACTTTAAAGTTTTAACATTTAGGCCTTGTTTGAGAAGACTAAGGCCAAGTTTGGGTACTCCTAAATAATTCAAAAAGTCAAAAAGTTATTCAAAAAGTTAAAAAGTTAACACTATTCACCAAAAGTCAATAATTACGGCTGCACAACTCCCAATTCAAATTTTTCTCTAAAAACCAATTTTTACAATTTTTTATTACACATTTTTCCATAAAAAGTCAAAAAGTTAACCCAAACATCCATATTTTCAACCTCAATTTTTTTGTCCAAAAAGACAAAAAGTGCACTTATTTAGTCTTCCCAAACAAGGCCTAAATAAGTGCACTTTTTGTCTTTTTTGACTAAAAAAGTGAGGTTGAAAATATGGATGTTTGGGTTAACTTTTTGACTTTTTATGGAAAAATGTGTAATAAAAAATTGTAAAAATTAGTTTTTAGAGGAAAATTTGAATTGGGGGTTGTGCAAAATATTATTATTGATTGGTGAAAATAAATATAACTTTTTTTTTTTTTAACTTTTTTTTTTTTTTGGGGACTTCCCAAACTTAGCCTTAATCATCATTGCTATGAGTTCAATGGGAACACAATAATCAACTAGAAAAATATATCTTCACTATGAGTTTATAAACAAATCACACAAAAACACATTATTAGAATAAAATTTTACAGTTATTTTTTGAATAGGACATCAAAAAAAAAAAGAAAAAAGAAATACATATTGTAAGAGCAACTACAACAAACAAAGATAAATTATATCTCAAATAATAATAGAACAAAACTATCGAATGAACAACAATCTAACAAATTCAATGTATATATGTATGAATATGTGTACAGACGTACGTATACATGTATAAGACGATGTATATGTATGTGTGAAGGAAGTTTATAGAAGATACAAAAAAATAAAATTGAGTTTTTATTGTTCTAGAATAGCTCCAAAGAAAAGGATAAATTATAAATACATTTTTCAGGGTTTGCTTAAAATACGATTTACCCCTTATGGTTATGAAAATTACATCCTGTCCCTTGAAATTTCCAATTTCATAATAAATTGTCCATTTTATTAATAATCATAAAATCAATTAACAATTTTTAATGATATCATAAATTTATTTCAATTAATAATTCAAGCAATTTTATCATTAGATAGCAGAGTAATTAAGAATTTTATTTTTTCAGTTAATTCTTTCAAATAAAAAATCCTGATAAACGGGTATTTGTAATTTTTCAAACCATAGGGACAATCTATATTTTAAGCAAATCTCAAAAAATATATTTATAATTTACCTAAAAAAATGATGAAAATCTATAAACAACCCATAGATTTTACCTATAGATGTATATGGAATTATCAAGAAACGAATAACAATTTGCTTTAGACAAAAAAAAAAAAAAATAGTGAATAATATCATAGGGCAAGATCGTCCACGGAAAGATGGAAACAATTTTTTTTTAGAGTTTTTCTACTAACACTTACCTTTATTCTTTGAAGCTTCCATTTTTTGAGCCTACACCTTATAAATTCAATTTTAACTTAGTCTAGTAACTTTTTGATTTTTTTACTAAAATATGAGATTAAAAAAACTTGTATGTTTAGAATAATTTTTTAGTTTTTTACGAAAAGATATGTAAAAAGTAGAGAGAAAATATAATCTTTGACTTTTTAGTATAAATTATAAGTTTTTTTTATTTTTTTTATTAACTTTTTGATTTTCAGACTAAAACTATTACTTCCCAAACGATACCTTAATACTAAATTTACCCATATTTATAATATCATTACCCAAGTTATGTACACCCACCTCATTTGCACACCCTCTCCATCAATAGTGAAAAACAACGATCTTTCTCCATTAGCGACACCCTCTCCATCATCAATGGTGAAGATTGATCGTGTTGAAAATTGATTGAATCATTTTGAAACCCTAATTGAGTGCAATTTCCAATCCAAGAAAACTAGGTTCTTCAATTTTGATAGAAACTGAGAACAATGTCATTTGAATTGAAGTTTATACTCCTAGATTTGTCGGAAATCTACCCTCCAATTGGGTTTTTATGTTCAGAACTAAGTAACCAAATAAATTTCTTTTGTTTGGCATTGTGTTACTGAACTAAAAGGATTCGTTCAACACATGTTTCTGAACATAAAGGATTTGTTTAGCATTGTGTTGCCAAATATAAACGATTTGTTAATGCAAGGATCAAAAAGATAGATAAATTTACCAATGTAATGGAAATCTCGTCCGAGTTGTTGTCATTGTCTTCAATTGTTCAACTCATCTAACCAATAGGTTCGTTTGATGCTGCAATGGTACCGTCGTTCGTCGTTTGTCTTTTGGTGAAACCAACGACAATGATTTCTATATCTAATACATATATATGTGGTTTCGTTGTTGCTTTAAAAAAACAATATTGATTTATGATTAGGGTTCCTGAGAAGATGAATTGTGATTAGGGTTTAGGTTAGTTATAGTCGTCCATTTGTTGAATGGTGATTTCCTTTGGTGAGGGGTGGAGGTAGGTGTACAATATAGAGTGTGATTCTAGGGTGTTTGGGATGATCTAAATAAGTATACTTTTGAATTTTTACGAAAAAATGTGCAAAAAAGTATAGAGATAATTTGACTCAAAAAAGATAAAAATATAAAAAGATAAAAAAAAAAGTGCACTTTTGTAGATTATGCCAAATTGTCTTGATTTGGTGGGTGTGTGTTCTATTAGAAGTTGTCATTTATTGTAATTTTATTTTACGTTATGATTGTAATAAAAAAAAAGTTAAAATTAAGGTTCCAACGAATAAATGTATGTGTTAATAATAACATTTTTTTTTGTCCTTCAAAGAGGAAACACTACTTTTTGAAGGACTTTACAAAGTAAAATAGTTAGCTCTGTCATTTTCGCTAAAAAGGGATCCCACGAGGGAGTTTTGGCTACTAATTTCTGAAGGAATCCTTAGATGTTTGGGAATATGGTTTTCAAAACTAGACCAAATTAACCCAGCCAGTTGAACCGGTCCTTGGTCCGATTCGAGTCTCTGTTAAAACCATTCTACACAAATAATCGGCCTATTTTAGAGCATCTCCAAAGGTATTTGCTATAATTTGGCAATTATAGCAATGAATAGTAGTAAATTGCCAAATTATAGTAATGGTACTCACATGGTCACATGCTATTTTGGCAAATCTCAACCAACTTTCTCTCCAAATTTGTAGGTGTTGTTTGGATATAGATTTTTTAATATTTTTTTGTGTGTGTTTATTTTTTATCTTTTGTGACCTTTTTCCAACTGTTTTTAAACAAATTATATATTTATATTATACCCAATTAGACAAATTTAAAAAAATTTAAAAAATTTAAAAAATTTAAAAAAAATTAAATATAATTCACTCCACCAAAAAACATAACACTAAAAATATATATATATATATATTAACTATATTAAAAAATAAACAATCACCAATTATCCACCAACAACCATCCATTATTCACCCAACATTCATTCACCAACAATCACCCACCAACAATCATCCATCATTTACCCAACATTCATTTACCAACAATGTCACGACCCAAACACGCCCCTAAGGGTTTAACATCGTAACCGGCCAGTAATCTGTGATTACCAAAGGCTTGCTTAACAGTAATAACAATTATACAATAGAAGGGGCCAACAGAAGCCTGTAAATATTAAAATATGATGTCCAAAAAGCTATGAGGACTTAAATGCACAAACAACTTATATATATATATATCAATACAGACATAAGTCTAAGTCCACATTCAATATGTATATGTAAAAACTAAAGTCCAAAACACGTCTAAGTACAAAATAAAAGACATGCTGGGGAAATAAATCCCAAAGCCAAAACAACTTAGGAAACATTCACTTGAGGTGGATTTAGACCACCCAAAACAAAGCCTTGACATTAACGGTTTGGAACCTCGTGTTGAGGCACAGTAGGTTGGCTTGACAAAACAAAATTAGGCTGACGGCACTAACTTGCTCCGGTGCCTGACCACCTACATATATACAATAACTGTGAGCTAAAGCCCAGTGAATAACAACTGTGTAAAGGGGTTATGAATGATGTCCTTATAGTCTTTAAAACAATCGATTATCATTAGAACATTTTCAATCAGTATCATTTATCATTCAATTCGATCCATCATATTCATTAAGTCATACGTGGTACACCCAATAGCAACAATACACTAGGTCTTAAAAGACCGAACAATCAATTGATGGCCATCATACAATAACAATAGTTCCAAGATTTGAAACTAACAGAGATCTTTGTAACAATAACAATATTAATAATAATAACAATCACAATACGCTATGGATGCCATGAATACAATTCAAAATAGGATCATCATTCAATCGATAAAAAGTATCATTTCAGAAAGCAATATGATTTATCAATCTGAAAATAAATACGATTGAACATATGTTTACAACATTGTTACTCACAGATGGCTCCACTAGCAAATCGGATAATGCAGACAATTCAGATAGATCATGCGAACGATAGCGCGCGACCTACACAAACCCATAACATATACATCGAAACACAATATCAATTTTTTGATCAAACTTGACTTTTCTTGTCTTTTTTTTTTTCTGTCTAAGTAGCTTAAGATTCTACTACGTGTATCATTTCTTTTATTCAAATGAATCGAATTCTTATTTCACATATCCTTTCATTACTAAATCATTCTTTTCTGAATAAACCAATTCTTACTTGGCTCCTTAGTCAAGTACTACTAAGTTAATGACTTATTCTTTTAATCAACTAATTAATGTTGATTGTCACCTTAATAATCTTTATTGAGCCATAAATCATGTCTAGAATGCTTTGGAAAGAGATAAGAATAAAAATGTGAACTAAATGTATTTTTCCAAAATATGCTAAAAATAGGGTCTTCGCTCGAGTGCCACTTTGGTTGCTCGAGCGAACTGTAAAATTTTGAAAAACTTCTAGGAGTTCAATTTTCACGCTCGAGCGAGACTTTCTGTCACGACCCAAACCCACCCCTATAGGTTTAGCATCGTAACCGGCCAGTAATCCTGGGATTACCGAAGGCCTCTGAGACAGATTAATATAATATTAGGGGCTAGCGGAAGCAAATAGGAATATACAACGTCCATTGAGCTGTGCAGACTTATGTGAGATAGAAAATTTTAAACTTTTTATATACATATCATCCTCACGTCATAATATATATATAGATTAGGCAGAAAGGGATTTAGTCTCCCTCTTTCAAAATACACCTGACTTGAAGAACCAAACAAAAAAACATAACTTAAACTTTAAATTACATAACGATAACACTTAACATATTTGAAACCGCCACGGGAGGCACATAGGTTGGCTGACAGGACATATTCTAGACAGATGCCTCTAAGCCTGGTCACGCACCTGATCATCTACATACATAAATAATACAGTAAGCTAAAGCCCAGTGAATAATAACAGAGTAAAGGGTTTCAATGAATGAGTCCATGCAGATTTCATAAATCAATTCATGTTGGATCAAAATCATGCTTGATCAGATCGAAATCATAATTCAGTTTTATCAAATTCATACTTGATCAGATCATATACCGACAGAAATCATAAGTCATAGTTACATTTATGTGATACATCCATTAGCATAACTAAACAGAACGCGCAATGCGTAAGATTATGAATAACCTCCTTAGCTCCCGCGAAAGAACCTCCGGATCCGGGTAACAGAACAACTAAGCCCTCATGGCGGGCCTCCGGTACGGGCATCAGTGCACAAACAGAACGCATAAAGCGTAACACAACAGAACGCATAAAGCGTAAAGTTCCACGAAGGAACCTCCGATACCGGGTCACGGCTGTAAATCTCACATGGTACTAAGGATGTCACGAATGCATGTCGAAATTGGACAATCATTCATTGTATATAACATATCATTTCAGAAAACTGATCTCATTTTGTCACACAGAAAATAAGTACAGTTGAACATATCTTTACTAAGTTATTACTCACGATTGAGAGCGAAATCGACGGATTTGGACATATCGGAAAATCAAAGTGAACAATGGCGTGACCTACACAAGCACATCACATATACACATTGAAATACAATATTACTCCCTTGATTAAACTTGCCCTTTCTAGTCTCTATAGTCCGAAGTTCTACTACGTTTATTCTTTCTCATTTAAATAAACCGGGTTCTTAATGCACGTATTCTTTCATTACTAAGTCCCTCTTTTTCCAAATAGATTGATCATTTACTTGATTTCTTAAATAATTACCACAAGATCAATGATTCATTCTTTAACTAACTAATCTATGTTGATTAATAGCTTATTATTCTTTATTAAGTCATAAATCGTGTCTAGAATGCAATGGAAAGAGATAAGGATAAAAATATGAACTAAATGCAACTTTCCAAAATGTACTGAAAATGGGGTCTTCGCTCGAGCGCCACTTTGGTCGCTCAAGCAAACTGTAAAATTTGAAAAACTACTGGGAGTTTGATTTTCACGCTCGAGCGAGACTTTCCTCGCTCGAGTGGACAACAAAAATTCAGAAATTCTAAAATTGAATTTAAAGTTCAAATTTGGTATTTAAAGCCTCAAAACACGTACTTTAGGGTGTGTAAGTATTCCAACATGGAGAATCATTTATTAAAGTCATAATTTGCTAAATCATTTATTCAACAATCATTTACTCAAAATCATTTATTCAGAATCATGCCCCAATTGCCAAATTTAGTTTGAAATCATTTTCTCCACATCAAGCCAAATCCCAACTCCACAGTGATAAATCTCTAAATTGAACTCTATAAATTTAACATAGCTCCAATCTCTCATTTTCTGTTTAGTTACATAAAATTGGCGTCAAATTCTTTCTATTTTCCTTGAAATCATGAAATTAAAGTCATGAAACTTTTTATAAATTTTCCAACTAATTTCCATAATCTAAAACTTAACTTAATTTATAATCTTAATTTAATTCATAACCATAAATGTCCCAAAATATGTTTAATTTAAATAAAATCTCAAATTACAAGTATGGATTAAAATCTAATTATTAAATCAACACTTTATCTAGCATTAGGATTAATTCTAAATTTCTATAAACTTGATGTTTATAAAACATTCCCTTTTTCTCTTCAAAATATGAGATTGAATTAATCCAAAATTTTCAAAATTCATGATGTATGCAATATAAATAGGCCCAATTTTATTATTAATAGCAAAATCAACTTAATTATGAATTACACAAATCAATTTCTTAGAAATTCAACTTAACTCAATTTGTAACAAAAAACTTTAATCATAGATATTCTAAAATGTGCTTAATTTGAACAAACCTCTTAAATTAAATCACATGCATAGATTAAACAAATTCTTAGTTTTCATAATAAAATCAAAACTTTAGGATTAGTTCCCAAATTTCCATAGACTTGATTTTAGTTACAAATCATCATTTCCTCACCAATTTCCTTCTAATCCCATAAAATTGATTTCTAACTATTTTCTATCTCCTTAAATTATGAAATTGAAATTATAAAACTCCTAGAAAAATATTTGCATGTGTGGGGTTATAATCAACATCAAACCATCTACATCAAAATCCCTTTTTATTCAAAATTAAGTTCAAATGTTCATGAATTTATAATTTACCACCACTTGTTCTTCTTATAACCAAACATGAAGTTAATTTCTCAAATCTCCTAAAATTTCATTAATGCATGCAAAGATGGAGCCCAAATTTATGAGGAAAACACAAATTAAACTTAAAATAATTAATTTCCAATTTATTTTCCATAATCATTCACATGCATGCAAGGATGAGTTCTAAAATCTTGATTTTCTTCATCTTCCCTCTCATTTTCTTTGATTACATAAAATTGAATATAATTCTCTCAAAATTCACCTTAAATCAATTTATATCTATATTATTTAAATAATAGAAGGGAGAGGGTAAGATTTCTTACCTTAGAATAATTTTTCCACAAATTTGCCTTGAATTGTTTTTGTCTCCCGTAGCTCTCTTCTTCTCCTCTGGTTCTCTTAACTCTCCTTATTATTTTATTTGTTTTCTTCTTTACTTGTGTGTGTTTTGGCCCCAAGGAAAAACACTCTCATCTTAAACTCACCAGCACACACATGCATAGTTTACTTTTGACCATAGCCTTACACGTGCACACACATATACACACACCCACTATTTGCTAAATACACCCATGCTCATTACTTCCTTTAATTTTAAATTCTATTTATGTTTAGGATTAATTTAATTAAGCATCACTTAATTTTGATAAATCTTAATCAACACATAATTAAATTAATTATAACAAATCATAAATCTCCCATAATATAATTAATCTAATTAACTTCCATTAGAGCCTAATTAAATATATTTAAATTTATCGATCCGAATCAGATTTTTAATCAGACTCCCAAAAGGCTCCAAATAATAAATCGAACTTATTGCCACCATTAATTTTGGTTCCTTAAATCATTTAGGTCTTCAATTTCTGATCAAACTCCAAGTTTTCGTCAATTAAATTACATATTCAAATAGGACACCCCATAAATAAATTAATCCGTAATAATCACAATCCTCAATCTTCATAATTTACTCAACTCCAATTAGGATCTAATTAATCGAATCCCAATTTCACTAAACTGAATCGAATATTTCATTAAACTCCCGAATGGGTCCGCAATTAAAATTTAATTGATTAAACTTCTCAATTTCACTTCCTTAAGCCATTTGAACCCTTAATTTCTAATTTCAAAATAAACCTTCAATCAAATCATATACGAGTCAGATTTCACAATTCTCATAAATTCCAAATAAATTATAATACTCAGCAATTAAATCTTAAATCCTCTTAATTAATCAAGTACTAATCATTATATGCGATGGGATTGTTACACTTTCCTTACTCGAGCAAACAACATAAATTCTAGAATTTCCAGAATTGTAATTGAAGTTCAAATTTGATATTCAAGCCTCAAAACTCGTATTTTTGGTACATAAATATGGAAAACCATTGTATAATTTAGTAAACACTCTCAATTAGAAATTATTTATTCAAAATCATGCTCCAATTCTCCAAATTTAGTTTTAACTCATTTTCTCCATATTAAACCCAATTTCAAGCCCACAAATTTTAAAACATGAATTAAACTTTTAAAACTCTTGAAAAATTCATAATGTATGTACAATTGGAACTTAATTTCATGTTAGGACAACTAAATTCAACCCAAAGTATTTAATTTCTAAATTAATTTTCATAAATTTGATCATAGCTTCAATTTCTCATTTTCTTTTCAATTACATAAAATTGGCCTCAAGTTCTTTCTATTTTCCTTGAAATCATGAAATTGGAGTCATGAAACTTCTTATAAAATCATTCACATGTATAAAATTGACGTCAAAATTACTAATTTTATATTCTTATAAATTTTTCAACTAATTTCCATAATCTTGAACTTAACTTAATTTGTAACCTCAATTTAATTTATAATCTTAGATGTTCCAAAATATGTTTAATTTGAGTCAAACTCTTAAATTACATTACATGCATGGGTTAAGGATTAAAATCAAAACCTTATTTATCTTCAAGATTAATTCTAGATTTCCATGAATTGAATGTTTTGCAAAACTTTTCCTCATTCTCTTCAAAACATGGGTTGATTATCTCAAATTCTTCAAAATCTAAGATAAGAGTACTAAAACTTATAAATTTGCTCATGCATGTAACAATGAAATTTAATCTCATGCATGACTACAAAATCACACTCAAATTATTAATTTCTAAATTTATTTCATAACCATAAACCTAGATCAATTTTTTTTTCATCAATTTGCTAATTTCTTCCAATTACATGATGTTAATTCCAACTCATCTTTAATTTCAAGGATAATATAAATATTCTACAAGAAATCAAGCATGATTTCATACCTTACACTTTATTTCCAGCGTATTTGGTTAATTTTCCCTTCCTTTCCCTTGTTCTTCCTTCAAGATTTGGACTCTTGTTGAATTTCCAGCACCTCTCTCTCTCTCTCTCTCTCTCTCTCTCTAGAATTTTTTGAGTTTAATGCTCCAACACAAAACAAAACTGAACCTCCTACTTTCTCTCCTCATGTATATAAGCTTGTCAACATTCTCAGATTTTTATTCTCAGATTTTTAATTGGTTGAATATGATCAAATTAGCATTTTAATTATATTAGCTTAAGTAAGTACCACTTGGTCTAATTATAATTAACACTTGGATAGCACATAATTAATTAATCATAACTAATCACAAATCTCACATATTTAATTAGTCGAATTAATCTTTAGTTAAGGCCCAATTAATTATATTTAATTTTACCAATCTGAATCAGATTTTTAATCAGACTCCCAAAAGGTTCCAAATACCAAAGTAAACTTTCCATTATCAATTTTGATTTCTCACATCCGCAAGGCCTTCAATTTTGGATCGAACTCAAAATTTTAATCAATAAATTACATACTCAATTGAACACCTCATAATTAAATTTAATTCATAATAATCGTAATTCTCAATTCTCATAACTTAATTAACTCCAATTTAGACCCAATTAATCAAATCTCAATTTTATAAATTTGAATCGAATATTTAATTAGACTTCCATATGGTCCGATACTCAAAATTTAAATAATTCAATTCACCATTCATACTTTCTTGAGCCATTTAGGCTTTCAATTTCTAATTCCAAAATAAATCCTCAATAGAACCATACATAAATTAATCTCCATAATTTTTGTAAATCCCAGATTAAATTAGAATAATTGGCAATTAAATTTCAAACCTCCTTAATTAATTAAGTACTAATCATTATACGTGGTAGGGTCGTCACAAACAACTACCCTCTCAACAACCATCTATTATTCATCTACCATTCACTTACCAACAACCACCCATTATTCACCCACCCACAATTTTCTCTATAAATTATAACACAATATTTTCTACAATGTTCATATTTACCTACCCACAATGTTCATATCTTCTAAACTCTCTATACCCACCCACAAGAATTTTTTATAATTTTCATATTCACCTATCCATCCACCCATCCACAATAAACAATTTCACTAAAGTCATCTTGAATGGAGATTTTGATGAATCTTCATCATCTAATAATGATATAATGATGATGCAATTGTTAAGAGTACAACAAAGAATACAAGCGTTAATCCTAAACCGATTAACCAAACATGTTTGTTCCACAAGTGGTCGTCGATACATTAATCGTGAAAGAGTCAAAGGCGATGAACAAATTTACAGAGATTACTTTCTAGATAATCATGTTTACTCAAAAGAATACTTTCGAAGATGTTTTCAAATGAAGTGGTCAATATTTCTTAGTATCTTACATGATATTCTACAAGTCAATTAATACTTCATTCAAACCCGAGATGCCACTAGTGCTTCTGGATTATTTGGTGTATAGAAGATGACTGCTGCACTTCAAATCTTGCAATATAGGATACCTGTTGATGCTGTAGACGAGTACATCAGAATTCGTGAAACTACTGCAATTACAACCTTGAATTTTTTTACTAGAAAGATTGTTGCTATCTATGAAGGCGTTTACTTAAGATCTTCAAATGAGGTAGACCTGTTGCTCAAACCTATATGTATTGCAATGACAAAAAGAACACCATTGGATTATTATCCAACGGCTTAGATGAACCCTCTGGAACAATCTTGAAAAGCATCTCCCAAGTTTGCTTCATTTCTATCTATCTCTTTGTCTCTTTCTATTCCAGAACCAGACACAACAATTGGTATCTCCCTCTCTCTCTTTCACTGTCTTCATCTATTTCCCTCTTTCTCATCGTCTCCATTCTTCCTCAATTACTCTCTCCCTCCATCTCTCACCTTCTTCATGACTACAACTACATCACAACCAACTGAACCACCATTACCACAACCAACAGAACCACCACCATACCCATTACCAATCTCCAATCCTCAAATCCCAAATTTTCTTCTCTCTTCTCTACCACAACTTCCTATCTCTCACATTCTTTTTACCATCTTTCTCTTCGATCTCTCTCTCTCTCTCTCTCTCTCTCTCTCTCTCTCTCTCTATTCTAAACCCTTTTCTCTGATGATCGAAACCCTAACCCTAACCAAAATGATCCTCTCTCTCCCTCTGCTCTAAATCTCTTCTCCAATGATCCCTCTCTCTAAAAAATGATCCAAACTCGAAACCCTAATGAAGACTATCCAAAGAAGACGAAGAAGATCAACCCAAAGCCGTAATGAAGATGATCCAAACACGAAGATGAATAATATAAAGCCAAATTCCTCTTCAAATTGTAGGCATTTTTCATGATATTATCTTGCTGAAATTCAATTTTTATTTTTGCAATTGATTGCTTGAAATTGATGAAATTGATTGATTGAAATTGGTGAAATAGATTCATTCATATTGTTTGAAATTTTTAAAATTCATTTTTTTTTTTGGGCTTCAAGTTGATTTATTGATTTTGAATTTTTTAACTTTAGAATTTATTTACTTTTGGGTGAATTTTTGGGTGAATTTTGCTTCAGTTTTGAAACTTTTTGCTGGGAAGGATGATGAAAAAAGGAAGAACATAGGGAAGAACGGTTGATTTCAGTGACTTGACAACTGCCAAAGCTTGTGTCATATTTAACACAAATTTTGACATTCGACAAAAATAAAAACTATCAAAACTTATCATTAGAGAACACTATTGGGCCACGTTTGTTATAAAATGATTTTGACATCTCCAATGGCTATTATAAAATTCATTTCAATCTTCGGTTAAAATTGTCAAATCAATTGACCCGGTCACGATTCAGATGAACCTAGCTGAAGTGGTTGCCTTCTTTACATTAAAAATAATCTACCAAATAAAGGTGCCAAAATTTGAAACCACGGCCTCTGGTACAAATAGAGCCTCTATTGCCAACAAGCTACTTTGCTTAATTGCAAGAGTAATATATATATATATATATGTGATTTCTATCAAGTAAGTAATATATATATATATATATGTGATTTCTATCAAGTACCTATAATATATAATATTTTAATGTGGTTTAGAATGATCTAAATAAATGTATTTTTTAATTTTTTTTATAAAATATGAGTTGAGTTTGAAGTAATGTGGTAGAGAGGTGGTGTGATTTAAATAAGATGATGCGACTTAAATACGATTATGACTTTTTAACTTTTTGACTTTTTTAAGTTATGACAAACAATTCCTTTATATAATTATATATATATATATTTTTAAATTTAAGAAGTCTAAAAATTACAAGTCAAGTTTTATTTCGTAAATTATTAGCAATATTTGTATTTATATATTATGAGATAATTGTAACATCACAGTTTAATCCGGTTTGACTCCACAATTGAATCAGTGACTCGCTTACCCAGTTCATTTTCCAGTTCGTTCATTGATAGTATTTTCAAAACATTGTTTGAGAAATAAAGATTGCGTTTGGTAAAATTTTGTAAATATGATTTGAGAATATGAGTTGTATTTTGAATTTGTGAGTTTTTGAATTATGATTTGAGTGTAGAAAATTTGTTTGTAAAGGAGTTTTGAAAAGAGTTTTGAATTGAGTGAGAAGTTTTTGATGTGACATATGATATTTGATACAAAAACTTATAACTCATAACTAAACATACAATTCAAAATTCTATTAAAGCACATAATTTTTTTAAAAAATTCAGAATATATTTTTTTGAATATATCAAAATTAACATATGTCAATTGCAAAAAAAAATAAAAATTACACTGTTCCAGTCAACCGGTGGGACGACCAGTTAGGCCAAATTTCAAATATTTTTTTTTTTCAAAAATCGCGTTTGACACTGAGTTTTCAATAGAGTTTTGTGTTTGTTGTGGAAATATAGTTGGAAAGCTCTATCCAAACATGATATTAGAATGTGTGGGTAGAATTATGATTTGAAAATCCTTCCAAATAGAGCCAAAGAGCTTTGGAATTGTAATTTCGCCTCTTGATTTGCACGTGGTGTTTGGTTATAATTTTTAAAAATTAATTTCACATCCACTTTTAAAAATTCCTTTGTAGGCGGGAAAATTTGATTAACCCGGTTGTCTCCCGGGACGTCCCGTACAATTTTTTAATTTCACACCCACTTTTAATTCCACACCTACTTTTAATTTCACCTCATTAACCGTACGATTTTTAAATTTTTTTTTTTATGTGTGTGCGCACCTATTATTTTTATATTTTAAATAAAAAATATTTCCAATTTTTAAATTTTTTTTATGAGTTTTAAATAAGATTTTGGATTGTGTGTTTGGTTATGAGTTGTAAGTTTTTGAATTAAGGGTAAATTACATTGACATTTCTTGAGGTTTATGTTTATTATAGTTCCCCCTCACATTTTGAAAGTTACATCCCCCTCCCTGAGGTTTAAAGTTTCATTACATATTGCTCCCTCAGTTAGTTGACTGTTAAGTCAACTAACAGATTTTGCTAATGTCAACAATTTAATTTTTTTAAATATTAATCTTGTCCTCATTGGGTAAATTACATTAACACCCCTCACATTGCAGAAATTACAATCCTCTTTCCAAGGTTTAAAGTAACATTATCAATTTCCACCTTGGTTAGTATTAGTTGAAAAAAAAATTAATTGAAAAAAATTTTTGTTAGTCAAAATTTTAAATTTCTATTTAAAAACCAATGTAAACTCATTTTTTGAATTTACGTCTTTTCCTCAAATTTACAAACTGAGACAACTATTTATAAACTAAACTTATATTTGGCAAGTTGGTTTGTGGCTAAAATAGCCACAAAAGACAAAATAGCTATTTTAGTCACAACAAAAAAAAATCACATCTAACTTATAATTATTACACTTTTCTTTCACAAAAAAAGTAAAAAAAGTCAAAAATCTAAAAAGTCATTCCCAAACCAAGCTTTTAGCCCAGGCTAAAATAACAAAAAAAAAGTCAAAAAACTAAAAAGCCAACTCACTTTCCAAACGGAGGTTAAAAAAATTGTCAAATAAGTTTTTATGACAGTTTTTAAAATTTTTATAAATATAAATTGAAAATTGAAAACGAAATAATTATAAAACAAGCCTTAAATGGTAAAAATATCGTAAAATTAACAAATAATTAAATAAGTTATTAACGTAAGAAATGACTTATCAAAAGATTCTTAATTTATGTATGGTTTGATTTTTAGATTTTTTTTAAAAGTAAAATTAATTTGGTTAAGAAATAAAAAATAAAAAATAATTATCAGTTTTACATAATTTTTATTTTTCAAGTGGTTCGAAATAATTTTTTACGAATTAAATATATTTCTTCATATTTATTTTTATTAAATTATTATTTTTTAAATGTCAGGGAAGATTCGTATTAAATTGAAACTCCAGGGGGTGTCAATGTAATTTACCCTTTAAAGTATATGTAAAGGTTAAGGGTAAATATCTCATTTTAACTTAAAAGATAACACTGTAAAATAATTACACTGACAAGGGAGGTCAGTGTAATTTCCCAAATGTGAGGTGAAATTGTAATAAATATAAATTTCAGGGGGTGTTAGTGTAATTTATCATTGAATTAAATATTATATGTTACATCATTCATTTTAAACTCAATTTAAAACTCTTTTTAAAATTCATAACCAAACAAATTTTTTATACTTAAATTATAATTCTAAAACTCAGAAACTCAAAATATAATTTATATTCTCAAATTATATTTAAAAAATTGTACCAATCGCTATCAAAATTTATAGTTAAAAAATTAAAAAAATGCTATATGTTATAAAATTATTCTATCTACGTTTAGTAAAAAAAATTTAAAAATTATCCTATCTATCTACGTCTTTCAGTAAAAATTTTAAAATTATTACAAAAAACCAACTTTCAAATTTTCAAATGAGTCCTGAACTAGGAATTGGGGTTACTGCTGTGCCAAAGGCACAGCAGTTACTGTTGTGCCCCATTTTGTGTTAAATTATGGATTTATTTTTATAATCTGAACCGTTCATATTGTAGGGTTTGTTGAGTACTACATGCCTACCAAAAATCATATTAATCGGATATCAATAACTATATGATTGATAATCAAAAAAATAAACAAGAAGTTTTTCTTTTGAAAAATAGTATAAAAATATGCAATTCGATCATATAGTTATTGATATCCGATTAATATGGATTTTGGTAGGCATGTAGTACTCAACAAACCCTACAATATGAACGGTTCAGATTATAAAAATAAATCCATAATGTAACACAAAATGGGGCACAACAGTAACAGCTGTGCCAAAGGCACAGCAGTAACCCCAGTTCCCCTGAACTACGCATCCGATTAAAAATTGACTTTTGAGTGATGTTTTACCTTTTTTTTTAAAAAAAAAACAGAAAGTAAGATGACTTTTTATAATTATTTTTTGACATTTAAACCGAAATTGTGTCTTTCCAAACAGCCCTTAAACTGGACCGATTTCTCCCAAAGTACAAACAAGGGAAAATTACTCATAGGTAAAAACAAGGATAAATTACCAATACATATTTCAAATTTATTTAAAATACGAATTAAATTATAAATATTTTATTATCAAAATTTTTTATTTAACAAAATTAATTAAAGAAAATAAAATTCATAACTATTATTCTATATAATAATAAAATTACTTGAATTATTAATTAAAATAAAATTTTGATATCATTAAAAATTGTTAATTAATTTGATAATTTATTAATAAAAGAGATTATTTATTATAAAATTAAAAACTTTCAAATTTTCAAATGAGTCCTGAACTACGGATCCGATTAAAAATTGACTTTTGAGTGATGTTTCACCTTTTAAAAAAAAAAAAAAGAATGTAAGATGACTTTTTATAATTATTTTTTGACATTTAAACTGAAATTGTGTCTTTCCAAACAGCCCTTAAACTGGACCGATTTCTCCCAAAGTAAAAACAAGGATAAATTACCAATACATATTTCAAATTTATTTAAAATACGAATTAAATTATAAATATTTTATTATCAAAATTTTTTATTTAATAAAATTAATTAAAGAAAATAAAATTCATAACTATTATTCTATATAATAATAAAATTACTTGAATTATTAATTAAAATAAAATTTTGATATCATTAAAAATTGTTAATTAATTTGATAATTTATTAATAAAAGAAATTATTTATTATAAAATTAAAATTTTGAAGAGGTGAAGTGTAATTTCCAAAATTACAGAAGACAATTTATAGTTTAAACAAACTTTAAGAGTGTATATATAATTTAGACTGTGATTTGTGTCTAGTCCGTAATCGGATTAGACTATACTATTGGGCACATGGGCCCACTAGGAAGTTTGTATCGATAATCCAAATCGTTGAATGTGTATGATTTATCGAATATTTCATTCCTGCAAAAAATCATGTTGATCGGATATCAATAACCACTTGATTAGATAATATTTTTGTTGACGTTTAGTATGATTTAAAAAATAATTATTAATAGAAATGTGATCTGATCAACTAGTAATTGATATTCGATCAACGTAATTTTTTTTATGAAAATAATATATTCGATGAGTTATATACATTAAATAATCTAATGTGTATGGCTTGTCGAATATTTTATTCTTGCAAAAAATTATGTTGATCGGATATCGATAACCACTTGATTAGATAATATTTTTGTTGACATTTGGTATGATTTAAAAAATAATTATTAATAGAAATGTGATCTGATCAAGTAGTAATTGATATTCGATCAACGTAATTTTTTTTCTTTTTTGTGAAAATAATATATTCGATGAGTTATATACTTTAAATAATTTAAATTATTGATATGAGCTCCATAATGGATTCACGAAGACCCAATAATACGATTCAACGGGATAACCTTATCGGGTTGTTTGGGGTGTCGTAAATGCTTTTTATCTTTTTAGACTAAAAAATTGAGGAAAAAAATATGGATGTTTGAATTAACTTTTTGACTTTTTATAAAAAAATGTGTATTAAAAAATTGTATAAATTAGTGTGTAGGGAAAAATTAAGATTGAGAGTTATGCAACCGTAATTTTTAACTTTTGATGAATAGTGATAACTTATTAACTTTTTAAGTAACTTTTTGATTTTTTAATTTTTTAACAACTTGCCAAACTTGGCCTAATTCATAGGAAGTCAGGTTAACTCCCATAAAAAAAGGATAAATTATAAATAAATTTTCTTAAAATAAGTATACTCTCTGTGATTTGAAAAATTATAAATATTTCATTGTCAGAATTTTTTATTTAACAAAATTAATTGAAAAGATAAAATTTCTAACTATTCACTCATATAATAATAAAATTATCTGAATTATTAATTAAAATAAAATTTTAATATTATTAAATTTTTTTAATTAACTTAATGATTTATTAATAAAAGAATTTATTTATTATGAAATTAAAAATTTTAAAAATATAATGTAATTTTTAAAATTATAAAAAATAATTTATAATTTAAATAAATTTCAAGAGTGAGTTT
This sequence comes from Camellia lanceoleosa, assembly GCA_025200525.1. Classification (NCBI taxonomy): domain Eukaryota; kingdom Viridiplantae; phylum Streptophyta; class Magnoliopsida; order Ericales; family Theaceae; genus Camellia; species Camellia lanceoleosa. The sequence goes on along the minus strand of CM045763.1, from coordinate 100,109,416 downwards.
ATAATTTGTCAAAAAAAAAAAAAAAAATGGCGAGTGGAGCTCTTAATTCTGCGCTCCATCTTGACTGCGCGTGAGAATTTATTTTCTTTCAAAAAAAAGATTCTGAAAAAAAAAAATTAGATATTTGACTATTGATGAGTCTTATCCACGAGCCCTCTTTTTCTGTTCGATATTTGTTTGTTTCTCTTTCTTCTTCACCTCTCTTTGAACCCTCTCATCATCACAACTGTACTCTTATACACAAATAGTTTTAGAGAGATAACAAAAAGTAAGAGAGAGAGAGGAGAGAGAGAGCGCTCTGCCCCAGGAAAAAGAAAAATTCAGATAAGGACTTGTGATAACAGTTGTGATTCACCAATGGCGTGTTCTGTGCATTTTTCAGAGTCATAACTTTCTGCCACCGATCATTCAATTCAAAACCCACTTTCAAATTCACATAATTGATTCGAAAACCCAGCTGTTTTTTTGTCTTATTCTGGTTGAACCCATTTTGTGGTAGGGCTTCTTGTTCAAAACTAGGGTTTGCGTTTTACAATGGCATTGATTTGAGCTCTGTTTTGAGGGTTTTGTGTTGGGTTTGAGCACGCTTGGTGTATAAGGTTTGCAACAAAAAAAAAGAAAGGGTTGGTGAGGGTGGACCTGTTCAGTCTCTCTCTCTCTCTCTTCTTTGTCTTCAAAATGAAGCATTTTTTTTTTCTCTTTCTAGGGTTTGGTAAGATGTAATATTTCTTGCTTTGTCCTTAAAGTTCTAAGCTCCTCTGAATTCAAACCCTTTCGCTGGTTTTCTTTATTTTTTATTTATCCTTTGTCTGAACTTTTGATCTGTATGTATTCATGTCTTAAATCATTGGTCAGTTTATTATAAGCATTGACTATTTTAACGATTTTATTATATTTTATATGTTATATTTTAGTATTTTATTTGTAGATTGAATGATGCGTCACTTTGTACTATGAACATGTGCTTTGGGATTTTGTTGTCTATCTTTTGCTCGAAATGTGAACTCTGGTGAAGCCCCAAAAAAATCCTTACTGTCTTCTTTTTGTTTATTGTATTTTTTTTTTCATTTTAAATTTAGTTTTAAAATTCAAGAACATTGTGAAAACACTGTTTGGTATTCAAAAATTGGGTTCTGTTTCATCTGATTTGAACTTCAAGTTCTTTTGATGGGTTGAATTTTCAGAAAGAAAGTTAAGATCATAGAGTGGATCTCCTAATTTTAATAAAAAGACTGTTAAATTAGTTGAAATTGAGATTTGGGTGAAAGTTGGTTTCCAGTAATTTTCTCCAGAGTAAATGTATGGATCGAAGGGAAGCTATGGCACTGTCAGGGTCTGCTTCTTACTATATGCAGAGAGGGATGTCCGGGTCTGGGTCTGGGGTACAAGGATTACCGGGTCTTCGATCAATAACTAATCCAAATGTTTCGTTTCAACCAAATGTTGGGGGCAATTCTATTGGATCAACGGCACCAATAGAGCCTTCATTGGCAATTTCACCACACGGAGGTAACGCGGGTGCACCATCTGTTGTGCAGCCCGGTGAGCCTGTAAGAAGAAAAAGGGGAAGGCCTCGAAAATATGGGCCCGATGGGAACGTGTCATTGGCATTGTCTCCCACTTCATCTACTCCTCCGGCCATGACTCCAAGGTCCCCAACCCAGAAGCGGGGTAGGGGACGGCCACCGGGGACCGGGCGAAAGCAACAATTAGCTTCTCTTGGTAAACATTTTATTGTGGTTTTATCCGTTTGTGTGATATTTAGATTAACCATCATGAATTATGCAGTACATTCTGTTTATTTAGGAGAAGTTCTTTTCATCTTTTCTAAATTCTAACACTTGAGTGAATTCGCAGTTTACAATCTATTGCTCCTTGTGATCATGTTGTGAAGTACCAGCCTTGAATGCTTCTAGTGTGTTTTAGCATGATTTAGTATTGATAATTGGATACTAGATGTGTTCTAACATGGCAAAGTTAGTGTAAAAAATAAAATAACCAATAAATGATTACATGTAGGAACAAGTGCTCATTAGAACAATGGAATTGGTTAAAATGTGTACTACCTGGCCCACTTGTACAAGATAAATGAGTTGATACAATATTACATGTGCTGACACTTTAATCAGTATGTTTTGTATTAAATATTATTCTAAAAGTGCCCATCATCACTACTAGAAAAACAAAATATCCTCATTTCCTGCATTATAAGTTTGTTTGGCAGAGTTAACCACGCTGTTATTTTATGTAGCAACTTTTATGTTCATCATTATTTAAGGGAAAAAAAAAGGGTTTCAGGATCAATATTAAAAATGAGTTGCAATTGTTGAACTTTGTATTTCACTTTTTGTTCTGATAGCTAGGACGTTTTGTCCACTTAAAGGGTTGTGCATAAAATTTCTGATTAGTGTTACTAGAAAATGCTAGCATCCTAGCGAATTACATTTTAGAGCGCATGTTGCGAAACATGGCATCAGTGGCATACTTTGATTCCAAAAGAGTTACTATAGTGATCCTAAAAGTTTTGCAATATATTTCTTGAAGGTTCCCTCAGGAGTAAAAGAATTAAATATAATGAATTAAAATCTAAGGTGAGTGAAGTTTTGCCAAGGAAAAATGTCAAAAATGGGTTATAATGGCTATAAAAATGTGTTGCTATAGATGATTAGTTTGGGCCCAAAAAGACCCACATTTTATTGGTTGTCTAATTGTTGAAATAAAATTACATTAGAAATACCTTAACATTCTTGTAGTATAATCTTTACAAATCTACTCCTACTATACTAAATTTTAGAGCATGTAGTGTATCATGTTCCCGTTCCACGTACTGGAACAATACACGTTCTACGTAACATAGTTCCTGACCATAATACCCAAGTCTAAGTTTTGTACAAATGTTGAGAGCAATTTGAGGCATAGAATTGGGCAGACCGAGATATAAACCAGTCTATTTATGGTTGATATTGGTAAGACACATTTGAACATGCCCACAACACTAAATGGTATAAACACTGAATGACAGTTCCCATGTAGGCAAGAGATGTGTATATATTGTGGGTGTTTGGGAAGTTGCTATTTTAGGTTTTGGCTATTTTAGAAGGCTAAAATTTTTGTGTTTGGAAAGATAATTGGATTTTATTGTAGTTGGATGTGATATTTGTGAGAGAAAAAGTGAAATGATTATAGGCTTGATGTGATATTTTGTCTTATCGGCTATTTTAGCCTAGTTTGTCTTTTAGTGCTATTTTAGCCAAAAAAGCTAAAAAAACCTCTTCCTAAACACCCCCATTATGAATGCTGGGAAGAGTTGTGACTCTTCATGATTGGTCATATCGGTGGGTGTGTATTTGGTGACCCTTGGTGTATTATAAATTCAGTCACGGTTTATAATTTTAAACCAAATAAAAGCATCCAATTTTCATGTGTTCGGAATGTGTTTGTGTCCCAAATGCATCGGACACGGATACTTGACCCTGGGAAAGTGTTTGTGCTTCATAGACAGAAACTCTCTCTTTGTGCACATACACAATTTCAGATATCCTCTTTTCTTTCCCATCTCTTGGCTCTTGCTTATGTGCGATAAAAAATCTCATATGTTATTTACAGTTCAATTGCATTATTCTATTATGTTTTGTTATTCGGAATGGGGTTAATTTTTCGGAATGTCTTGACTCAAGCCCAGAACTGGTTTTTGAATCAGTTGACCATAGTTCTTTTGAAATTTGGATAACATCTCTTGTCAATCTTCTCTAGATTTGATGTCTTATTGTTTGATAAATTGGGGTTAGAAAGAATTGTCAGCTGAACTAGTTGCTTGTATCATCTACATTTTTTTTATGGTTTTGTTTAATTTCCCCTGAACTTGTCTACCTTACTGGTGCATTACTTTTGCTAAAGCACACTTCCATGCTGGCCTATAATTTTGTTTGTTTCTTTGCCACCCCAAGTACTTTGAATGAGTAGTTTATATGCAGTTATTTTCTTTATACTTGTCAGAAAAATGCGGTTTTTTTCTTTATATGTAGTTGATCTTTGTGCTTTGTAAATGATGTTGCATATGGTTTATTGTTTTTGTTAGGTGGATGGCTGTCTGGTTCTGCTGGGATGGGCTTTACTCCACATGTCATCACCATTTCCGTAGGAGAAGTATGTCATACCCTCTATTAATCTGTATTAGACCATTAGTACTTCATAAAGAAATAAACATTTTATAGAGGGTGCACTCTATCAGTTAGTTGAGTTGATGCCTGACATAATGTCTAGGGTCAGAAAAGATGAATTCCATCGCTGATTATTTTTTCCTTACGTGAACATGTAAACATTTTCCATGAAAGGGTTGAGTAAATCTGCTTGAACAGGCACAGATGCTAGTGTGTATATTTTTTGAAGAGAGGAGTTGATTTTATAACTTCAAAGCGAAATAAAAAATAGATGTTGATGGAAGGGGGATTGGAAATGGAAGAAAAGGGTAAGGAATTCCTGGGATGGATTTTGTTTGTCTATGAACCTAAAAGCCGTGCTCAGTAGGATAAGTCATCTTAGGATAAGTAAAGATGAAAAACAGAAAGACAAATGATAATTGTACTAGACAAAGGGAAAGGTGTGGCTTGACCTTGCTTGATGTGGTCCTTGAATGCTTGAAAATGGATGAAGCTCAACTCTTTGAATTGCTGGCCTGGAACTTTCTCATACTTTCTGAGTCTTTGGATTGAGGAGCATGGCTTTTGGTCATGATTGAATTAGTCATTTCTTCTGTTTTAGCTAAAATGTCCCGGTGTTTCTCATTGAATTGATTTATGGGATAGCTTTTCTTAGAGTTGTAATATCTCCTTTGACAATTCTTGAAATTTCTTGAAATTGTTTATCTTTTCTTGCAGGACATCACAACAAAAATAATGTCATTTTCACAGCAGGGCCCAAGAGCTATATGTATTTTGTCAGCCAACGGTTCTGTCTCCACCGTGACTCTCCGTCAGCCCTCAACATCTGGTGGCTCAGTTACATATGAGGTTTAAAGACTTAATATTGTCATTTTTTATTTATTTTTGCTTAAGGACATTGATTAATTGCTAATCTTTGAGAGAGTGTGTCTGTCTACACGCATAAATATGTGTTTAATGGATGATGGGTATGTATTATCATATTCCAAAGTGATACAATTTTAAGAATGATGGTTCAGTCTTTAGGTGTAGTTGAAAACTCTTGACAGAGGAGAAAAGTCTGTGTTTTGGTTGTAGCATGTACATATATATATATATATATATTCTTGTTATGTTATGTTTTTGAGGTTAACTTTGATTTGCATCCATAAAATTCAATAAAATAAACATTAATCTGTTATATTTTTGGCAATCACAATACTCATCCTTCCAATGCTTTATTTTGTCTTATGCTATTTTTTGATTACTTTTATGGTGGTTTCAAAAGAAAAGAGAAGGCTTCGCTCTGTTTCCTGTTACTTTTTTTAGGTTATTTATTGCATATATTTGGATTGATTGTGTATTTATGTGTATATGACTAGGGATCCATGGATCTAGTTTCTACTTCAGATAAAAAAATATACCTACTTTTCCTTGTATTGGCTATTTGAATATGTATTTGTGATTCTTTATCTCCAATTTCATTTAATGTGCGTATGTGTCTGGGTGCTTGTATGTTTCTGTTTAAATGTTTTGCTTTTTACAGGATCCCTGGTAAAGAAATGAAGATTATTGTACGATTAGCTTTCCTGTTCTGTTTCTTTGCTCCTTAAGCTTGCCTGAAAGAGTTTGGTTGTACCTTCTCGTTGGTTGATTATGCTTTTATAAATTGTGAAAGAACTGAAAATATTGGGATCCCTAAATTTCGTGTAAACTTTCTAGTTTTCGATGCTGTCCTGGTTTTCCCTTACCTGTCTCAGTAGATCTCAAATGTCAAAAAAACTGGCAATATTTTCTGTGATATGCTTGATTAGATTTTATTATGGAAAATAATTGGCATGCCAAAATTAGCCTAAAGTTACTCATGTTGTAATGCTATTGGATATGAGCAATGCTAGAGACTCCAAATGAATTACCAAATATTCTACCAAATACTTACATGGGTGTGGGACCTAACCCATGTAAGTATTTTGTAATTTTTTTGAGGTCTCTAGCATTTTTTATTGTATATTGATAAAGTGGGCCCTTCCCGAGTAATCCTGTTTAATGAAGAATGTCATTCCCTCTGTCTATAGATTTTCAACATTGCATTGGTTGGTATTCCTCTCTCTTGTGTTATCTTGTATTTTAATTTTTATTTCGCTAATGTTGGATATAATTCTTTGTAATTGTTTTACTTTTAACATGAGTCTTGACGTATCAGCCTTTTTTCTTGTGAAAAATATTCTTTTGCATTTTTGTCACTGAGAAGCAAATCTTTGTTGCTGCAATTTGTGCAGGGGCGTTTTGAGATACTGTGTCTTTCAGGCTCTTACCTGCTCACTGATAATGGTGGCCCCCGTGGTCGAACTGGTGGTTTGAGTGTCTTGCTTGCTAGCCCTGACGGTCGTGTCATTGGTGGTGGAGTTGGGGGAGCGCTTACTGCAGCCAGCCCAGTTCAGGTAACTTTCTTGTTTGTTTTATATTCTCTGTTACTTTATGTTCTTCTCATTCAGAGTTCTCCTCTTGCCATTTCACTTTAATAATATCTAGATTTTCTACTGTTTCTCTACAAATATATTGTTATGACCTTTAATCCGAGAAACAAGGTTATATCGGGCAAGATATACAATAAAAATGGTCACCGAGGATTAACTGTTAAATTATTTCTGCAAAATTTGTCTCTTGTCTGCCTCTATTTACCAGCTCCTACATTTTAAGCTTCAGTATCATTTTAGCAGCTTCAACATCTTTTAATCTCTGCAAATATATAATAGCTGAACTGTAGAAACAAATTCATCTATGTGAATTTAGTTGTTTATACCATGGGTTTTGGCAATTGTGCTCATACTTTTTCCGTTACATTGGAGGGGAGGGGGAGTCAAACCCTTGGTAGCAAGAAAATCCTATTTGGGTGACTTTTCTTACTTAGAAATGTGATTCTGCCCTCCCAAGTAAGAAACTTGTGAGAAATTTGCTCCCATCAAGGAAGAAACTCGTTACCAACTAAGATAATGTCTCAAACATATAAATCTGATGAAAACAAAAGAAAAACTGCTCAAACTATTTCTTTCGTGAAACTAGGCAAATAAAATGAATTTCATCTTCCCTTCTTACATAAGTGTATATACTTAATTCAGATATAGAAAATGTAGAGTTTTGTATCTTTCTATATCTCCCACGAATCTTGTTTGACTAAGAATCCCTACTGGATGGGATTCTAACAAAAGAAATTGTTATAATATGTTTATATATTTAAGGCCTCGTTTGGGAACAGACTAATTTAGTAACTTTTTGGCTATTTGGCTAAAATATGAGCTAAAAAAAACTAGTATGTTTGGGATGGCTTTTTGGCTTTTTACGAAAAGATGTGCAAAAAGTAGAGAGAAAAGAGAATCTTGGACTTTTTGGTCTGGGTTGTTGGCTTTTTGGCTAATTTAGGCCTCGTTTGGGAACCATCTTTTTTAGCCAAAAAGTCAATTAGTCAAAAAGCCAACAACTCATACCAAAAAGTCCAAGATTCTCTTTTCTCTCTACTTTTTGCACATCTTTTCGTAAAAAGCCAAAAAGTCATCCCAAACATACTAGTTTTTTTTAGCTCATATTTTAGCCAAATAGCCAAAAAGTTACTAAATTAGCTTGTTCCCAAACGAGGCCTAAGAGTAACTTTTGACTTTTTGGCTAAAAAGTTCGGTTGCCAAATGAGGCCTTAATATATGAAATAAACATATACATGCTCCCATATGCGTTCTCAACCTTGTAAACTTCTATATGCCTTCACTCTCCCGACCCAGCTCCTGCTCCTGATTCCGCTTCTGATTAAGCTCTCTTTCCTGCCCTATGGGTTTCTAGCTACTGGGCTAATCCTCCTTGTGCTCATACTTTTGTACCATTAGCAATTGATAAAACCAAAACATGATTTTATGTGGCTGATGTGTGATTCCAGGTAATTGTTGGAAGCTTCTTGTGGGGTAGTCAAAAGACGAAGAACAAGGCTGGGGGAGGTCGTGAAGGCGCTGGAGATTTAGACGGTCCGACATCAGATAATCCAGTTGTTCCAACTACTGTTCCTTCAGGTCAGAATCTTACTCCAACCTCTTCAGTCGGTGTTTGGCCAGGTTCACGACCAATGGATATGCAAAATGCACATTTTGACATTGATTTGATGCGTGAGTGACTGTTTTGTTGGTAGATAGTTGAGCAATGTGTATATTTGCTGTTTAGTCAGTTGAATCTAATTCCTTAAGACCCATGGGAAAAAAAAAAACCTTGATGGTTTTGGGCTTGAGGAGGGATCTCACTTCATATCCCATTGTAGACGGTTGGGTTGTACTATTATCTATTTAGTTTAATGGAAATTTAGTTGGAGTTCAGTGCTTAGCTATTCTATTGAATTTATATTCAATGGGGGTATAGTTTGTCTTAAAGTTGAATTTGTAAAAAAAAAACCTGAGCTGATATGGGATGCATGAGTGGAAAAAATATGAATTTATTTAATTTAATTGAACATATATACTTTGATAGAGCTTAATAGCGAATAAGGATTCATATAGTTAACATCACTTGATTGGGACATAAGGCTTAGTATGGTTTGGTTGGTAAAAGAGAAATCAGAGCATCCATGGCTTTGATTTAATCAAAATGCAATCTCTTTAGTAGGGATAAACTATATTTGTTTCATTGGTATTCAAAATGGATATACGAAAGTAAACCATAAAAATTTAGTTTTAGTACCACACTCCGCATCTAAAAGTTTTAGCTCAAAAAACATGCAGGTCTAGAAATCTACACTTAACCCCCCAACTAAAAAGCATGGACACGGATACGTACACGGGTATGGACAAGGATACAACAATTTTGAAAAATTTAGGATATGGACACAACAAAAAGTATATATATTTTTATTTTCTATGCATATGAATATAAATTTAGGGCATCGAGATGTTAGAGATACCAATGTACATGTTCCATAATTTTTTGGGTAAACTACCAATAGGTCCTACTTTGGAGACTTATTACTCAATAGGTCCTACTTTGGAGACTTATTACCCATTAAGTCTTATTTGATATAATTTATTAAGTGATAAAGATAAATTTATCAGTCTTTTTTTTTATGAATAATTTTATAGTGATAAATTTATCAGTCTCTTTGTTTTATAAATAAATTTTTAGTGATAAATTTATCACTCTCTTATTTTTATAATGTTAAATTTATTAGTTAGAACCTGTAGGTAAATAAGTCTAGTTAACAGGACTAATTGGTAAGTACCCCTAATTTTTTTCACTTTTCTTTGCTCTTTGTTTTTATATATTTTACTTTGACCTCAGCGTGTCCAAAGTTTGTATACATATATTTCAACAGGTTGTTGAACACCTAAAAAATTCAATTTGTATAATCCCACATGAGTGGGAAGTAGCAACTAGCAGAGTTTTAAAAGGCTTTCTTGAGGCTCGCCTCGATGCTCGCCTCGCCTTGAGGCTAAGGTAAAACCTATGTTACACGGACTCGGGTGCGGGTATCGGGTGCGGGTACGTATCTAGGGGTCGGGTACTTCAAAATTAAAAATTGAGGATACGTGGATATGGATCCAAACGAGGATACGGGTACGGGGATACGTTAAATATTTAATTTTTAAAATATATTTATTATATAAAGATAAGTTAAATAGATATTTTTTAAATATATTTATTATTTTTATCTTATGTATTACTTTTATTGATAATTTTTTTGATTTATCTATATAATTTTTTTTTACTTTTAATTGACATATATATTATAAATAACAAAAATATAATAAATAAGGAATAAATATTTTTTTTATAAATATTTTAATTTTAATACATATTAATTATTTAATTTATTTTTTAAATAATGTGTTTTTTTTATTTTATTTTATATTATATATGTATTTTTTTTATTAATATGCATAAATATATAAAATACAAAATATGTGTTATATTATAATATTGTTTTATAATATAAGTATTATATATTATCGATATTATATCTTATATGTATAAGATAAGATGAGGCGATATAGCGAGAGAGATCGAGATCGAAGCGAAAGGAGAGATCGAGATCGAAGGCTTAAAGGCGAGACACACAGACGAGGCGAGAGGCGAGATCTGGTCGAAGCGATCGAGTGAGAGCCTTGACGGATGGAGGCATCGGTGGTTCGAAGAAGTCGATTGGTCTGTTGGTGATCGAAGTCGCCGACGGGTTTCTTTCTCTTCTCCTTTACTCTTCGTCTTCTCTTCCATGCCGTATCCACTTCTTCCATGCCGTATCTGTCAGTATCCGTGCCGTGCAGGTAATAGTGTCGTGTCGACACGGTGCCATAAACTGGCGAGTCCGTGTAACGTAGGGTAAAACGCATCAAGGCTTTGATTTTTAGGCATTACTCCCCAAAGGCTTGCGCATCATAGTTTGAGACATGCTCCTTAAGTGCGCTTTTTACGCCTTTTGCACATAAGCATGTGAGGAGTATGCATATGCAGAAGTTGCCTTGGGCATTTGTTAAACTTAGTTTATTAGATTGTTAAACATAAAAAATTAAAAAGAATTCATTTTTACAATTATATTCTACAAGAAAAATTAAGTAAATGATCAATCAAGAAAAACACAGTTAATGGTCAAGTGAAAAACTCAATCACTAAAGTTAAGAATATCGATTTCTCTTTCAGTGAAGGAAAACTTCCTTCTATGCAGTAAAATGTTCAACACATTAAAGTGAAAAGTATTTACACATTTATATTTAATTTTGTTTTTATTTTTTTAACTATTTAAAAATATTTAATTTATTCAGTAAATATTAAAATTTGAAATTTGAAATGCTTACGCCTCAACGCCCTGAGGCTTACGCCTCGCCTCATGAGGGGTAAAACGCCTCAAGGTACGCATTCGCCTTTAAAAACTTTGGCAACTAGGCATCCATAGGGGCTTCACACCCATTTGTTACTCTATCCCACATCGCCTGGGATATAGGAGTATTGAGGGCCTTTTGCCCACACACACACTGCCACTACCACGCTAGCATACTGCTTGAGTGGGTCAAGCTTTCACATGGCCAAGTTTGTGTCACGCTAGCACAAATGTTAAATTCTATTAAATGCATTTAGTGCCTAAAGCTTGTGTGTATCTTCTTTTCATGAAGTACAGACTTTTTGTACAGTTTAAAAGGAGATTTGCATATGATTTGCGGATTGGACCCATTCAACTCGCGGATTTGACCTGAATTTGTGCAAACTCCGCCAATCCGTGCGTTGGAGTGCAGTTCAGCCACCTAGTTGGATGAATTAGGTGACCTAGGATTTGTAAAGTGTCTACAATGTGTCCTATAGAAACATAATAATTAAAAAAATTTGACATGCCATGTGGCGTGTTATACATGTGGATGTGTTTGCATGATGTGTCAGTGTCCGATACGTGTCGGACATAGACATGGCACTTATTTTGAAGTGTTCACACTTCCTGAACCCCCCCACGTATTCAGGGTGAAGTGTGAAAACACAGTAGTGAAACTGAAAACACACTGATGTGATGGCTATAGCAAAATGAAGAAATACAACAAGCTTTTTATTTATATCTCCTCATTATCTTTCTTGTACTCTCTCTCTCTCTCTCTCTCTCTCACAAAAAACTATACAGACCTACCACCACCTTGATGAAAATACACTCATCTTCCACCATCTCTCTTCCTCTCTTCATTCTCCACTGTCATTAGCCTCTCACATCCATGACTCTCATCTCCTTCATTGCCACGACCATTTTAACACTCTCTCTCTCTCCTCTCTCCACCATAGAACCAACACTTTCTCCGCCACATCTCCACCATTGTAGCAGTTCACCTTGACCTTAAAATTTGAATCTTTTGCTCTCTTCCTCTCCTTCACCACCGACCACCACACACCAGCACAAGACCTATCACTGGCCACTGCCTTTTTATCCATCTCCGATCAGTACAAGCACTTGCCACTACCACCTTGCACTCAAGTGCCAAACCCCACCACCCCCCCACCCCCCACCCCCCCCCCCCCCCACCACCCCCCGGGTGTTCCCCACTGCAATTGACCTCGCTTCTTCTCTCTTTCCTCTTTCTTTCATTCCAAAACTGCACCCACACAGTTCAGCCACCTTCACCCTTTCTTCCTCACCTTCGGTCACCACTCCCTCAGCTATAAACCCACTTCTTCATCATTTATTTGCAGACCCACCAAATCCATTTATCTTTCTATATCTTTCTCACCCCTCTAATTCTTCTAGCATGATAATAAGAGCTCATTGTTCATACTATGTTAGTGAAACAAGAAATATTCTAATAAATGTAGCATCTAATAAAGTTCACCTAGATTTGGAATTCATTCAAGTATGAATTGAGAACTAAAAATGTAGGATCAAAAGGTTGAATACAAAATATTCTGGCAGATATATCATATAAAAAGTACATAGCTTTTGGATTTCATCCATTCATGAAGTGAGAAATTTAACAACATGATCAAGGGACACACAAACTCTTAATTGAACAGAAGTAGCTAAAAAATCTTAAGCATCAGACCAAGTAATATCCAACTCGCCCCAGTTATCATGAGGCACGCCTAGGGCTTCCCACACGGCTTTTGAGGCATCGACGATATTGTTAGGACATGGGGGTTGATAGTCATGGTCACCATCACATCCCATGGTGGAGTCACACTCATCAACCACCATAGCCTTCACGCTCCGCCCATTAGCAGTTATTGTGATGTAGTTGTGGCATCTGCTCCCTCTATTGTACCACCCGGTTGATAGTGCCACAACTGGTTTGTCATCAGGGTGGTACTTCTTGTCGCATTCTGATGGGCCACCACCATCTCCACCCTCTTGGAAGCTGTTGAGAGTAAGAACTGCTTTAGTTTGACCAGAAACTGTTGGTGAACACTCGTATATTGGGTAGAGTTTGCCTTGCACACAACAGTCGGAGTCATTCTCTCTGTTACATTTTCCCGGAGGAGGTTTGGTACCCCTTATGTTGCCACTAGGTTTGCAAACTTGAGCCTCAATTTCTAGACAATGTGCTATAAGGAAAACAAGCAATATAAGAAGAGTTGCTTCCAATTTGAAGGTCTTCATACTCTTTTTTTTCCGCTCTCTCTAGACAATGTGTTGTAGTGCTTGATATGAAGTAGATTGCAAGTTTCAGCTATATATAAGATCTGATGGTCGAAGAAGACAATGGAGATTTCAAAAACTTGAAGTTACCTTACTTTTTCTATAGGCCAAGATAGCAGCTATTGCCTGTTTAGTCAAACAATAATTAAAAACTCCCTAGATTATCAAGTGCATTATAGTGTTTATAGGGAAAGCAAATTTGATCACCCATTTGATAGGTGGGTGAACATTACATTCCTTTTCAGTCACTGGGGTCCGCTGCTTTGAGTAGGGTTGGATCCCAGTGTAGAACCAATGAAAAATGAAGATAATGCAAGTGGGTGAACAAAATTAGACTTGTTATATATAGTTTTGTACATTAGTGGGTTGAGAAATGTGGTTGTCAGAGATAAAATGATGATAGTAGGATGAGAATGTTCTAAACTTCTTTTTTAATGGTCATCCTATCACATCATTATTGCCATTACCATTAAGTCACTCTGGTAGTTAAATAAGGTTTTTGTTTAAAGGTTAGCTATTATTCTACAAAATGACTAGCTTAACAAACTAGACATACACAGCCAAAGCTGCAGTCTCAGTGTGGGACTCATTGGTCATTACTGTTGGCAAATTTAAGATTCAGTCCTTCAAATTTAATTTGTGGCGTCCACTTTTATTGTTATTTTATTTTTATTTATATTTTTATTTATATTTTTTTCCATACAACTTTGGTTTTAAACCAAAAGACATTTAAATATATTTTTTTAATGCATCAATTACTGAAGAATATGCCTTTTGTGAAAAAAAAGTTGTCTTGATATCCCTACAATTCATGTTGAAATCATAACAACTACCTCCACTCTTTCTCCTTAAATATATATTACATTTTTATGTTGTTGAGTTTCTTTGGACAATCAAGGCATGATTGGTACCCTAGCTATGGGCAATGCCACATTGAAGCTTGTGGGGTCATTTGACCCCATTAATAAGTTGGAATAATACTACTAGATATACAATTTTCAAGTTTTGAATTACATAGGTGATCCGAAATCTATATAAAGATGATCTTGGGGTCAATCTTGTCTTTGTATTTATCATTTTGGGGCCAATCTAGTTAGCAAGAAAAAAATCTATCTTAATTTATATTTAGTTACGGATTGAGAAGGATTTATTTCCTTTTGTCTTGTTTCTGAATAGATGAATTGGATTATTTAATGAAATGAAGATGAAATTGAGTTAAAAATGTTGGAATTAGGATTCTACTTTTGTAAATTAAGGTTTAGATTTTTAAAATTATGGAAAATTACATTGAGTTATAATTAAATAAAATTTTAAATTTTTCTAATGAATAATTCCATAGACGTTGATTGTATGCTATTTATCTTGGTGTAAAAAAAATTATTGTATAACCCATCAAACAAATTTGTGGAGGCCCCACTGCTCCCTTGCCTCTCAGTTTATCACCGATTATGCAATGTGAATCTAGTATCTTTGAGATTTTGGGTTGTGTATTGGAATGGTTTTTGATTGTCAGAACCCCCACACGAAGGGAGGCAAATATGATGTTCGGACAACTTGTACTTCTCACTGTTCCATAGTCTAGATTCTTTGCCTTTTTTTTAATTTGAATTATTATTTTGTTTACTTTTTTGTTGCTCTATATTTTTCTAGTTGTTTATTAATTTAATTAATTAATTATTTGTTGGTCCTACACTTGAATTATTTCTTGAATGTTTTGATAGTTTTCTTGAATGTCATCACATTCCATAGTAGAGTCACATTCATCAACCACCATGGCCACCACAGTCCGCCGGTCTGCTTATGGGTAGTTGTGTGTTGCAGTTGTGCTTTCTGTTAAACCATCCAGTGGATACTGCCAAAATTGCTATGTCATCAAAATGGTAGTGGTGGTTGTATTTTGATAGCTTGCCACCCATCTCCACTCTTCTCATAATCAGTGAGAGTGAGAACCTATGCCTTATTATTGGTGACAAGTGGTGTGTAGAGCTTGCCTATGGTGCAGTAGTCGGAATCATTCTTAGCATTGTATTTCCCAGGAAGGGGTTTCCACTTGGCTTACAAACCTGAGCTTCAACCTTTAGAAAAAATGCATAACAAGTAGCATAAATGGTAGTCTCAGACCCTTAGTGCACTACTACTGTTCAGAGAAAACAAAAAAAAATTTAGTGCACTGCTAGGCTCTTGCCAAATGTAGGATCTTGGGAGGGTTAGATGTATGCAAGTTTATCCACGAGTGGTGAGGCTATTTTTGGGATTTGAAAGAGAAAAATATAACACATATACCTTCGAATTTGTTTTAGGTTTAATAGTGGATTAGTTATTGGAAATGATTTTTTTTGTTTTTTGTGTTTTTACAAGTCTCAATGGATATTCATCTCAACGAGATAATATGACCTCATTGTTAAGACTATGTTAGAGGAACAAGAAATATTTTGGTAGATATATCATGGTATAAACCATTTAGTTTACTTAGTTTTTGAATTCACACAACCATGAATTGAGAACAAAAGGTATTCTAGCTAATATATTGTATTAAAAGTACATAGTTTTCTTGATTTCATGCCATCATAAATTTAGAAATCTAACAACAGGATGAAGGGACACACAAACATTAAACTAAACATTTGTAGTTGAAAAAACTTAAGCATCAGACCAAGTAATATCCAGCTCACCCCAATTATCATGAGGCACGCCTAAGGCTTCCCACACTGCTTTTGAGGCATCGACAATGTTATTAGGACACGGGGGCTGATAGTCATGGTCTCCATCACATCCCATGGTGGAGTCACACTCATCAACGACCATAGCTTTCACGCTCCGCCCATTAGCACTTATGGTGATGTAATTGTGGCACCTGCTTCCTCTGTTGTACCATCCAGTTGATAGTGCGACAACTGGTGTGTCATCGGGGTGGTACTTGTTGTCACATTCTGATGGGCCACCACCATCTCCACCCTCTTGGAAGCTGTTGAGAGTAAGGACCGCCTTAGTTTGACTAGAAACTATTGGCGAACATCTGTATATTGGGTAGAGTTTGCCTTGTGCACAACAGTCGGAGTCATTCTCTGTGTTGCATTGTCCAGGAGGAGGTTTTCTGCCCCTAATGTTGCCACTAGGTTTGCAAACCTGAGCCTCAGCTTCTAGACATTGTGCTACTAGAAGAGTGAGCAATATAAGAAGAGATGCTCCCAATTTCAAGGTCTTCATTTTCTCTCTCTCTCTGTAGACAATATGTTTTAGTGCTTGATATGAATCATCAGATTGCAAGTTTCAGCTATATATAAGATCTCCTGTTGGGGAAAAAACAATGAAGAGTTCAAAATTTTGAAGTTACCTACTGTCTATACAGGCCAAGATAGCAGCTCTAGCCTGTTTAGTTAACTAAATAACTTAAAGCTCGATTATTAGTTATCGGTTGCACTGTAGAGTTTGATATGTAATACTGATATATAGGTCCATATGTTGATGGGATTGGGAATAGTGTTTTTCAAATATAAAATTTTGACAGTAATATGTTAAATCTTTTAAACGTTTTGTTTAATGGTCATCCTATCACATCGCTATTGCCATTGCCATTACATCACTTGCATGGTTGAATAAGGTTTGTTTTTGCTTTTGCTTTTGCTTTTGCTTTTGCTTTTGCTTTTGTTTTTTGGTTTTTTCCCCCTGCTATGCTGTAACGTCTGTATTTTACTAGGATGAGATTAAACAAAGTAGACCATAGACATACACAGCCAAAGCTGCAGTCTCAATTGGTTGCAAGTTATTTTTTTTGAAGCAAAATAAATGAAGGGTGCGGGGGGTTTTAGTTATTTGTGCTATTTATGTATGAAAGGATCCTTGTTGGTTATTTGGGTTTCGTGGCTCATTTGGTAAACCTATTTTCGATAAAAAAAACTCAATTTAGCAACTCTAAAAAGATTTTAAAAAGTTCATTTATTTAAAAAAAATATGCAATCAAATAAGCTAATTTTGTAATTAATTCTGAACAAGTCTTATGATTCCTTGTTCATGATTATTTGCTTAAACCATGCCAAAATATAATGAAAGGGAATCCTTTTTCGCAGGGTAAGTCCAGTTGACTGAGAAAGGGCCAAAGAGTCCTACAGCGTTGGGGCTCAATGTGGGACCCACTGGTCATTATTGTTGGAAATTTTAAGATTCAATCTTTCAATTTTTTTTTGGTAGGGCCGTTTTTGTTTTGTTATTTATTTGATTTTATTTCAAATTTTGGTTTAAATCGAAATGAAACGTTTATTTATTTATTTATTATTATTTATATATTTTAAGGCATCATTTACTAAATAATATCTTTTATGAAAAATTATCTAGAGTCCTAAGATTCCGATTCATCCATGATGTTGCCACGTTGAAAGCTTGCGGCGGTATTTGACACTATAAAATTGGAAGTATATAAAATTTGTATTTTTGGGTCAATCTAACCTTTTTAACTTAGAACAAGGGCATTCTATCCACACAAAAAATGTTATTATTATTTTTACTTACTGGGCATAATTGATTACTTATTCCCTTGTTTCTAAATAAAATTAATGAATTACTTGATTATACTAAGATGAAGTTGAGTTGAAAGTGTTTGAATGTGAGTAATAGTTTTGCAAATTATGGTTTAGATTTCTAAAATTGTGGGAAATTATGTGGAATTGAAATTAAATATATATATATATATATATTTTATGAATAATTTCAAGAAGGTTGGTTTCATGCAATTATCCTGGTGTTAAAAAAAAAGAAAGAATAATCCTATCAAGGAAAATTCTTGGAGCTACCATTGCCCCCGTCTATCACCAATCACCAATCGTGTAACGTGAATTTGACATCTGTGAATTTTTGATTTGTATTTTGGAGTAGCATTCTTCTGTCAGAATTAAAGGCAGATGAATATGACTTTTAAGTTAGGACATTGATTGGTGCTTCTCACTGGCTCAGAAACTATATCCTTTTCTTTCTTATTTAATTTGAATTATTATTTTTGTTTATTAGTTTTCTTGCTCTGCGCTTTTATTTGTTTATTGATTTAGTCATAATTAGTTAAATTTTTATTTGTTAGTCCTACACATTATATCTTGAATGTTTTGATAGTTTGTCTTAAATGGCACCAACAATTACTGCATTCAACTGCCATGGCCACCACTGTTGGCCAGTGTGCTTATGGTTTGGTTGTGTTGCATTTGTGCTATCTGTTAAACCACATTGTTGACAGTGCCAAAATTGTTTTGTCAGTAAAGTGGCACTAGTGGTTGCATCTGGATTTCTCACCACCCATATCCACCCTTCACATAACTAGTAGAAGTGAGAACACCTGGTGGTGAACACCTGCAAGCGGTGTGTAGAGCTGGCCGAACTTGGATTTTTTTGAAGATGCCAAACTTGGCCTTAGTATAGCTTACGATAAGCCATTAGTTTACCTAGTTTTGGAATTCAAGCAACCATGAATTGAGAGAAGGAAACAAGTAGTATCAACATGTTGAATACAAGATATTGGGGTGTTTTGGGAAGTTGGTAAAAAGCTGGCTTTTGGCTTTTTACCAAGTTTTTTGGTTTTTTTGAAAGTGATTTGGGAAGTTGGTAAAAAGTTGACTTTTTTGATTTTTGGTTTAATATTTTTTAAAAGTGTCACATCATTCCAAATGACTAAAATATCCTTACTTTTTTATTTTTTAATTAATTAATTAAAATTTTCTAGAGGATAATTTGGTAAATTTGGGAGTGGCGTTTTTGGTCTTCCCAAATGGGCTTTTGGCGTTTTTAGCATGGCTGGCGTTTTTGCATGGCTGCCCAAAACGTTGGCTTTTTGCCAACTTGCCAAAATGGCACATTGTAGCAAATATATCATATCATAGTTTTTTGATTTAATACAATCATGAATTGAGAAATTTAACAACGGGATCAAGGGTCCCACAAACTTTAATTGAACACAAGTAGCTGAAAAAACTTAAGCATCAGACCAAGTAATATCCAACTCGCCCCAGTTATCATGAGTGACACCCAAGGCTTCCCACACAGCTTTTGAGGCATCCACGATGTTGTTAGCACATGGGGGTTGATAGTCATGGTCGCCATCGCAGCCGATGGTGGAGTCACACTCATCAACCACCATAGCCTTCACGCTTCGTCGATTAGCACTTATGGTGATATAGTTGTGGCATCTGCTCCCTCTGTTGTACCATCCGGTTGATAGTGCCACAACTGGTGTGTCATCGGGGTGGTACTTGTTGTCACATTCTGATGGGCCACCACCATCTCCACCATCTTGGAAGCTATTGAGAGTAAGAACCGCCTTAGTTTGACCAGAAACTGACGGCGAACACCTATATATTGGGTAGAGTTTGCCTTGCACACAGCAGTCGGAGTCATTCTGTGTGTTGCATTGTCCAGGAGGAGGTTTTCTCCCCCTAATGTTGCCACTAGGTTTGCAGACCTGAGCCTCAGCTTCTTGACATTGTGTTACTAGAAGAGAGAATAAAATAAGAAGAGATGCTCCCAATTTCAATGTCTTCATTCTCTCTCTCTCTCTCTGTAGACAATTTGTTCTAGTGCTTGATATGAATCATCAGATTGCAAGTTTCTGCTATATATAAGATCTCATGTTGGAAAAAACAATGAAGAGTTCAAAATTTTGAAGTTACCTTGCTGTCTATACAGGCCAAGATAGCAGCTCTAGCCTGTTTAGTTAAATAACTAAATACCCTATTATTAGTTCATCAGTTGCAGTCTAGAGTTTGATATGTAAGACTAAGATATAGTTCCACATGAGAATTGTGACAGATATAAAATGCTGAGAATAATATGTTAAATATTCGAAACTTATTGTTTAATGGTCACCCTGTCACATCACTATTGCCATTGCCATTAAATCACTTGCATGGTTAAATAAGTTTTATTTTTTTATTTTTAATTTTTATTAGTAGTTTACAAAGACGAGATTAGATCATCCAGAATGGTGCTGTTAGGAGACGTGTTAGTGTCAGCTGCTAATATTTTAGTTACTGAATGGCTTAAATGATGCTCCAATGGAGCTGTTAAGGGATGTGTTAGTGTCAATTATTAGTGTCAGTTGTTAATTTGTTTGTTAACTGCAGTGAGACTTCTAGCCAACGAAGGAGAGAGCGAATGTGTGTGTGAGACGTCCCTCCGGACGTCTAGGCAGACGTCCGACTCCGAATCCTTCAAGAAAAGAATTTTTTTTTTTTGGTCTTACCGGTTGACTGGTCAACGGCAATATATATATATATATATATTTACTTGTTGGGATTTTTTTTTGGATTTGAAATTTAATTTTGGGCTTGAAATTTTTGATTAAACTAAATTATTTATTTATTTATTTAATTTATTATATGCACATATATATATATATATACATATTTAACACTCTTTAACATATTCATTGTACCACCATTCATTCACTATTCACTCACTAAATTAACAAACTCTTAACACTCACTATTCACTCACTCAATTAACAAACTCTTAACACATTTTTGAATCCCACTTTTAACACTTTTTGTCGTATACCACACTTTTAACACATAATTTTAACCCATCCATTGTGGATGCCCTGAAGCAAACAACTGACAAACACAGCTAAAGCTGCAGTCTCAATTGGCTGCAAATTATTTTTGTGAAGCAAATTAAATGAAGTGTGTATTGGGTTTTAGTAGTAGTAGTAGTAGTTGGGTTTTTTTTTTTTTTTTTAAAAATCTTAAATTTTAAATTTTTTATTGTTGGTTATATACAACAGTGACAATAGTGAACTGATGCGATACAGTGACGGTAGTGGTAGGGGAAGGGGTACTTAGATTGACGTGGACTAGTGTAGTAATTAAAAATATGAATCTCCTAAATTTGACTAACGAAATGACATTGAATAGAGTCGAGTGAAAAAGAAGGATTCGTATAGCCGATTTCATTTGATGGGAGTTAAGGCTTGGGTTTGGTTTGGTTTATTATTGAAAATTTTAGAATTCAATGTTTCATAATTTATTCGTAGGGTCCATTATTTTTGTTATTTATTTTATTTTATTTCAAATTTTGGTTTAAATCCAAAAAACATGTTTTTTGAACTTAAGGCTTCAATTACTAAAGATGTCTTTTGTGAAATATAATCAAGAGTCCTAGGATTCAGATTCGACCGTGGGCCATGCCTCAAGTTAAAAAAACTCACTAGATATATGTAGAAAGTTTTTAGTGAGATTACTCAGGTGATTCGACGGTATATAAAATTTAGATTGTGGTCGATTACTCGGGAGTCTCTAAATGCATCCCATAAAATTGTTGACATTCCATTTTTCATATGTTTTAGTTTGCTGCTAATTACTTCCCACTTTTTTACTTTTTCTCTTGAACCACCACCCCTTCCTATTTTTTGTGGTGGCTCTGGTGGTTGATTTTTGATGGCTCGCCACCCATCTCCTCCGTTCTCGTAACTGGTAAGAGTGAGAGTCTCCGCCTTTGATGTTAGTTAGAATCACTCTCATCGTTGCATTTTCCAGGAGGGGGCTCCCATTTGGCTTACAAACCTGATCTTTGATCTCTAGAAAAATATGTAACTAGTAGGATAAAGAGTAGTTTCAGTCTCTTAGTGCACTTGGCTCTTACCAACTTTGGGATCTCGGAAGGGTAAGATGCATGCGGTTTTAGCATTGCGAGTGAAGAGGCTATTAAGTGATTTGAGAGAGCAAATACGTCTCTGCATTGGGATAGTAGTTGGAAATGGAATTTGTGTTTTAGAAGTCATAATCGGTATTCATCTCAGCAAAGATAACGAGAGCTCATTTTTCATACTAACCATGAATCTCAACGAGTAATACTGGGTGAAGATATAGCATGGTAGAAATTATTTAGCTTACTTAGTTTTGGAATTCATACAACCATGAATTGAGCACAAAAGAAAGCAGTTGTAAACACAAATTTTGTCTCTTGTAACAAAGAACAACAAATAACTAAATTAAATCAAACCAAACCTTAAATTCTATCAAATGGGGTTAGTATGGTGTCCAAATGTTGGTGGCTTCTCCTTATGCCGTGTGCCTTTATTTTCCTATTTGAAATAAAAAAAGGGATAAATTACGAGTACATCTCCTGAGGTTTATTTAAAATATAAATTGCCTCTTATGATTTGAAAAATTACAAATATTTCATTGTCATAATTTTTTATTTAACAGAATTAGTTAAAAAATGAAATGTCTAATTGTTCATCTATACAATAATAAAATTATCTGAATTATTAATTAAAATAAAATTATAACATTATTAAAAATTGTTAATTAATTTGATAATTTATTAACAAAATAATCTATTTGTTATGAAATTAGAAATCTTAGGGGACATGATGTAAATTCTAGAATCATAGGAGGTAATTTGTAATTTAAGTACACCTTAGGGGGTGTTTGTAATTTACCCCTCCATAAAAAAAAAAAAAATCAAATAGTCAACAAGAGTAAGACTCAAACCTTGGATTTAATAAACAACATTCTTACCACTTGCATAATATATCATATATAGTAAAAGTTTTATTTTAATTTTTTTATTTACTTATTTTAAATGCACACGTACCTGTTAGTTTAAATAAAAATGGGTACAATCCTTAATGATTTTACACCATATTACCATTGGTGAACCTCTAATTTGATCTCTCTTTCGGGTTCGGATCCAGTGGGTTTCATGAGTTTGATCTCTGAATCGAACACTTGAAGTTTTTTGCAAATTTTCAAATGCAAAAAGATTGAAGAAATCTGATCGAGGTCTAAGTGGCGTAATCTCGAATGGCAGATCAATGATTCTTGAACTAGTTGAATTACTGGGAAGTGAAAGAGAAATCCCTGCGAATTTTGTGTAGAAGATTAATCTTTGAAAGTGTAAATTTGTTGAAGAACAATGGAGACTTGTTGAGCTTGTTCTTCTTCTTCAATGGAGGCGGCAAGTTTTGTAGAGACTTGATAAGTTTTGTAGACTTGGTATGAGTAGGAGTGTGAGAGAGCTTTTCGGCAGAGTTTTGGTTTTTTCTTGTAGAGACTGTTTTCTTTTTAACAAATGGGCTTGTATTTATAGATTGGTGGGGCTACATATTTTTAGAATTGCCCAAGTTAAAAACTTATTTGGCTGAAATTAAGAGGATGTCTCCTAGAATTTTAGAAACAAATTTGAATTTGAGTGCGTCTGTGTCTATGAAGCACGAGCACGGACACGGACACGGACACGCAAATATGTAAATTTTCAAAACATTGGAGACACGACACGCTGGAGACACGTTTAATATATATAATTAATTTTATTTATTATGTCATAAAATTATTAAAAAAAATTATATTTTTTATTTAATGTTATTTTAATAAAAAATAACTAATTTTATTTATTATGTCATAATTAATTTTATTAATTTTATTATATGTTCAATACATATTATTCAAATGAACAAAATTAATCAATTTTTTTTTAATATAAAATGGAACTAGAAAAAAGGAAAAAAGAAGAGGGATGCTACACTGACCATTTATAAAGAATATAAAAGGAAAAAATAAAAAAAAAGAAAAAATAAAATAAAATAAAATTAGAGTATAAAAGAAAAAAGAAAAGAGAAGAAAAAATAAAATCAAAAAATAAAAGAAAAAATAAAAGAAAAGAAAAAATAAATAAAATCAAAGAGAGAGAGAGAGAGAGAGACCGCGACTGAGGGAAAGAGATTAGATCAAACAGAGAGGGAGGCCTTTCCCAGATTAAGCCAAATTACCATCTTAATTCCCAAACTAGGCCTAGTTTGGATGGAATTCCCAAATTAGACTAAAGTGTTATTACAAATCACGCTTTCACTATTTCCAGACCTCTCTTACAGAAAATTTGTGAAATAGTGAAAACCACGCTTTTAATTAAGAAAGCGTGGTTTGTAACCACGCTTTTAAAGAAATTTCATTTATACATGAAACGTGGTTGGAAAGTACGCTTTTAACCAAAATTTGTTTTCTTCAGAAAACGTGGTTTCAAACCACGCTTTTACTGTGTTTATAATTAAATTATTATTATTATTATTATTATTTTTTTCTGAAGAAAACGTGGTTCCAAACCACGCTTCCACTATGCATATTTGTTTTCTTAAGAAAACGTGATTTACAATCACGCTTTCACCGTTGAATACAGGAAGCATGGATTACAACCACGCTTTTACTGTTCATTTAAATTTTATTTTATTTATTAATCTATTTATGTTGTCATTATTTTGGTGATAATGTAATTCATAAATTTTTTTTGGATTGCAATTACACTTTTACTGTTCATTTAAATTTTATTTTATTTTTTTCTATTGTCATTGTTTGGTGATAATGTAATTCATAATTTTTTTTTTTGGATTTCAACCACACTTTTACTGTTCATTTAAATTTTATTTTATTTTTTTATTTTTTTTCTATTGTCATTGTTTTGGTGATAATGTAATTCGTAAATTTTTTTTGGATTGCAACCACACTTTTACTGTTCATTTAAATTTTATTTTATTTTATTTTTTATTTTATTTTTCCGTTGTCATTGTTTTGGTGATAATGTAATTCATAGATTTTATTTAACTTTACTAAAGCCGTTCTCATGTTATTTTTTTTATTTTTTTTATTTATTTTTATTTTTTTTTGGGTTAGAAGGTGTAATTTAAATTTTTTTTTTTGGCTTTATTAAAGCCGTTTTCATGTAAAATTTTTTTATTTTTTCTTTTGTCCTTGTTTTGGGTTAGAAGGTGATAATGTAATTTAGAAATTTCTTTTGGCTTTACTAAAGCCGTTTTTATGTAAATTTTTTTTTTCTTTTGTCTTCGTTTTGGGTTAGAAGGTGTTATTCAGAAATTTATTTTGACTTTACTAAAGCCGTTTTCATTTAAATATATATATATATATATATTTTGTCTTTGTTTTAAGTTAAAAGGTGATAATGTAATTCAGGAAACCGGTTTAGTAAAACTGTTTTCATTAATTTTTTTTTTTCCGTCTTTGTTTTGGGTTAAAAGGTGATATACATGTTCTACAGTTCGAAGCACACCTACACACTGTGCAGTTTGACGAACAACGACGAAGGGTGAGACGCCAATAGCACAACGGAGTAGGCCAAGAAGATGAAGCCCACCGTGAGGGCTGCAGCAAGAAGGAAAAAGAGAAAGACCTCAAATTTTGGTAATGTCCTGTTGGTGACACAGAATCCTAATCCCTACTGAACACAGGTGGGGTAGATAAAGCCCTCTGAACTGACTGCTGTACTAATGTCCTTTGCCTGACTAACCTCCGTCTAGTAACCGGGGGTAGCGAGTAGTACACTGGCTGTCCGTCTATCAGATCCTCAGATCGATGGAGTCGACGACCTCTAGTCCAGAGTGCTTGGGGGATATCTATCGGGTCAGAAGCAATTGTGCTCAACTACCTAATAAAAAGATAAATAAAGCGTATAAATAAACAGAAAATCGGACAGCATAACGGCATAAAATAAACAACACACGGTTGGATAACACGCTGAACTCGATACACTGTTCCTCAAATACTGATCATTGTTTCTGAATCATTGCCCCCAAGTCTGAATCTGGTACCCACAGATAACTGATTCCCCAAAATACTGTTACTGGTGCCCTCAGGCCTGATACCCAATCTTGCAAACTGACATGTGTGTTCCTGTAGAGATACACTCTAAAAGCACGTAGCATGTAAAAGAGAACCAATACACCCCTATGTTGGGGTAGGGTTTCCTTGTCCTATTTTGTCAGGAGCTTGGGTTTCACTACGCACACAGCGGTTTCAAACAACCTATATCGGGTAAGCAACCTGTCCTAGTTTGGAATGGTTACTACGGATTCCGAATATGCACTAGGTCGAATGGTCAAAAAGGGTGCCCCGGTAAAACCGGGGTTTGTGTTCTATCTTGGCAGCCCGCAACCGGTCACCTTATGGTCATGCCTTGACAAGACAAGCCTCCCAAGAAACCGCCAGAATAACAGATGGCCAACACGATGTCCTAGGCGCACCAATGCACATGCAATGCAAAGAAACACATAAGTGTAGTCAAAACAGGATATCACGAATTCGAGTCAAGCTCTCTAAAAATTCTCAGCGGAGTCGCCAGAAACTGTAGACGTCCTCGAACGCATCCCGGGCGAGGAGTGCGAGTCCCTCCCATTCTGGTTCGCTATTGGGTCATTACAGTTCGAAGGACTCAATTGTTTGTTGCGGTTCGTAATTTGAACCAAAGAGTCCAACTCTGGCAAACCGTTTTAAGAAAAACAGATTTTTTGAAAAGAAGTGCCAAACATGGACTGCTTTGCCAGATACAGAGTCGCCACCTAAATGTTTATTTTTGGGAAATTTAGGAAACCCTGACTCGGTGCCAAAGACCACGTGTCCGTCATCACCAAAGTTGTCTTGACTCGGGAGCTTGGGTACGATCGGGGAAGGTCAGCTATGAGCATCCCCTTTCGCCCGGTCCGAAGACCGGCCTCTACTAACCGTGATATCCGATTTTGAAAACGTTACATGCTCTTATTCCAATTATTAGCCTAGAATTACTATGTTATGCGCACAGCAAATAAGTATAGACTAGATTGCCTAATTTGGAAACAAACATTGCATATCCGTTCGTTTTGAAAATGTTTCGGAATTTGCTACTCGCAAGTAGGCTAAAACACGGATTTCAGTGAGTTTTCCCAACTCAAGCAATCCAACCTCCACCCACAGGCATTCAAACAGTTTATCTCACATAAGCACTTAGCCGCATGGTAAACATACTGTCATGTTTGACATTCAGACGCATGTGGGATGCTAAAGCATAAAAACTTACCTAGTACTCCGTGCCAAAACAATAAACTAGTTAGCAAAACATGCATGACCTAGCTCATGTTAAGATGACTAATGCAACACATACGGAGTGCAATTAGACAGGCTCGGCTATCCTAAACATGGCATGTGAAATGCTACAAGTAACAAGTATTCAATTTGGAAATTGAAATACAATGCAGTTAGCGTGATGTACCGAGCCTAGTGCATGTAAGACAAGTGTATGGATGCACGCGTGCATTGCATAAGGTATGCTAAAATAAACGTGCCCTAATCTACCATCATAAGCGGGTAAATAAAAGGGAAGAAAGAAATGGGGATTGGAAGACATCCACACACTCACACACCCTTATTACAAATATGCCCTCGCTCGGAGGGACCAAAAGCATATACAGTCCCAAATGGTACAGTCCAAATGCAGAATAAATAAATTATTACAGAAATTTCTAATTATCAAATTAAATTCAGTGTATAACAAAAAAAAAAAAAAGAGAGGGGTGCCTCACGGATCTTGAATGATGCATGCTCGAATCCGACTTCGCCGAAACCCGTATCATGACATCCGCTCGTTTACCGCCTGTCTATCCAAAAATTGCCGAAGTCCCAGAACACCTCCCTTGCGTGCTGCTGTACACCACCGGCTGGATGGAATGGCCACCGGCCATGTAAAATGACCACCGGCTTCTTGAGGAGTTATCGGCTACCCATAAAGTGCCGGTCGGCACTCTATACTGCCGGTCGGCACAAAATTCCTGCAGAGGACAGTTTGACAGCAACAGCAGGCAGACAGTGCATGATATGGATTTTAGAGCAAATGTAAGCATGGTCAATGCTCCCTATCATGTATGGGACTCAAGGAAGCATGACCCTTGGTTCTTGGGCCATCAATTATGCAACTTGGTGCATGATAGCCTAAGGAACCAAGATTGCATTTTAATGTAAAAATGCATGCAAACACACAAATGAAACCAAGACCTTATCATGTGTTGGTCAAGGGCCTTGGGGTCAAGAGTTGAAACAAGTTGCACCACTTGTAGTGTGAACTTTCCTCAACCCTTATGCTTGGTTTGACAACCCCAAACCAAGCCATGAAATGCGTGTATGCAACATAGCTCAAATGATGCAACATGGGAATTAGGATGCAAGCACACCAAATGTCATGCAACTACCATGTTAAGCATGCAAAATGCTAGAGTATACAAGATGCAAATGTCATGTAAACATGGACCCATCAAGCAATAAGACCAACATACTACAACACTTAATGAATCAATTAAGCAATAGACATGAGGCAAACATGTGATGGTGGACTAGACCACAATGGGGCAGCCCTCAAACCAACCCAAAACAGTGGCAAAACATGCCCAAAATGGTGACCAATTACTTATGCAAACATGCAAGTCAAAGGGCCTAAGGTTAAGGCACAAAAGGAGCACTCCTTGCTAACATTAACATGGCCAATCATGGCATATATTAGACCACCAAAAACAGATTTTAACAAATGAAATGAGCCCCCAAAACCCAACAACAAGGCAGCTCAAATGCTCTAAACATACAAGCATGCACAATGCTCACTTTAAAGCATAAGAGACCAACATTTCAAAAGATGGGAGAGATGATACATGGAGGCATATAAGCATGGCATAAGGACTGAGATAGCATATTAGATGATTCCAAATCACTAAAATAGCCTAACCAAATGCATGCTAAGAACTCACATCTTAAGACTAACAAGCCTTAATGCAAAACAACTTTGTCAAACATACCAAACATGGCAAAATCAGTGGCCTACAGCCTCTAGACATGGCAAAATGATGCTAATATCTTCATGAAGTGAGGCTCATACATGCAAGAAACATGGCCTAAACTCATGGTTCATTTCTAGGCAAACTAGAGCATTACAAAGCAAGTATAAGAAGCATGCTAAGGACCACAAAACCAACCAAAAACAGAGATGATATATAATCCAAAACACCAAAATAAGCTCTGAAATGAAGGCATATAAGGCTAAAAATGCATGCTACTATGTGAGCCAAAGTAAAGACCAAAGAGGGACAAAGGGGAGGGGGGTGTCCCTTTCCTATATACGACTCCAAAATACCTCCCTCACCACTGAAAACCCACTGGTTTTCAGTGGTGAGAAGACCAAAAACACCAAGTTAAACAAGGCTTCAAGAAAAGGGGCTAAAATAGCCAAAACAAAGCCTAAGAGGGTGAGTTTGTGTTCAAACCCCCAAGTGACCTTAATGAAGGTTCTAAAGTAAGAAAATATAGGACTTTTTTATGTTGAACACAAAGCCAAAAACACAAAGCAAGACAGGTAGAAAGCTAGTGCAAGTTTGGGGAAACTAAAGCAACATGCTTACCCTTGAAGACTCCTTGAAGAACCAGTGGTGCAGCCCTCCTCTAATGATCAAAACCAGTCCAAAACCACCACAAATAACCCCCCAAGTCACTCAATCTCGGAGCTAGGTGTAATAGTGTGTGTAATGGTGTAAAAGTAAGGTAAAACACACTATTTAGGTCTAAAAACACACACAAGGATGAGAGAGATGGAAAATATAGAGAGAGAAAGTGTATCTCAGATATAGAGATATATGAGCTCTGGTTTTTATCTCTCAAATGGCCAACCCTTGACAAAGGGAGATGAATGGTGCTTATATAGGCCAAGACTAAGCCTCAAGACTTAGTGGCTAAGCAAAGGAAAAGGGGCAAAAGGTGCAAAGGGGTCTTGGCTTCTTAGAGAAGCCAAGACAGCTGTCCAAGCTTCTCCAAGAAGCTTGAGCAAAAGGGTCAACCTTTTAGAAGGTTTAGGGGTGCAAAGGTGCAAAGGGGTCACACCTGTGCACGGGGGAGTGTGAGGGTGCATCCCATCTGGCACAGCTGGCATGCACCATGCCTCAGAGGTGTACAGAGTGCACGCCGGCCACAAAAAAAGATCATCGGCACAAAAAAGTGCTGGTCGGCAACATAAAGTGCCGACCGGCCAAAGATTTTAACAAAACAGTGCCGGTGGAACCAATATGTAGCCAGTGATGGTAGGGGAAGGCCGGTGGTGTGTGGGGATGGCTAATAAGCCATTCCCAGCCCGTCCAAGACAAAACACAAGTGTTTGGTGCAAAACCAGACACAACATGGTCAAGTTCGGAGATCCTGAGGCAAGGCGCTCAGCCGAGAACTCCGGGAACTCCAAACGAACACAAACATGGATAATCACCGAACGTTCCAACGGTGACGTCCAGGTCTTGAGGACGGTAAAAAATGGGGTGTCTACATGTAGTCTTTCACATAGTCGATCAATATTATTAGGATCTTCCTTCTGGATCTCAACAGAACGTGCTTTTGGTACCTTAAGTTGATTTTCCCGACTTATGGTTTCCAGCTGTACCCGCTCTATAAATAGTGCGGGCTACTTGAGATGAGTAGCGTCAGATAAATCATATCCTGTTTGATTATCAAATAGCTCCATACATGAACCTCCTTGAACTCGATAATACTTGGGCATAAAAAAATGTCGCTTCCCAAACCTATCACGATAACCACAAGCATAATTTAAAACATGTATTGTTGTTCCGTCTTCAGCATCGCCATGTCCCATTCCCCTTCCTCGTCGTGAACTGTCACCCCTTTGCAAATTCCTAGCACCTCTGCGATTCTCACTCCCTCCCATGAATCGTGTAGCCATGCTAATTTTTTTAAACAAATGAATGATAATTTTGTAGGGCGAAATGAGTTGTAAGGTTATGTCTTCACCTTTAGTCGTTTATATAGTTGGTTATGAACGGCTTTAGAAGGAAAAACCATAGAAAATAAATGCCTCTGCATGACAATCCCACATATATGAACAAGGTATGAGTTGTCAGTAGAATGAAAAAACAGAAAAAAGCAAATACTGTGTACCAAGTCATGTGACTTGACAATCCATCTGCATATACCGACAAAATAAGGGCATGCTTACTGTAAAGTAAATCAATGAATTCACTGTTGCCATGTGACTTTCTGAATTAACAATCCCATATATATCAATAAGAGATGAGTTGTCATTGTAATCAGAAAATAAAGAAAAGCAATGCCTGTGCACCAAATCACATGACTTGACAATCCATCTACATATACCGACAAAATAAGGGCATGCTCACTGTAAGGTAAATCAGTGAATTCACTGTTGCCATGTGACTTTCTGAATTGAGAATCCCACATATATCAATAAGAGATGAGTTGTCACTGTAATAAAAAAATCGAGAAAACCAAAGCTTGTGCACCAAGTCAAATAGTGATCCTCTAGGTAAAGAATTTTTACAGTTGATTAATTACATATTGAATTGCATATCAGAATTTTCTCATAATCTTTGGGAGTCAAAATATATATTAACTGGTGCATTCAAATCTGTCCAGAAAACTGGTGTTAAACAGTAATTTCGGAAGTGTTGTTCTCTTTGGGTATAAATCCAAAAAATATCAAATCAGCGTCATTAGAACTGGTTATAAGTCTAGTTTCTTTCATTTTTTGCTTTGCGTTGATTGCTATTCTATACTAAGAGAATCGTCAATTTCTTTAAAGAGGTGCAGAAAACAATTTGTTTGGGTATAATTAATTGTAAATAGATATTTTGACAAACAAATCAAGTAAAACCAATTGGGTTTTAAACTTAGTCCCCAAACTGGACCAAACACTTGGCTCAAAGCTTGTTTTGTCCAGCCCCCAAGTTTAGTTTTCTGTTAACCCCCCATTCCTTACCAGAGTCATCATTTTGACTGGACTTCCAGGAATTGGAAGGCGACTCTTTTTTCTTTCCTGATGGAGATTGAAATTCTTTACCTAGAGGATCACTATTTGATGAGCCCCAGTTGAGGGAAGCTTTTCACTGAGGTACTTGTTCTGTTTTATGTGTTGTTGAAGGCGGTAGTTCGTTTGTTTGAACTTTGTTAGTCCCCTAACTGGACCAACCACTTGGCTTTGAGCTTGTTTGTCCAGCCCCCAAGTTTAATTTTCTCTCAACCCCCCATTCCTTACCAGAGTCATCATTTTGACTGGACTTCCAAGAATTGGAAGGCGACTTTTTCTTCTTTCCTAATGGAGATTGAAATTCTTTACTTAGAGGATCACTATTTGACGAGCCCCAGTTAAGGAAAGCTTCTCACCAAGCTGCCAGTTCTGTTTTATGTGTTGTTGAAGGTGGTAGTTCATTTGTCCGAACTTTATTAGTCCTCCAACTGGACCAACCACTTGGCTTTGAGCTTGTTTGTCCAGCTCCCAAATTTAGTTTTCTCTCAACCCCCCATTCTTTACCGAGTCATCGTTTTGACTGGACTTCCAGGAATTGGAAGGCGACTCTTTCGTCTTTCCTGACGGAGATTGAAATTCTTTATGTAGAAGATCAGTATTTGAGGAGCCCTAGTTAAGGGAAGCTTTTGACTGATCTACCTGTTCTGTTTTCTGTGCTGTTGAAGGCGACAGTTCGTTTGTCGTAACTTTATTAGTCCCCTAATTAGACTAGCCACTTGGCTTTAAGATTGTTTCTCTAGTTAACAAATTCCGTTTTATCTGTCAAAATGCATTTGTTTTCCTCTCCCTATCATTTTCCATGTTCTATTGGAATAGATGGTGCATTAAGTTTTGTATGTTTCTAATGTGAACTTGTACAATATATTGTTGTTATGCAATGTAGCATTGTTGTGATTTTGTGTTTACTTGTATTCATGATATTATATTTCTATTTTAATTTCATTTTGTGGGATAATCGGTGGGGGTAAATTTTCTTGACACTCCTAGTGTCTACAAATTTGAAAGTACAAACCTTAATTTTGTTTTCTCTCTTTTTAAAATAAGTTTAAGTTTTTTTAAATGTCTTCATAAACATCTAACATATAAATATTTTTTTGAAATACTTCAAAATTTCATAAACAAAATTAAAAAAACTAAATAAAGTACAACATCAAAAACTTTATAAGTCTACTGATATGTCAAGAAGAGGATTGGTTGATAATTAAATATTATCTGATTGTTAACCAATCATCTTCTTCACACATCACTGAGTGTATAAAGTGGGTACAAAAAATGGAGTTGTATATCATGTTTGAAATAAAAAAAATTAAATAAAAAAAGATAACCTTAAGTATTCACATAATTCAACATACATTAATCCATTCATTAATCCAGAACATTCATTATCTCATTGCAATTCAATAAAGAAAGTCATGAACTGATAAAGAAAATACTTATAAATGTAGTTGTTTCATAAACTTCAGGTTCATATAACAAATACTTGAAATACATTCGTAAGTTAGATGAACAACAACATTATCTTACACTCCAGTAACGAAGATACGACATAACATACAAACATATATGAAAGATAAAGGTGTTTGATTTCTCATTCCTCATCTGACATGTAGTAGTCAGAGAGATATTTTTCATTGTTTAAGACATTATTTCGCTCAATTACTGTCAAATCTCTGTTGTTTGCTTCTTCCATTTCGGTGGCTAGCTGAAGCATGAAATGTCGACATCTCCGCATCAACATTCTGTTGTTTTCCTTCTTAATTCTGCTAACTGCTTTTTCATAGTCACCCACATTTCATCTAGCCATGGTCAATGAACGACAATGAGGTACTGGTGCCCAAAAGTTACATAGATCATTAAACAATCCTTCTTGCTCCGTTACCCTGAACGTCCATTCTGTTCGGATACCAGCATAATAATCCTTCGGACTCGAGTACTTTTCGCTCTTGTAGTCCTAAGTAAATGGAGGTAGCAGCCACACTTTCGGATTTCTTTGCCGGCGTGAACTTCCTGCACATCTTAAAGACATTGTTCATAAAATAAAAAATTTAATAATAATAGTAATTGTAGATATATTACTATTATTATGACTTGAACAAACATCATATTGGGGGTAGCGCTATTTATAGACATCATACTGGGGGTTAACTGGTGACGATAATTGAGTTGGGGCACTATGGAAGAAGTGATACCCGTGATATTATTTTAGCTTATTCATTTCATGCAATCTTGAGTACTCGTGACTTTGTGTACCTGTGATGTAGTCACGGACGTGGTTGTTAGATAAAATCATAATTGTAGGCCGTCCTTTTCATAATGCAATCCCTTCATATTCGAGCAGTGAGTTGTCAAATTAATCAGTAATATAGTGAGTTGTCACATCGCCACATGAAATTATTTTTTCATGCTTACGTTTTTTAATACAGTAAATAGTCACTTCGAATTGATGATTCAATAAAAATTGGTGTTTTAAAAAATTTATAAATGAAATCATAAAATGAAACAGCGGCTTTAATTTTCTTTGTTTTAAAGAAATATTGTTCATAAACAACTATGAAACAGAGTGCAAGTAAATACACAATCGTCCAACTCACTTCGACCTCCAAAACTATCGTTGATTTTTTCACCAAAATAATAAAATGGTCACATAATATGTAAACAAGATTGGCACTGCAGCCTATATTTTATCTTATTTTTACTTAATGAACTTTACAGTCATCCCCTTTTCTCCTCTTTGCATTTTTTGCTTCTTTTTATATTCGATAAATTACACTTCACTCCTTCAGTCATTTATATAATTGTTTATCAACACCATTGCCATGTGGTCTTATTAATGTGATTTAGATGAATTCTAAAATGTGAGGAAAAAATAAAGCATCTAAGTTGTGCTGCACAAAGTCGGAAAAAAGTCACAAAGTATATAATTTACAAAGTTAGAAAGTCATATGCATCACTGCATCGCTGCATAAAGTGACATGCATCACTGCACAAAGTCACATTCATCACATGCATCACTGCATCGCTGCACAAAGTGACATAGCATCTGAGGAAAAACAAAGCATATAAATTTTTACGTTTGTTCAAGTCACTGCACTGCATCACTGAGAAATGTTGGACGTATCACTGCGCCGAGTTACAATTTATTATCATACGATACCTACTGTGTCCATGTGAATTCTGCAATTCATAAAATTTTTGAGGGGGTGTTAGAACAAAATAACAAAACAATTAGACCCTTTGTGTTTAAAAAGCCACCCTATGCAGCCCCAAATAGATTCATAAACGTTGAAGATAAAATATTATACAGTTAGAATGTATTAAAGATTAATTTGTAGTAGAATTAGAATGAATAAGTTTTTTGATGTACATGTTTTGAAAGTGTTATAGATAAAACCTAACCTAGTATGCAGACAAGAACAACACCGACTTAAATCAAAACATAATTAATTTCAAATTAAATTGGTCAAATTTCGCCAATTGAATTAAATGAAATATGTAAGATAAAAAGTGAAATTAAATATATTATCAAGGCAAAATAAATTGAATTATATTTGTAAGCGGAAAAATTAAATTAAATTTTTAAACGGACTTGAACTTTGCTTAAAACCTTCAGATATGTACTGAGTGGTAAATAAAAGTCGAAGTGACAACTTCTATAAAGTTGATGCATAGTTGTTCAGGTTATAAAAGTTGACGTGACAAGTCTGATGCATAGTTGTTTACAAGAATTTCATACATATAGCTACCATGTGTATATGTGGTATAAATATCGCATCATACCACAACAAAAGTTTTGTAGCTATTTCGAGCGATATCATTATGAGATATACGGTAGTTGATCTATATTCAGCAATGGGTCGCTATTGGGTTGCAGATGGAGATGAATTTCAATACACATTAAATCCAAATTTGCGTTACTCACATGCCACCATCAATACCATGAGAGCTGAGTTGGAATTTCGCATAACTAGAGCAAACGTTTTCGTTGAGCTATGTCGTGAAGTTAATATTAAATTTCCTCGCCGGTTAGCTATACGTATGCCAACTGACACTCCACAGTTATTGCAAAGGGCATTGCATCGTATCCGTGACGAAGTTAATCGCATGACTCAACGTTTGCAAAGGTCCTCACTAATGAAGACCGCAAATGAGCGTGCCGAAGATGAGTTAATGGATGTTGCACACCAGTACTTCGCCTGGAGCATGGATGTTATGTATAAATCTGATATTGAGATGTCAGATGATGATGATAATGAATGAAATTGTTTGGATGAATGACCAAACGTTTTCATTCAGTATAATGGCTTTGTAATGCTTATACATGAGTTATCAATAGGAAGAGAAATTCGTAACGAATCTTGACATGTGTGCTTATAAATGTAGTGATTTTATAAACTTCAGGTTCATATAACAAATAGTTGAAATATATCCGTAAGCTAGATGAACAACATTGTCTTACACTCCAGTAACGAAGATACGACACAACATACAACATTGTTTAAGACATTATTTCGCTCAATCACTGTCAATTCTCTGTTGCTTGTTTCTGGTTAGAAGATTTAAGAAAAGAAATTCTCTGCCATTTGCTTAGAAGATTTAAGAAAAGAAAAAAAAAATATAATTCTACATTTTGTTTGGTTATAATAGAAAATACATGAAAAAAGAAAGTGAATGCAATCATACAGAAAATGAAACCTAAATATTTCGCTCATCAAATGTTTGGTTATAATTCTATCATTGGTTTCTTTCCAAACAAATGAAACCTAAATATAACTTAAAATCCTATCAATTCTTATCCTTTTCTTTCTATTTTCCTTTTCATTTTTATTTCATTCATCAAATCTAAGCAAACATTGCCTTGCTGTTTGTTTTTTTGAATTTACGTATAAACTCACTACGTATAAAATTTTAAATTACCGATAAACTCATTATGTATAAACTCATTGTCAAACAAGTTTTTATGATAAAAATTATATGAGAGAGTGTGTGAGTGTGAGAATGAAAATGAAGAGTGAGTGCAACAGTGAAAACATGTTTTGAGAACACGTTTTTATGATTTAATTACATGTGCGGTTCCTAATCACGTTTTCTGAAACCACGCTTTCAATAATGCACCAAACACACGCACTCACAAACACTCTCTCTCTCTCTCACACTCTCTAACACAAACACACACATGACTTGCACACACACTCACACTCAATATATATTTATTTCATAAAATTGAAACCAATATTAAACATATATAATAATAATTTATGATAGCAAATAATAATCAACTATATAAACTATATAAAATGATTACTTTTTTATTTTAATTCTTAATTTTTTTTTATTTTACTGTTTAGAGATAATTTTTTTTAATTTTATTTTAGGGTTTAGGATTTATAAAAAAAAAAATAAATTTTAAGAATTAAACTATAAATTCTAAACCCTAAATCCTAAAATAAAAATAAATAAATTTTAAGAATTAAACCGTAAACCCTAAAATAAAAACAAATAAATTTTATCCCTAAACACTAAGGTAGCATTTGGTAATATTTACGTTTTTGGTTTATGTTTATAAAAATTTTATAAACTGGTTTTTGTTTATTTTTAGAAAAACATAAATTACAAATGAGTTTGGTTTGAACAAAATGTTTAAAATTTTTTTAAAACATAAACTAAAAAATATGTTTGTTGAAGCCTAAAATATTTATATTTATTATTTAAACATATTATGTTTTAAGATTTAAGAATTAAACATATTAATGTATATATATATATTAGGGCTTTTGAAATTGAAAAAATGCAGAGACTACGGAGAATGAGAGAGAGATAGAGATGTGAAAGAGATTTTGGAAATCATCAAAATAAGTAAGAATAAAAAATTATGAAATTATATTGTTCGAATAAATAATTATGACACATTTACATCATCTGTACAAGTTTGATTTACAAAAACTATAACAATTACTATAAATAAAAAAAACTATACACTCCATATCACACCTGCTAATGCCCTAACCTGCCCCCAGTCCCACAACCTCAACTGTGGACCTCCCTCCTCGATCTCCTGTGGTAGACTCTCTGAATATCTGGCTCTCCTAATCGTAAATGCGTATCCAGTGGCACTCCCTCCCCTGCATGTGGCCCTCCACCGATCGCTCAGAAGCTGTGAGTGTGACCCCTTCTCTCCGCATGTCTTGCCCTGATCCTGTCTCGGCGTCAAGATCGATCTCGCTGTGGTGTGAAACTCCCTCATCTGGTGTAACTGTATCACGATCTGCAGCTGGACCTCGACCTCGACCTCTACCTCTACCTCGATCTCTGCTTCTGTCCGCACCCCGACCTCGGCCGCGACGTCCGCCACGACCATAACCTCGACCTCTCCCTCGCGCTTTTGGGGGGGGCTCAATATGGGCCTCATCCTCAACGTGGGAGATGTCAGTGAGAACTGCATCATGTGTACTCATGGTCGCGGTCGAACTAGTCCCCACAAAAGCAGGTGGTAACTGGGTGGGTTAGGTAACAACGTCATGCATGTATCGGGGCGGTGTCCAATTAGGGCCAGCATGCTGGGTAGGATGTACGTGTAGGGAATCTGGAGAAATGTATGGGGTACCATGCGGTTGGGTGATTGAAGTTCAAGGACCTGCTGTGGCTGGCGTTGAAGTGGAAGGCACTGATGTAGACCGAGCGGTACACCGTACACCGTAGTGGCCAAAATGCAGACGATCTACCCAATGGGCACGCTGGATCCCCTCGTACAATAACTCTCGGATCTCTACAAGGGTCTGCATCGCATGCTGTCCATCATGTCTGAAAATGGCGTCTTTAGCCAAGTGATATGACCTCCCAGCTCGAACTACCTGAACAAAAATTCAAACATATTAGGCTATAGTCGACTGAAAGTAAATCAATTATGATCTTAACAATTATCTGACACATACTACGATGCTCACCAATGTCTCGAGAGAAGGCCCAACTCCCTGATATCCGGACTCAGACAGGTGGCTCGAATTATCGACTAGTAGGTGTGTATGTCGTCGATACCACAACATGTAAGGGTCGGAAGAGGGGAGGACCTCATCACTCCAGTTAGACTATACAATACTATCTCGACGAGCATCACATAGTTGTATATATCGTATATGAAATAGACTCTAGTCATTATCGGCTCGGCCATGTCTATCAGTCGCATGCAACCGCCACTCGGTGTCGCACCGATCCGGCACGGACTGGACCCGATCAAACTGTCGGAGGAAAAGATCAGGAAAATGCCACTCAACCACGTCAAAACAAATGAGTGGCACTCTCGCCATCCATATCTCCTCACCTAGTCGGCAATAGTCTGGGAGCGTACTGAGAACCCCAGGATAAGGCTGCCAGATAAACTACAATAACGACAAATATATTAAAAATTGATCATGAACATATACAATGAAGAAGACAACTAAAATTTAGGTATTTAAATTTCATACATCGCCTTCTATCATCCGGTCAAGCTGGTCTCTATACATGACGACTATGTGGGTCGATACGACCTCGTAGCCCATGTCAAGCCTCCACTGGCTACCTCGAGGTCTGGCTGGCAACTACATGTCTCCCTGGTCGATGGGAAGCTCACTAGGAGCAACCACTTGCAGCTTAGATGGGGCAATGCGAATCAATCTCTCCCACGCCCAAATCTGCAATACTTTGAATGCAATTACAATACAAATATATGCCATACAATATGAATTGACATGTAATAAAATTCTTACTAACCTGTAGCAAAACAAGGGGTCCTCTGATCTCCTTCGCACCCACTTGAGCTGCTCGACATAGCATCCTATACAAGCATGTCAAAGCCGCGCCACCCCAGCTATACTGGCTGATCGCGTCAATGTCTCTCAACAGTGGCAAGTACATCAGTTTGAGCAGGTTCTGTGACTTATCAGGGAGAAGTACCCCCCCAATCAGCCACAGAATATATGCTCGGGCATGCTGCTATACTAACTCATCTGGAGCCTGATCTAAAAGATGACGAAACTGCTCAGACAGCCACTTCACCTTCAGTCTACCTGCTTGTAAGTCTGCAGGTGTAGGTGCTACTCCCAATAGCTCAGCACATAGGGCTATCCACTACTTCCTCATCAATGGTGGGTTAGCTCCAGTAACTGCTCGCCCATCAATCCGTAGACCATATAGGACAGATACGTCCTGCAATGTGACGGTGGCCTCCCCGGTCGGGAAATGAAATGTATGAGTCTCTGTGCGCCACCTCTCGACGAGAGCAGTGATGAGTGGGTGGTCCAGTCTAATATGGCCTATACGGTAAACACCATAGAATCCCGCGTGTAGTATACACTGCAAGACTCTATGGTCCAATGGATGCTCCCACAGGCCGGAATCTCCTCGCCGGCATGTCACCACGGTGCGTGCCTCGTCCTGCTTAACAAAATGACTAGTTTAAATTATAGCATTATCACGTAATATAAAACAAAATGCAGCGTATTTTCATTGTAAGCGTAAAGTCTAACAAACGTTATTGCATACCGGATCCTCCCATATACTGTCAGCCCGATGTGGATGATTGAAAAGTGGGACCTCATTAGGTAGATGTGCCATGAAGCCTGTACAAGTGAAATAGTAGATCATAATAACAAAAGTCTCATTTAATCATAATAGGAAAACTGTGATTATTCTATAAATTATGATTTGTAAAAGAAAAGTATGCTCAACTATTTACAAATTTATATTTGTGTGACACCATATATGGAAGCAATTCACTAAAATGTAATTAATTTTTATTTCAAAAAACTGTATTGGTGAGCATGTAATTTAACTATAACAATTAAACTCTAATTATTCCATACATGATGACTTGAAAAGCAAATGTGGTCGATTATTTTAAAATTATCAATTTGTGTGCCACTAACATAGAAGCAATTCACTAAAATCTAAATTTATCAATTTATGTGCCATTAAATATGATAAGCAAT
Source organism: Camellia lanceoleosa (assembly GCA_025200525.1). Classification (NCBI taxonomy): domain Eukaryota; kingdom Viridiplantae; phylum Streptophyta; class Magnoliopsida; order Ericales; family Theaceae; genus Camellia; species Camellia lanceoleosa. Next base: position 100,068,590 of record CM045763.1, on the reverse strand, counting down.
TCAACAGAACCTACCGTTATCTATGCTATAACTAATATAGAAATCTTTTACAAAATAATTTTAGGGTCTCAGTTACATAAACTTAATAATGACCAGTAACATGTAGATAGTTTTCCTATATAAATATTTGCGAAAAAATTGAATGAGAATTTTTTTTTTCAATAAGAGGTTGGTAATTACATTTATGGCATATTTGACAAAACTTCATTATTGATTTTGTAATGGTAAAAGTTTCAATAAAGTATAAAATTTGTAAATTACGTAGATCTGATTCATAAATTGTAAATGTAAAAAATGCTTGCAGCATTCGAAAATATTAAATTTATTCATAAATAATAAATTTTTAAATGGTAGAAGAACTATGTGATTTTCACTAAAATTTTGTAATAGACATTTTCAATCAAGTAGACAATAAAAAACTTAAGCCTATGTGGTATAGTTAAATGTTTTTGCATACATATTTAGTTTAATTTATTTGTTTAGTATGTTAGTTGTAAATTTTTTCAAGGAAATCAAACAATTACAATATATAAAGAATTAAAAATTAGAAATGATCTATTACAAATAAAAAATGATCTATTTAAATGTACGACCCCGTCTACAAATAAAGAATTAAAAAATGATCTATTACAATATGTAAGTATTACATAGTCTTCATCGACCAAGTCGTGCCGGACATGTTCGCCTGTCATGACCTGTCTGCTGGCACTCACTGCAACGAGCGGTCAAACGCCTATCTGATATATCCATCTCATTCGGAATACGAGACATAGATGTACGACCCCGTTTTACTTCTCGCAGACGAAGTTCATTAGGCATTAAGGTCCACTACAGATCATCCCAATAATTTTGATGTGGTATTGGATTGAATTTAGTTTCCCAAACCCTCATGTATACAGGAAGTCTATATACTAGATCAACGTACTCGAATGGATTGTCACCGCATTCAAACATTACAGCGAGCATATAGGAACATGGATAGTGTCTTATCTCATATTTCTCACAATTGCACGTGGGTTGATTCATCTGCACAATTTGTGTATTGCGACCTTATCCATGGCGAAAAGATGTTTGCACCTCAAATACGCGGCGGGGCCTATCAGACAATATTGATACAAACTAATCAAGTTCATGTTTTTAGGTGTACTTAACTTCACAACATAATAAGAACAATTTAGTTTACATTACAAACTAACCTGTCATACGATATCAACTTGAAAGTATTTCCCCTTGCGATGCCATCCTTAATGGTTTTTTGCATCTCTCTAGGGTATTGGAACTCATTTCGTATATCTATTTCAGCTTAGGCTCCCATCTCGTCAAAATATTTTATGAGCCGCCGAAATGTAAATTCAACCATAGCTGATATAGGTAAGTTCCTTGCACCTTTCAAGATGCTATTGAAGCACTTTGCATCATTGCTGGTCAATACCCCCCACCGATATCCACCGTCATACGCAAAGGCTCACTCCACAGGATTCATCTTGTGAACCCAATCGATGGCATCTTGGTTAATAGCCTGTATCTGTTCTAAGTAACCATTACACTTTCGTCGTTGATGAGCACTCCCTGCTTTCCATAGAAGTTGTTTCAGCTCCTTATTTTTGAACCTAGTGTTAGAGTTACTACAAACATGTCGAAGGCAGTGCCGATGATATCCAATAAATTGGAGTGAGGGATTCAGCCAATGTCGCCTCGCAGCAGCTAAAATACTCTCAGCTCGATCAGATATCAAAGTCACTCCCTGTCGGTCTATGACAATATGTTCCTTGATATTTGAAATGAAGAACGACCAAGACTCCAAACTCTCCTTGTCGACAACAGCGAATGCAAGCGGTAATACTTTGTTATTGGCAGTGATAATCGTTGCTACAAGCAACACACCAGTGTATTTCCCGTATAAGAATGTACCATCTATGATTATAATAGGCCTACAATATCTGAATCCATCGATGACGGGTTTGAAAGACCAGAAAACAAAGTGGAAGACGGGCATAATGGTTGTACCTCCGGTATATCTATGCTTCCATTGCACGATGGTGCCAGGATTAGATGTTTGTAATGCATGCATGAATTTAGACAACAGCCTATATGATTCATCCCAATCCCTGAATACCATTCTAATTGCCTCTGCCCTTGCATGCCACACCTTCTTGTATGATATACTATAGTTCATGGTCTTTTTGATAGCTTCGATGACATTCTTAATTGGCATATCAGGTTCATTCTGCATACGACAATACCTATGAATCAGATTATTTTGGTATGAACACTATAAACAAACAAATATGTATATATGTGTAAACATTTATTTTGTATACTCACCGCAACTTGTCCCAAAAGATGAGAAGCAATGTAATTGGAGCTAATATTAGTGTGGTCCCTATTCATTCATGGGTATAAACAATGGTGAGGACCCCTATACTGCTTTATTTCAAAAAGACCATGTTTCTTACTAAGAGATGCACGCAACCATCATTTGCAATTGTGTTTGCAAGCACACACCCAAATGTCTCGCTTGGAGGTTACGACTTTATACTCTCGATTATTTGTTGCATGGTATAATTTCACAGCATGTACGAGTTGCTTCTTATAAACAAAAACCATCACTTTGTCCAACTTTGGATTTTCAGCGTTCTAGATTCGGTTATGGGGAACGACATCGCGGTTACTAATGTCAAAATCACCACCCATGTGAATGTTTTCATAGAAAGGGATTTCAGGTCTAGGTAGAATGGGGGCATTGTCAAGGTCAACGGGAGCGTCGGCATCATCTTCTTCGTCATCATCATCTGATCTGCCCAATAAATTTTCTTCATCACATATTTCATTCTCATCATTGTCTAGGGCGACATCAGGACCGTACATGTCACTGTCAGCAAACTGCACATAATTCACCGTTTTAGCCATATTACCAGCAACTTTAACTGGAGTGGTATGATGGCTGTAAGTGGGCACATCTTCTGTGTTACTGTGAAATTTAGTCTCATATCCACCACGTGAACTTGATTCTACACCATGGCTCTGAAATGTCTGTTGTGTGTAGCCCACTGCATAACATTCATGTGATTCATACATAGGAGACTGAAACTCTGTCGTGTCAATCCCATGTGTCAGCAATGTAGTGAATGGACGAGAATCCATTTGTGTCATATTCGGGACATTGTGTACAACCTCTTTATCAATGTACACTTCCAAACAATTTGGTGGTTGGAAACTTCCACCGATACTTAATACGGTGTTCAACGCCTCATCGTCATTAATCGGTAATATTTTGTATTTGCTGGTACTGGCGATAAGGATATTTACATTTGAAGATCAATCAGATAGTTTCCCCGTAACTTGCCACCTTGGACATAAACATCTCCTCCAAATTGCTAAGCGTGGTGCCAAGTTGCACCCCATATATCCCTTTCGGCTCAGCATCATATGACACACCTTCATCAGGATCCTGAATTATGTTTCCCCCCCCAGTAGAAGATAATTGGAACAGTTGCCATATACTTGCTTCAATGAAACAATAAACATTAAAATATCAACAATATACGTATATCGAATTTTACTTCTAAGATAATTATATGAATTTTAAATCATTCAATTACAATTACTTGTGAGGCAATAACTTTATTTAAGTAATCAGTAATTGTAATCCAACAATTATTATTCATTTTTTAATTAAAATATGAGTTAAAATAAACCTTATGTTTTGGATTTTTTAGCTTTTTAAGAAAAAAGCTTACAACATATAAAGAATGTTGGTTTGTTTGGACATAACTATCTATGAAACTCCTGTGTACTACTTTTCCATTATTTATTACGATTAACATCATGCTCTTGTGCACGGTAAATGTAAATTTTTCTTTTTCTGTGTTTCTTCTTCTTTGTTTTGATAATATTTCAGTTTTGATTTGATTTTTGTAAATTAACCTAATTTTATTTTTGTGTTCGTTGTTTGAATTTGTTTAGGCGGACACTTGGTGAAAGGAAGTTGTGGGAGTCAAAAGACAATTTATATTTTCCTATAAGTGACATTTATATCATAAGTGACATTTTTTTTTATAAAAATCAGCCCTCTCATTTTTGTCAATTTATATTTTCCAGGGTAGAAGGAACTGTAGAGGTGAAACATTACTTCAATTTATATTTTGTCACATTTTTATTTGTGTCTCAATTTGTTTATTAATGTTTATTTTCTCATTTTTTCTCACTTATTTTTATTCATATAAAACAACAGCTGAGATTTCATATGTACGTGGAGTTTTTATTTACTTCCTATGTGGAGACTCTTATCTTTTCTGCGTGAAGGTTCTTTGTTGTCATTGCTCTCTTGTCTTAATTCATAAAAAACATCAAAATAACTATACTTCTTGTTTTAATTCTTTGTTGTCATTGGTCTTTTTTTATTCTCATTCTTTTTGAGGTTGGATATGCTTTGTTCATATGATCATTTTTGGAATTCATACACATGTATAGATGTCCTATACAAAACTATTTATTGAATTAGTGTCCAAAAAGAAATTTTGAATCACATAGCAGCAATAACTTCAGATTTTGAATAAGTTTAAGAATACAAAAAATGATTATAGAACTGTACACAAAATGTATATAGATGGATAAAAGTTTTCAAAATAGTAACAAACTCCATAAAATTTTATGCGTATATATGTGTAGACACCCCATTTTTGACCGACCATAAGATTCAGACGTCACCAACTGAGCGCTCGGTGATGTTGCATATTGTGCTCGTTCTGAGGTTGCGGAGTCTCGGCTACGAGCCTTGCCTCTAGACTTCCGGACTCTTTTGTGCCTTGCCTCGGTTTACGAACCGGGCTCCGTTTTCTTCGTTTTCTCTTCTCGAAGGGAGGGGGAGGTCTCGTAGATCATCTCTCAGTGGCCGTAGGCTACGTTTCGTGGTCGTAGGCCATTTTTCCCGTTTGGAGGCCGGTTCCCGGCTTTCGGAGCCGTCGGGTCGCGATTGAGCCACCTTCGTCGAAATTTGCATTGCTCCGCTCGTTGTTTCGTTTCAAAATGTGCGCTCAATTTTACACTTGTTTTACATTGTTGTGCACATCACCTGCATTCTCATGCACACCACTTGCACTGTTATGCACGTCTCCTTGATATTGTCATGCCTCCATGCTTAAACTTGTGTTGTCACGCACGTTGCTTCTCGCATTGCGATGCACTCACCCATCAACACCGCATTTGTTTGCACTCGATATCGCACTGAACACATGTTGCTAACTATGTTGTGCTTGTTGAGTTTCTTCCTTTTTCAGGCACAATAATGTATATACGGTTCATTTGAGGCTGGTGCGACTAGATGAGCCGCACAGGTATTGTACCTTCTCCGTGTGGGACGTGACGAGAATCAATGATTCTTCGCATTCTTCAACTGCATGAAATGTAGTATTGCTTTGCATTCTCGCTTAAAACTGTTGCATCTATTGTGAATATTTGCTTCATTACAGCTTGCTGCTTCGCATGATCATTGAGTTGCATCCGACTTGGTGCATATCGCTTTGCACTTTGCCCCCCGCCTGCGGGCATGCCTGCGGGCACATTTCTCTGTTATCTAGTATGTTTGTCTAAGTCTTCGGCCTTGTTAAAAATGGGTCGTCTCTGGGCTTTGACATTCGCTCCCGTCACTTATGACTTTTGAGTTCTGTCAAAGAGGGGCAACTGTAGACACCCCATTTTTGACCGACCTTAAGACTCGAGCGTCCAATGGGCCTTCGGTGATGTTGCATATTGTGCTCGTTCTGAGGTTGCGGAGTCTCGGCTGCGAGCCTTGCCTCCGGACTTCCGGACTCTTTTGTGCCTTGCCTCGGTTTGCGAATCGGGCTCTGTTTTCTCTTATCGAAGGAAGGAGGAGGTCTCGTAGATCATCTCTCAGTGGCCGTAGGCTACGTTTCGTGGTCGTAGGCCATTTTTTCCGTTTGGAGCCCGGTTCTCAATTTTCAGAGCCGTCGGCCGTGTGCCTCGGTTCGGGACCACTTAACTATCTCTGTTTGCTCCGGTTTTTGGCATACACCTTATTTCCTTCCTTTTGAGGGACACTGTGGCTCAAGAGACCAACTTCGTGGTCAAATGCCACCTCCGATGCTTAACAGTCAGTTTTCGGGGCCCCGGGCTGCGCATTTTGGCCCCCGAACCTTCGTTTTGCATCGGTTTGGGTCCATTTTTGGCAGGGACCTTATTTTCATTGTTAGGAAGGTTGTAGAAGGGTGGGAGGCCAACAATTGTTCTGAAGACCAGCTTTATTCCTTCATCACTCTTTATCGCCCGTTTTCTTCACTAGAAAGCTGACTTTTTCCATCCCCGGGCCACTTTTTTTGACTTTCCACCACACCATTGTGTTGTACACACTTGGGAGGCCACCAATATGGGTTGGCCGGCCATCAACTCTTCCTGACCTGTAATGACCCCGAAATACATGTCATAATTATCGGTAATTAATTATGTGTTTAGATGAATTAATGGAAGAATATCTGTTTGAATTAGAAAAAAAAAAAAAATCTATTGGAATTACAACTTCGGAACTGAAATTGATGACCGTAATGGGTTCAGAAAATGAAATTGAACACGCCTATGTGATACTAGGAATTTTTAGAACCATTTGGGACGATAAATTGAAGACTGAATTTCGTCTGATTCGGTAGGCCATGTTTGGCTCAAGTATTTGGCACAATTGTTTATATTTGATATATATGGCTTAATAAGTATTGTTGACCCATTTTGACTCAAGAATAAAGGAAGAAAAATCTGGAAGGAAGAGAGAGAGAGAGAGAATTCGGGAGAAAGAGGAGAAACCAAGAGGAAAGAAGAGCAAAGAAGGGAAATGGAGGAAATTAAGTTTAAATCTTCTCCAATTAAGTAATCAAGGTAAGGATGTTTCCTTAAATTCATGAAGTAAGGTGGATCATCCATGTTTTCATGGTTAGTAAGTGGATTTAAAGGGAAATCATATGTAAGTGATGGTATTATGTTGCATTTTCATCTAAAAGGTATCTTTGAGCACCTATGGTATATTATCATGAATTTAAGTTTAAAAACATGATTTTCTTGCATGATTTCCACATTTGAGGGAGGACCTCCATGAATTTGAAAAGTGAAGTTTTTTATGTGCATATGTATGATTTCTTCTAACTTAATTCAAGCTTGATCTTTTACGTGATTCATGGGTTTAATTTTGAAGTTTAATTCAAATGTTTTCAAGTGTTTTGGACTAATGCTTTTGGACCTTGATTTCTACAAAAATGGAGGCCATGGTTTTGCTAAATGAAGCTGGTTTTTCACCCAGAATTTTCACTCATTTCGGCGGGTTTGGCCGCCGGCGAGATTTCTATATCCAGATTTTCGTCTCGATTACTGACGCTCGGCGGGGTTTTGCTTCGGCGGGGACCTATTTTTCTTGAAATTTTGCAGAATATTTCAATGCATGTTTTGGGCATCTACATTTCGTTTTGAGCATTCTTAAGCTTTAATTAAGTCATGATAATGAAGTTATGAGATTGAAACACCATTAAGCGAATACGTGGACTTGATTTGATGATGATATGTGTTAAAGGATCATGCTATACTGTTAATATTTGCAGGTCAAGCTGCGAAGACCGTACAACCGGTTTTGGAAAACCACTGTAAGTAACATTTCTGTAAAGTTATGTTCCTATAAAGTATGTTTCAAGTGTGATACGTTACGTTATGTTTTCGAAATGTAATTTAATTCTGTGAACGAATGTCCTATTTGCGAATCTAGTATGGCATCCATAGAAAGTCCCAAGTCATGGGGGACGGCATGAAAATGCGGGTCCATGACTAGTTTACGAGATCTCGTGAGTCGCTTTAGTGTGACGATATGTGTTTAATCAGTATCCGGAACTGATTACTCTAGTCGGAAGACGTTCTGTTATGTTTTTATGTTCTGTGGAGTATGCCATTATGTATGTTCTGTTATGAAATGATTATGTTTATGATGATTTGTTTTACGGATATATGATATGCGGAATTCGTTCACTAACCCTTTACGTTAATGTTACTTGCTGGGCTTTAGCTCACCCCTGTATATATGTATTTATAGGTGAGCATTCTGGGAGCCAAGCCTAGGCAGAGTTCGAGTCGAGCCGCCGTTTTGAAAGCCTACCCGAGTTATGGTGCCCCCGAGCTGGGGCTAGGCCTGGAAGGCCGTATGAGTTTTGTTTCAGTTGTATTTGGTGGCATGTGCCTATATATTTTGTATATGAATTTTTGATACATGTTTTGTACAGAAGTGGGTAAATTAACATATTTTTGGGCATGTAAATGCATGTTCATATATATGTACAGCTCTTTGGACTATAGTTTTGTGTTTTTGCTTCCGCAAGCCCCGTTTAATTATGTTTTGTACAGTAAGGCCTGTGGTAATCTAGGATTACTGGCCGGTTACGATGCCAACCTTCTCGGGGCGGGTTTGGGTCGTGACATGACCCTTTTGAACCCTTCTAAAAAGTTGGTTTTTCTCTCTCCTAGGTCACATTTCCTGTTTTTTCTCCACATAGCTGTGTTGTACACACATGGGAGGCCCCCTTTTGGGAGTGGCCAGCCAACAAATCTCCTTGACCCTTTTGACCCTGGCCAGGAGGTGGCCACACTGACCCTCTCGAACTGGCCGGCCAGAATCCTCTCTCCTGGTTCCTTACAGCTGTACCCTCTGTTTTTTCCCAGACCCCTGCTCGGGGATCTGCCCTTTTGTGAGGGAAATTTGAATTTGATTTTTCCCCCATTTCCTCCACTCCTCTCCCTATATAACCAGCACCCCCACACCCATTTTGAGGGTTTACAAAAATTGGTTCCACTTTTGCATACAACTCTCCCTCTCCCTCTCTTCCAAACCCTCCAAACCCTAAGATTCTTGCACCCTTTACATTACAACTCATAGCCTACTACCTCCAACATCCATTCCAGCCCTTTGAAGCTGATTTCCAGAGGTTGAGAGCTCCCAAACCTGGTCCAAAAGCTGTTGAAGCTTGGTTCTACAAGGTGAGTTCTTTTTTTTCATTTTCTAGTCTTTTCTTGCTTCATCTATAAGCCTTTCTTGCAAGCAGTTTTGGGCTCCGACCCGAACTAGAAATAGTCTTATTTTGAGCTTATCTTCATGTTTGACCAAGGTTTTTCTCTGTTTGAAGCCACCTGCTACCCCTTTCCCTTTATCTCTCTTTTATGGTTATTTCTTGCATGATATGTTAGCCCTGTTTGTAAGCATTTCTGGGCTTCGAGCTAAACTGTAAAGTGCTTTATTTTGAGCCCCTCTTCAACTTTCTTGAAGGGCTCTTCACTGTTAGAGGCCAGATACTGCCTCTTGCTTTCTATCTCTCTTTTAGGGCCATTTTTGCATCATATTGTAGCCTTACTTGTGAGCATATTTGAGACTTTCCATAAACTGTAAAGTGTTTTATTTTGAGCACCTCTTCAACTTTGCTAAAGGGCTCTTCTCTGTTTGAGGTCATTTACTACCATGTTTGCTCATTCTCTCTTTTAGGGCCATTTTTGCATGATAGATTAGCCCTACTTGTGTTCATTTTTGAGAGTTGTCATAAACTGAAAAATATCTTGTTTTAATCTCATCTTCAAGTTTGTTTAAGGTCCCATTTTTTTTTGAGGTCGTATGCCTCCTTGTATGCTTGATTGTCTCTTATTTTGAGCCCTACACCTAAGCTCTTGTTGCATGCTTTGTTTGGCCATCTAGCCACTAAAATTCAATGGATTTTCAGTGGCTAATACACTATTTTGGGCCTCCAAATCAGAGGGGGATGACCCCCCTCTCACCTTGACTTGTTTGATGGTCATTTTGGCCTTCCAAAGGGACCCCTCTTTGCATGCTTCTTAGCCACTTTTTAGGCCCAATTTGGTGAGTTTTGGAGCTATCATATTTGATTTTCAAAGTTTTTTGTGCCGTGCTAAGTGTCCTTGATGCATGTGCTTAATAACCCCTTTGTATGTCCTCCAAAGGAGCCCCTCATTTGTGCATATGTTGGCTGCCTTTCTATGTTTATTTGGGCATATTTTAGGATGTTTTGTACACTGATTTTTGCTGGTTTGATGAGTTCTCACTTGCTTCATATACATGCCATGTAAATCATGTTTGCTAGTCAAAATCGCATGCTATTTTAGGCCATCTTGCTAGCATCTTTTGGCCATGCTTTGAACTATAAATGTTCATATTTTGGGACTTTCTTGGTTCTGTCTTTATGCTTCATGATCAAATAATGCATGTTTTATATAGCTATAGGCCAATGCATGTGCCTAGTTTTGTGTTTCGGGACCATTCCATGCATTGGGTGCCATGTTTCCATGTTTCGGGGTCATTTTGCATCACATTTCAGTGCTGGAACTTGCATGTTTGTATTTCATATTTCATGCGTTGCCATGCCTTGTTAGAGTGGCATTTGTGCCTTAGGATCAGTCCTCTGTTTGCGCGCATGTGTGCACGTATCTCGAGTGTCTCATTTTTATCTCATGGCCACTGATGTGAGTGTGGCTGAGGTCCACTCATGTTGGTGTAAGTCCATCATGCATTGCGTATGCCATTTCGATTCATAGCATTGTGTATGCTAGGTTGCATGTTAGAGCATCGTATATGCCATGTTACATCATGCATTGTGTATGCCATTTCATAGTATTGTTTATGTTAGGTTGTATATTAGTTGCATAGTACATGCCATCTCATTTGCATTGTGTTTGGGATAGGAGTTAGCCCGAGCACGGGAAACGCGGGATGTTTCGTACTTTGAGTGACGGAACGTGTCTCAATTCCCGGTCACCGACACTCCAGATTATCCATGATGGAGTCTCGGTCTTGTTGTGTTTATGTGTGCATTCATTTCATATTAAGTCGTGCAATTCGACTCCTCGGCCATCATGCATCGATATGCGTGATTGGTGGCATGAGAATCGATGACTACACTCCCTGAAGAGTAGTCGTGCATACATATGTGAAAATACTTTGCCATGCCCCTTTCCTGCTCTCTGTTGCAGCAAATCAGAAATCGACAATCTTTTGGGGCTTCGCGCAACATTCCGGGCTTAATTGTAAACAGAGGCTAATTGGGGCGTCGTAATGGATTTCCGCGCCAAGCAACTCGAGCATGCATCATTCATCATCTGGAGCAGAGTCGAGGCAGTCCCTAGCTTGCATGCCAATTTACTGCTTTCCTAGATTAATTTGTTAATTAATTAGGATTTTGTACTTATTCGGACTGTACTATTTATTTGGGACTGTATATTATTTATTCGGACCCTTCGAGCAAGGGCAGAATTGTAATAAGTGTGTGTGCGTGTGATGTATGTCTTCCAACCCCACGCCTTTCTCCGTTTTATTTACCAGCTTATGATGGTTAGATTAGGGCATGTTTCATTTAGCATACAGTATGATAGCATGTTTGCATTCATTCATCTGTTTTGCATGCACCGGGCTTGGCGCATCATAACTCATTGCATTGTATTTCAATTCCAAGTTGAGTATTTGTTAGCTGTAGCATTCCATATGCCATGTTTAGAATAACCGAGCCTGCTATAGTTGCATTTTTGCATGTGTTGCATTAGGCATTTTAGCATAGTTAGGATCATGTATGGATTTCTAATTAGCTTCTGTTTTGGCTTGGAGTACTCGGTGAGTGTTTACGCTTTAGCATCCTTGCATGTGTGTGAGTGACTGCCATGATAGCATGCTTACCATGAGGCTAACTACTTATGTGATATAACTGCCTGAATGCCTGTGGGTGAAGGTTGGGTTATTTAGATTGGAACAAAGCATTGACTGCGAGTTTTAAGCCCACTAGACAGTGGCAAAACCATGTTTCCTAAGCCCACCCGAGGGTGGCAAAACCTTCATTTTAAGCCTACTTGCGAGTAGCAAACCATCTTTCAAAAACAAACATGAAATGTTTTGTTCCAATTCAAGCGACCCGGTCTATACTTGTATGCTGTGCGCATCACATAGTAAATCTAGGCTAATAACCGGAATAAGAACGCATAATGTTTTCAAAACTAGATATCATTTTTAGTAGAGGCTAATCTTTGATCGGGCGAGCGGGGGTGCTCACGAAGTGACCTTCCCTAATCGTACCCAAGTTTCCGAGCCGAGGCAACTTTGGTGATGACGGACACGTGGCCTTAAGCACGAGTCAGGGTTTCCTAAATTTCCCAAAAATAAAATATTTAGGTGGCGACTCTGTATCTGGCAAAGCAGTCCATGTTTGGCACTTCTTTCAAAAAATCTATTTTTCTCAAAACGGTTTGCCGGATCTGGACTCTTTGGTTCAGAGTAAGAACCATGACAATTTGAGTCCTGAACTGTAGTGAGCCCAAAATGAACGGAATGGGGGGCTCATTCCTCCCGAGGCGTTTGGGGACGTCTACAGTTTTTGGTGACTCTGCTGGGGATTTAGAGAACTTGACTCGAACTCATAATATCTTGTTTTGATTACACTTATGTGTTTCTTTGCATTGCATTTGCATTGGTGCGCCTAGGACACCGTGTTTGCCATCTGCTATTCCTGAGCGGTTTGCCAGAGGCTGCGTGCCATAAGGCTTACCGGTTACGGGCTCTGCCAGTATGGGAACACAAACCCCGGTTTTACCGGGGCACCCTTTTGACCATTCGACCTAGTGCATATTCGGAATCCATAGTGACCATTCCAAGCTAGGACAGGTTGCTTACCCGATATAGGTTGTTTGAAACCGCTGCGTGCGTAGTGAAACCCTAGCTCCTGACAAAATAGGACAGGGAAACCCTACCCCAACATAGGGGTGTTTTGGCTCTCATTTATCTGTTATGTGCTTTTAGAGTGCGTCTCTATAGGGAAATGCATGTATCAGTTTATGAGTTTGGGCATCAGGCCTGCGGGCATCGATTATTTTGAGAATCGATTATCCGGGTATCGATTCAGCCGGGGACAAGTGATTCAGGGATAGTGATCAGTGTTTGAGGACAGTGTGTATTCAGTTTATCGATCGTGTGTTGTTATGCCTAGCTGTGTGTTGTGTATTTATTTTAAGCTGTTATACTGTTCGTTTATCTGGTTATTTATTTCTTTATTGCTTTATTTATCTTTTGCTAGGGTAGTTTTAGCACAATTGCTTTAAACCCAACAGATATTCCCCAAGCACTTTGGACAAGAGGTCGTCGGCTCAATCGATTTGAGGATCTGGTTGACGGACAGCCAGTGTTTCATTCTCTACCTCCGGTTGTTGGACGGAGGCCGAGAAAGCGTAGTGTGTCTGAGCAGAGATTATCAGAGCAGTGGTCTACCCTAGCAGTGAACAGTCGGGCTGAGGTTTTAGTTTTTGCCATAGAGATACACATACCAGTCAGTCAGCAAGATCAACAGAAAATGGCCGGGATGGAAGAAATGATGCGACAGCTCCAAGAGAGCATGAAGCAAATGTAAGAGGACGCTGTCCGCCAAGCGGAGTTCTCTAAACAGCAGGCGACAATCATGGCCCAGCAGGCCGAGCTCATCACTAGACTGCAACAGCAGATTGTAGCATCTGCCTTACATCTAGTTCCTCCTCTACCAGGGGTCTCGTTACCCAAGCAAACACCAACTGTCCAAAATGTCCTGCCAAACATCCAAAACACCTTGCCAAATGTCCAGAACATCCAAGAGGACACAGACCTTCCAACGGGGCCAGCTCCACCCCCACTTCCGCCTCAACTATCCAAAACACATACACCAGCCAACCACCTGGACTCTCTCTTCGAGTTCGAAGTAGACCCTACGGCACTGAAATTGAGCAAGCTTGAGAAGCTATTCAAAAAATCCTAGGGAGTAAAGGCTATTCCGGATATCGAGGACGGATATACCGATGTGGCTGTGACATTGCCGGATAGATTCAAAATGCCACAGATCGATCGCTTCGATGGATCTGGTGATCCCATGGTCTACCTCCGGCTATTCTCAGATATATTACGGCCAATGGGCCTCACCAGATCCTAGAAGCTTTCGCTATTTGGCCGGACCCTGTCGGGTGTGGCCGCTATCTGGTATGCGAAGTTGGAGGATGATGTCAAAAGGAGTTGGGATGAAATGGCTGAGGCCTTTGTTGCGCAATACTCTTACAACACCCAAATTGAGATTACAACTCGTGATCTCGAAACAACAAGGCAAGAGCCTAAAGAGAGTTTCTCAGATTTCGTAACCCGGTGGAGGGCGAAGGCCTCGATGATGACTTTAAGGCCCACCGATAAGGACCAGATCAGGATGATTGTGCGCAATCTCCAGCCAAAACGGATGCAAAAAATGATTGTACTCCCCTTCCCCACCTTTTCGAATTTGCACGAGATGGGGGTACAAATTGAAGATGCCATGAAACAGGGTTTGATTGACCAAGACAGAGAGCAACCCCGGAGAACCTTTAACCACAATAACAATGTAGGCCCGAGTGGCACTGCAACGGCAAGAACCTCAGAGGTAAGCATGGTCGCCACCATTCCCTCTCCCCTTCCAAGGCCCATGGCAGCCACACCCTTCTCCGGTGCATCCGGAAGTAATACACAGACTACCAAATACCAACCCAGAGGTCAAAGAACCTTTACCCTATTGTACATGCCCCTGTCCAATGCTCTAGGGGTGTTAATCAGAAAAGGGCATCTAAAACCCCTGGAGCCAAGGCCATTACCAAATCCACTACCCCCTATTCACAACCCAGCCAAATACTGTGCATATCACCAGCAACACGGTCATGACACCGACCAATGCTTCAGATTGCGTCACGAGATTCAGGATCTCGTTGACAAATAGGTGATTTTGCCACCAGAAAGACCCAATGTTACAACCAACCCACTCCCCACACACAACCAAGCTCCACCTCCCAAAAGAATTAACTTTATCCAGACTGGGGTCGTGTCTTACGATCCTAGCATCTATATCACTCATTTCCATCTACCTAAGCCGGATGTGTTCCTTCCTGATTGCACTGACCTTTTGTGCATGATGGACATCTCCACAACCCAACCTGAGCCAATGGTGGTGGCTGTTGAAGAGAGTACATGGGAGGCTGTAAAGGAGGATAGAACTGTTAAGTCAGGGTTTGAGCAGTCTGGAAATTTTGCTAGGGAAGCCTACGATCCGGGCAACTATATTCTGTCAGCAGGCCAATCTGAGCCAAGTGTAGAATTGCCAGAGAGGGCAGAGCTGTGTGTGATCTAGGGAGATGGATTTGAGCAGAGGACAGAGGATTTAACGGCCGTAGTGGAGGACTTTGCCAACCTCCAGCTTTTCAATGACCAAGAATCAAGGGGCGCGGCAGTCAACTGGTTTGATTATGAGGAATCGGCAGAGGCTACCGGATGGCTAGATGATCAACCGGATGTGGTGGAAGAGTTCCAACCAGAACAAGGCCCGGCAGGGGCAAGGGTATCAATTGTGGCCGGAAGGGCCGAAAGTCAGAGTACATTGCCGGAGAGCGCCGGTACGAAGAATTTCGCTCAGGACAGGAGCGTTGTGAATACAGGGAAAGCTGAACAACAAACTGCGCTGACGCAGGTAGAACAACAGGGTTCTGAGAGAACCGGGAAAGCCAAAACCCATGAGGGGATTGAAAATGCTGGGGGCATAAGGACAGAAGATGCTGTGAGCATGTGGGCTGAAAGTGCCGCGAGTACAATCATGCCGGAGCCAGACAGGTGCCTTTTGAATGCCAACGGAATGTGGTGGGAAGACGATGATTTATGTCTGGCCCACACAGACGAAGATTGGGGGAGCAATCAACCAGACGACACCTGGTATCTCGATGAGGTTGATCACATGACAAGAAGTGGGCGGTATTTCAAGCCCCCGCACCTAGACCAACCAGAAGCATCTGGGAAGGATAAAGAAACTGAAAAGCAAAAAGAGAAGCAGATTGAAGAAGAGGCTGTACTGATGCAGCTGAAGAAGATACAAGCAGACATCTCCATCTGGGGACTGCTTATGGCGTCACGAGTGCACAGACAGGCTGTCCTATTTGCTATGGACAAGGCTAAACTCTCTATAGATACCACACCAGAGCAACAAGTTGGACTGGTCTTTTCGGGAGGAGGTTCCCCGACATTAACCTTTTCGGACAAAGAATTGCCGCTTGATGGCGTAAATCATAACAAACCCCTCTACATCTCTGTGGAATGTATAGACAAGTGGGTGCCAGTAGTTCTTGTCGACACGGGATCCGCCATTAATGTGTGCCCGTCAAGGACGACATACGCAATCGGGTTAAAGCCCGCGGACTTCGTGCCAACTACTCAAGTGATCAGAGCCTATGATAACACCAGCAGGGAGGTGATGGGGACTGTCAAAATTCAGACCCAGGTTGGTCTGGGACAACACAACATTGAATTCCATGTCTTGGACGTTCCCGCAACCTTTAATCTACTCTTGGGGAGGCCGTGGTTGCACCAAGTGAAGGCAGTCTCTTCCACTTTGCATCAGATGTTGAAGTACCCTCACGGGAAGGGGGTGGCCATTATTTTCGGGAATTTGTCAATTCATCCACCGCCAGAAGTGTCCACACCAGTCTTGGAAATCGAGCACGACATGGAGGATGTGTTCTTATCAGGGTTTACTCTGGCTGAGGCTCGGGTTGTGCAGAATATCATGGCTGTTAATGAGGAAGTGTACGTCATTGCTCAATTTGTATACCTCATGAACAAGCTACAACACATCCCCGGGATGGGATTGGGAAGTAGCGGCCGGAAAGGCGTTGTAGCATTGGCCGAAGTGCCACACAACCCTCATACCTTTGGATTGGGTTATCAGCCCACCAAAGAGGATTGGATAAGGAAGGGAAAGGAAATGGCTGGAAGAGCTAGAGCGAAGAAGGCAGGGAGGCCTTTTGACTTAATGCATAGGCCCATTCAGGGTACCCTAAATGGACGCTTCGTCCGGGAGGGGGAGGACTTTCCGTTCTGTGGCTTCCCCGAGCCGTGGCTGAACGCGGAGAGGAAGCGCGTGCCAGGTTTCGAGATTTTCTTCGACCTACAATTATCTGGGGATGACGTTGCCGAAGAGCAAACAGACCCATCAGCTGAGGTTGAGCAGTGTAAGGAAGTGGATTCCGAGGGCGCTGAAGTTGAAATGGGGGTAGCACTGGCATGTCTACTTTCAGATCTTTCGATCGACCAGAAGTGCTTGGGAGATAACTTCTCGGTTTCCATGATTGGGGATGAAACGGCTGTGGACCTACCAGCAACTATTTTGGATGCATCTATCGCACCCTCTCTCACTCGGCAATACAAGGAGGGATTTTTGTCCAACAGTACCGGGTCAGGTAGTGAGCCGGAATCTGATTCCACCGAATCTTGTGAGTCGGAATCAGGTTCCACCGACCGAAGTTTGAGTCCGTAATCCTGGGGATAATAACCCGGATGCCACAGTCTTGTCCAGGTCGTCTTTTTCTTTCTCATTTGAGTCTGTTGTAACCGAGGAATCGGACGATTTGGATGTGCTTAATGAGAATCAAATAACTGTGGTTTCTGAGTACTTTTCTGTGCCCTTGATTTGTTGCATTAACTCAGACTTTCAAAATTTTGATGAAAACGACGAGGAAGAAATTCCTCCGGTTTTGCAACGCTTAATTGAACAAGAGCAGGAGAGATTTGTTAAACCCCTAATGGATGAAATCACTACTGTGAATATTGGTACTGAGGAGGACCCGCGGCTGGTCCAGATCGGGTCCACGTTGTCTTCGGAGGAACGCGAGCGCTTAGTCGCTTTATTAAAAGATTTCAAAGATGTTTTCGCGTGGTCCTACGAAGACATGCCTGGGATCGATCCTGAGATTGTACAGCACCGGATCCCTCTTGACCCCGAGGCCCGACCCGTCAAACAGAAACTCAGGAGGATCCGCCCGGATTGGGCTCTCAAGATCAAGGAAGAGGTCACCAAACAAATCGACGCAGGCTTCCTACTGGTATCCGAATACCCGACTTGGTTGGCCAACATTGTTCCGGTATCGAAGAAGGATGACAGGATCCGGGTATGCGTGGATTTTAGGGATTTGAACAGAGCTAGTCCGAAGGACGACTTTCCCTTGCCACATATTGATGAGTTGGTGGACTTCACAGCAGGGCACGCGTTGCTTTCATTTATGGATGGCTTCTCAGGTTACAATCAGATAGTGATGGCACTTGAAGACCGAAAAAAGACTGCCTTCACCACCCCGTGGGGGACATACTGCTACAGAGTAATGTCGTTTGGGTTAAAGAATGCTAGAGCTACTTATCAACGGGCCGCGACCACAATATTGTATGACATGATCCACAAAGAGGTTGAGGTGTATGTAGACGACATGATTGTCAAGTCCAAAGAAAGAGAGGGCCACTACACCGCCTTGCAAAAGTTCTTTCAAAGGATCAGAGAATTCGCCATACTGAATCCTCAAAAGTGTACGTTCAGTGTTACAGAAGGAAAAATGGTGGGGTTTCTAATTACACAGAGAGGTATCGAAGTTGACCCTTCTAAAATCAAGGCCATCTTAGAAATGCCGCCACCAAGGACTGAAAGAGAGGTGCGAGGCTTTCTGGGTAAAGTGCAATTCATAGGACGGTTTATCTCAAAATTAACCTTGACTTGTGAACCACTTTTTGGCCTCCTGAAGAAAGGAAAGAAATTCCAATGGGAAGGTCGATGCAAGTCATGGAACAGATCAAGGAATACTTACGTAACCCGCCTGTTGTCACCACCAGAGCCGAGAAACCATTGATATTGTACCTTTCAAGGATCGAGACTACAATGGGTTGTATGCTCGCAAGAATCGAGGACAAAGTGGAAAGAGCCATCTACTATCCGAAAGCAAGAAGATGCTAGAGTATGAGACTCGCTATACACGCTGGAGAAGGCTTGCTTAGCTTTGGTATGGGCTACCGTGAAGTCGGCACTACCGTTAGCTCACTCGTAATGTTGGTTTCACGACTCGATCCCATCAAATATCTTTTCGAGAAACCAAAGACTTACGGGTAGGCTAGCTCGTTGGTTGTCATGTTCTCCGAATTCGATCTAAAATATGTAACACGCAAGTCACCAAGGGAAGAGCAAGAGCGAATTCTTAGCCGACCATCCAAAGGAAGGGGTGAATCAATGAGTACTTATTTCCGTGATGAAGCCATTTTGCACATCGACGATGAAACTTGATTTATGTACTTTGACGAGCGCGTCAAACCAATACGGTATGGGATAAGAGTGTCACGATAGCACCGACAAGTCTCAGATCCTCTAGCCTTCAAACTCCTGCTCAAAGTCTCGAACAACGGCGTAATATGAGGCATGCATTGCCGGTCAGAAGCGACCTGGAGCTAGGGGCAAGACGGTTGGACGTCATCAGGGACTCGAACCTTGTTGTGTCTCAAGCAAAAGGAGACTGGAAAGTCAAAGAAGAAAAGATGATGATGTATCACCAAACTTTGGAACTGTTAATTCCTCGGTTTGAGAAGCTAAACTTTGTTCATCTACTAAGAGAGAACAACAGGTTCGCAGATTCTTTAGCAACTCTATCTTTCATGATAGACATCCCGTTTGGAGTCCGGATGCGTCCCAAATATCATTGACCGTAAATTTGCGCCAAATTCACGAGTTGATTGCTGCTATAGATGAGGCTCAGGACGAAAACCCCTGGTATTACGACATTTGGAATTTCTTGGAGAAGGAAGTATACCCGCCAGGGGTAAATGCCAAGGATAAAAGGGCAATCCGAAGAATGGCCATTCAGTTCATCATCTGTGGAGGTAAGCTATATAAGAGAGGTCATCTGGGAATGCATAAGCTGTGTGTTGATGCCGAAGAATCAAAGCATCTAATGGAAGCCATCCATGGAGGGGAATGTCGTGCGCATATGAACGGAGTAATGCTAGCAAGGAAGATCCTCAGACAGGGTTACTACTGGTCTACTATGGAGGAGGATTATATCGGTTTTGTCCGGCAATGCCACAAATGTCAAATTCATGCAAATCGCATGAACATTCCGCCGTCGAAGCTGTACAATATGACTTCGCCATGGCCATTTTCAGTCTGGGGAATTGATGTGATCGGGGCTGTCACTCCGAAGGGGTCGAATGGGCATGAGTTCATCCTGGTCGCGATAGATTATTTCACAAAGTGGGTCGAGGCCCAATCCTATGCGGTGTTGAAAGCTTCACATGTTGCAAAGTTTATCAGAAACAACATCATCTGTCGTTACGGAGCCCCAAACGAGATAATTTCAGATAACGGTTCCCACTTCAAGAAGGAAGTGATTGACTTGTTGGAAAAATACAATGTGGCTTTTCATAAGTTGTCTACCTATCGGCCGTAAACCAATGGTGCTGTTGAGGCTGCCAACAAAAACATCAAAGACATACTGCAGAAGATGATGGAAACCTACCGGGACTGGCCAGATAAGCTGCCGTTTGCTCTGTGGGGCTACCGGACTTCAATCAGAACTTCTACTGGGGTGACTCCGTATTCATTGGTTTATGGGATGGAGGCCGTTCTACCTATCGAAATTGAGGTTCCGTCTTTGTGAGTATTGGCTGAGTGTCAAATAACCGAGGCAGATTGGAAGCAGAGCAGGTTTGAAGAACTCATGCTCTTTGATGAGAGAAGACTAAAAGCACTGTACCATGTTCAAGGTTATCAGCGCAGAATTGCCTGGGCTTTCAACAAGAAAGTTAAGTCCATGAATCTAAAGGAAGGAGATTTGGTGCTCAAGGACAATCGAGCTCCCATCCACGACCCAAGGGGCAAGTTCAGACCCAATTGGACTGGTCCCTACATCATTAAGTCTATCTGGTCAGGTGGAGTTGTAGTTCTGATGGATCTAGATGGCCTAGAGTTCTCACAACCGATCAATATGGACAAGTTGAAGAAATATTACCCTTGAGAGGCTCGCTAGGCCGAAAACCCGAAAGGGCGACCTAGGCAAAACTTAGAGCACAAAAAATTTGAAATTATAAAAACTGAGCTCGCAAGGTTGAAAACCCGCAAAGGGCGGCCTTGGCAAAAGTTAGAGCGTAAAAGGAGAGTGAAAATACCCGAGTGAACCCGAGCCTGAACTACGTAAGGCTTGATTCCCATCTTTGGGATACGTAGGCAACTTCATCTTGAAGTTCAGCCATAAAATTTTTCCCGACCAACTTTGTCCATTTGATCATCTCAGTCATCTTTGTCTATCAGCATTTATCGTGGTCTCTAGTGCAAAGGTAATTCAGACTAGGGGCAACTTTCCGCTATGAAGTGTATTCAGACTAGGGCAACTTTCCAGCTTGCAGAGGTCCGGGTTGTGCATCTCAAAGGATGTATCTCAGCGTATCCAGCTCGATCCATATCGAAAATGGTTTTGAAAAGTTTTAATAAAAGTTGACTTTGTTCAAATTAATCTTTTACAACTAAGACCATTTTTGGACCAAAGCGAAAATTTTCAAGACCCACAACCTTCAATTTCATTGATTTCAAAAGTAGTTCTCCTACTCTTGCATACAAATTGAAGTTGCTTTTTATTACATTCATAAAGAAAACTTGAAAGTACCGTAAAGCAATAAATCCGGCATAGATAAGTCAGTGTCCTCGCCCCTCCAGAGCTAGTCGAAGCTCTCGATGCCAAGTCAGCCCAATCAGTGCCTCTTCATTGAGCCAATCCAAGCACTCGCCGACAAAGTGCAACCGAAGTGGAGCGGGGCCGAGTTTCTAGTCCTCCATGCTATGGCATACCGCAAGCAGGCGCCGAACCGAAATGTGGCAGATACTCTATCCTTCTCGCGGCAAGTCTCGATCATGACCGAATCGACGCCGAACCGAACGGAAAGTAGAACACACAAAGGAGTCGCACTAATCAATCGATCCTACCGCCGACATGCTATAGCTCATTGCCGGAGATTGAGCCAAGGATACGCCAAGCAATGCGACCGCAGACAAATTGCACATCCAATAAACCACCATCCTCATCAAGGGCATCGACTAGGCGTTGTCGAAAGAAGTAGCCGCGAGCTGAATAGGCTGGGCAAGAGTCCACAACCTTCAACTTATCCATCAACCATACCTGGGGAGGGATGAAAATGAGAGAATAAAGAATAGAGAGATGTACGATGAGAGAAAAGTAAGGAAAGGGTTTTGTGAGAAAAACCGAGCCCGAAAGTGACGGTGAGCAATATATACGTGAGATTGGGTGGAAACATTACCGCAGCAGAATAGTGGACTCCCCGCAACTGGTCGTCTCCCGATAGAAAGCATCTAAGCCCATCGTTGTCTCGCCAATGTCATGGCGATGCAATTTCTTTCCTTCCTTCAAGCCTTGAGCAACTTCAATCGCATTTAATGCTAGATCCACTAAAGCCTGGGGCAAGCAAAAAGTGAGATAGCATACATAAGCAAAGGGTGTGTTGCCGAAAACCTTGCCAATAATGGTTGCCGCAGTCACCGGCATCAGAAAAGCGATGAATCAAGTTGAGGATGTCCAGTTCCCCATTGCAGATCAGAGACCGAACGTCATGCATGGTGAGTCCACATATTTGCCCTAAAGCTTGGGCATGGCCGAAGCGAAACTGAGGCAAAATTTCTTCATAGTGTTCAGATTCCATCAAAACTTGAAAATCTTCGAAAGTTGGACATATCTCTTGCCCGCCGAAGCTAAACACATGTGTTACCGGGTTCCAAAACCTCGCCGCGGCATGAAGGAAGGGAAGGTGCAGCGGAGTACGGCTTAGCGTGAATAGTGCATTCAAGCCAAAGCCCCGGAAGTTCAACTTTTCTGAACCATCTAGAGAAGCAATCCAAGCTGTGAGATTTTCAACGAGAAACGCCTCCATTTTGGTGCAAAATTGAGATGAAATGAATCAACTATGAGGCTAGGACCTTTAAAGAGGATAAGACACTGTTCGGGGGACACGTGTCAAAAATTTGGTGGTTACTGGGCTAGGTGGCCGGCCGGCCACCTTTTCTGGTAGGCCGGCCACCCCTCTCCCCTCAAATGCAAAAAGCTGGTCGGCTAGCTCCCAAAGGTGGCCGGCCATGCTGCAAAATGTGCCTATGGTCCTGTTCTACCCTCTAGAAGGAAGTTCCCAGCATTTGCATGCATCAGGAGTGTCGGAGGCCTCAATTTCCCTCAGTTTCGGATGCGTTCCGTCACCCAGATCGTCCGAAATGCACCTTGTTTATAGAGTTGTTGTTAAGTCTTGCTAATCGAGTTGTTGTTTTGCTTATCGAGTTGTTAAGTTTTGTTGAGCTGTTGAGTTTCGTGCATTGAGTCGTTACTTTTTGTTCAATTTTGTTGTGCCTGACTTATCGAATTCTCAACTTTGTTCTGTTTTGTTTATTGAGTTGTAAACTTGCTAAGGTTTTGTCATTCCGTAGTGAGTTAAGTTGTTAAGTCTGTTGCGTCGGTTCACTACCTGACTTGGCAAATACACCATGCACATTTCCATTCAATCTCATTTTGGTGCAAAATGATGCGATGCTAAGAACATAAAATACAACACTTTTTCAAAAGTCGTTTCATTCCATCATGCTTCCTTTGTTACAACATTTTACAACAAGGGTACAAGTTTTACAAAAATAAACTGCCTAATACTGTGCAATGTGATACAACTACAGTAAAAAGGAAAATAAAGCAGGAACAATCGATCGATGCTCTCAAGAGCAGAATAAGAGGCCCTCTTCATCCTTCTTCATGAATGCACTCGCACCATCATCACCATCATCATCGAGTCTGGCCGCCATCCTGAACCCTCCTCAAATTTCATCTCCACTATCGAACCAGATCGAGCCACCATCTCTGCTGCCGGATGTCTCGATCGGGATCTACAGCCTCCTCATCCTCCTCGCTGGGCTCTTCCTCTATGATGTGTGCCTTGCTCGCTTCGTCATGAGACTCCTCTCCCAACTCCTCGAGAAGGCCTCGGGAAGGCCCGATGGGCCCGACTGCGGATCGAAAGCATACACCGGAGGCATCTGAAAATGAAGCATGCAGTTTGAATACACAGCCAAAACATATATATCAGATACAGATGCAAGCAAACTACATAGAGTGGGTGTATGCAGATACAGTGCGTAAGTGTGGTGTGTCAGATGTGCTCTACACAGGCAACCTATCAATGCAGTAAAATGTTCAAGATCAGCATGTCATCAGAAGTATGATAAATGCAAGAAAACTAAAGGGTACCTGGAAACCCATGATGGACAATCGCGCTTCTCCGCAGACCATGCCCTCAAGTGAGGCTACCATCCCGAGCACCTCATCCATGTACTCCCAGGTGGTCAGAGATACAAGCTCAAGTCATCAATGAATAAACAAATGCCAAAGTATCTGTGTGATAAACGGAAAACAATGGAACATACCGGTGGTGAGTCAGGGTCACTGACATATCGGTGGCCGTGCATCGAGGCTCTATTCGAATCGAATCGGAGGTGGTCCCATATTGCCATCCCATCAACTCACCAAGCATATCCGCCATCCAGATGATGATGAGTCGGAGGAATCGGGGGAACCAGTCTACCCCACCTCTAGATGTGCCACCGGCCGTGGAAGGGACATTCTGCACCGAGCCCCGCCGATGAGGGCATACCAACAGACCTCCTCGTCGGGTACGGACTCGCCGTGGAGGCATCAAGTAGGTGTGGGTAGGTCGATACTCCCCGCCCAGATGTAGGAAGGCATCGGTACCTTGCATAGCATCAACGACCTCCTAGGAGAGAGCCTATCACGTCCGCATATCGCCTGGAGGCGCCAAGGAATGTCCCGCCAGGTAGTCCCATACCTGACGCAAGAAGCGATCTCCCAAAAACCAGGCCCGTCCAACTAGCCCCCCAAACAAGACCCTATACCGAGAGGCCCCACGCCCGCAAACCGAATCGAGGTCTACCTAAAGGCGCCCAGGGCTGCCATGTGATCTGCGGATAACCAATGCATAAACTGATCAGAAATTGTAAATGTGCAAGATAAATCAAAGTTTGGAAATATGAAGAACTAAGAGTTCTGAAATATCTCTGACGTCCGCGATCAAAGTAATCAGCAGTAGAGGAAAGACTCGAGGTCTCGCCGCATCGCCCTCAAATACAAGTGAATACGGGGTCGTGAGGGGCACCTCCACTTCAAGCTCTAGGGCTAGTGTCGGGAAGTATGCGTAGACCCATAACTGTGAGAAACAGAGCAATAGCCATCAGGATATAGAATGCTGAGTGCAGAATGTAAATACAAAATGCTGAGAGCAGAGTGCAAGGTACATAATGTAAAGTGAGCCGTGTGTGCAATGTACAAATAATGAGAAGCAGAAATGTAAATCAAGAGGGCAGAAAGTACCTCCCAGGCCCTCCAATAGCCGCCAACCATGTTCCCCCGTCCGCAGGAGGTCGCGCTGATGTAGCAATAGAGGGTAGCCAAGCTGGCGTCGCCCCAATCATACCGGCTAACCTGTGATAGGTCCACTAGAGCGCTCAGTAGATAAAGCCCGATAGTGTTCCCTCTATCGGCAAACAGAGTGGTGCCGAAGAGGAATATCAGGAATCCGCGAGTATACTGTGCCACCTCCTCGGGAGTCTCAGGCTCCATCTCCACTCTCCTGAAATGGAAAGAGAACCAGGTGTATCGGACTCTGCTTGAAGATCTGTCAACTGGCGGGCGAGCCCTCAATAAATATATCCAAGCGGCCTCCCACTAGCCCATGTCCTCATCATATGGAATGGCCCAGCCTCCCACATCAAGGCCCGTCAGTACGGCGAAGTCAAATGGGGTGATGGTCATGTCCTCGGTGGCAGAGAAATGGAAAGAGTTGGTGGTGTCCCACCATCTCTCTACCAAAGCACCCATCAACGCCTCTCGGCAGACAAATGGAGATCCCGATGCAAAAGGGCCCAAACCCTGCCACGTCCACCAAATCCCAGACAGCCTCCGGAAGCTCCGCATACCACTCTCTCGCCGAGATAGAGCCATATCCTCGCCAAGACTACGAGAAGTCACCAGATCCGTGATGAACACACGATTCAATTTAATGAAATGTATAAGCCGCGGCAAATGAAATGAATAAGTCGCGGCAAATGAAATGAATAAGTCAGTGCAAATGAAATGTATGAGTGTGTGCAAAATTGAATCGATATAGAATCATGCGTGTTCGTAAAATTCAAAGTTTGGGCCGTGTGTTCGACATCAAGTGTTTGGGTCAAGTGGTTCAACTCTCAATCAAGGGTCGTGGTGTTCATCTCAAAGTTCGAGCTGTGTTCAACATCAAGTATTTGAGCCGTGTGTTCAGATTTCGTAATCAAGTAATGTGTGTTCATCTCAAAGTTTGGGTCATGGTTCAACTCTCAATCAAGCTGTGTCGTGGTGTTCACAATCGTAAAAATGGGCCGTGTGTTCATCATCAAAGTTCGAGCTGTGTTCAACATCAAGTATTTGAGCTGTGTTCAGATTTCAAAATCAAGGCCGTGGTGTTCATCTCAAAGTTTGGGTCATGGTTCAACTCTCAATCAAGCAGGTGTCGTGTGTTCACCTCAACAACGAGCTATGTGTTCAACATCAAGTATTTGAGCTGTGTGTTCAGATTTCAAAATCAGTGGGCTGTGTGTTTACTTCAAAGTTTGTGATGTGTGCTCAACGTCAAGTAGGTGTGCTGTATGTTCAGATTTCAAAGTTTGGGCTGTGTGTTCGACTTCTACCAAGTGTGTGCTGTGTGTTCACAATCAATCTATGGGCTGCGTGTTCAGAAAGTTAGAGTGTTTGAACTGTGTGTTCAAGATGCAAACGGAATACGGTGCTATGAACTAAACATTCAAAACAAGCTGTGTGCTTGAGTGGGCAGATAAACATAGCGGAGGCACGAAATACACGGAAAGTGCAGAATACATTGCAGAAAATGTAAAAGTGAAGTAAATACCTCTTGTGCCTCATGAGAGAGGTGGGACTCCGGCTCTCGCAAAAGCAGATCCCTAGGCGCTCGATCATCGAAATCAATAAAATGGTAGAAAACTGCCTGAGAAAGGACGTGCTCCTGAGGATGATACCTCTCGAGATCAAATGGCCGAACTCTCGAGGGCAAGGACATGATATCCGGATCACCCTCGGCGTCTGGAGAACCACCACCATGAGGGAAATGACCAACCATCTCGAAAAATCTGCAAAAAGGAGCAAAAATGAGCGAAATGAGCCAAAATTGGAAAAAGTCAACAAAAGTCAACTCTCGGGATATGAAAAAGTCAACAAAAGTCAACCCCCGAGAAAATCTTCCACATGTTGAGACAAACTTACCTCAAGTGGTGAAAATGAGAAAAGAAGCACCGAAATCAAATTTTAATCGGTTCAAAGTGACGAAAACTAAAAGATTTCGCAAAAACAACTTGCGTGGGGCGTTGGAAAACGTGTATAGAGCGTAGATCTGAGAGGGAAAATGCTCTAGGAAGGTAGAGAGGCTGATTTCAGAGCTGAAGTTATGTGGAAAAGGTGTTTGGCCGAGCACATTTAAAGAAAAGAGAGTAAAAGGACCAAACTGCCCCGGATCTGGGCTAGGTGGCCGGCCGGCCACCTTTTCTGGCAGGCCGGCCACCCCTCTCCTTCAAACATGGCCGGCAGCCTCCCCCTTGGACCATACATGGCCGGTGGTGTTCCCAAGGTAGCCTCCAAGGCCTCTGCAAATTTTGGTGACAATTGGGGTCCCCGGCACCCGAGAAAGTACAAGGAAAGTGCACTTTTTGTCGCGAAATCCTTTCGCGGGAACTTCGACTCCAACTTTCGATGCGTGTCTCATTGTTACTCATCAAAAGCAAGGTGTATCCTTTTGAATACGTTGTGACCTTTCCGGGAGGTAAACCGGATGTCGCGATTGAGCCACCTTCGTCGAAACTTGCATTGCTTTGATTGTTGTTTCGTTTCAAAATGTGCATTCGAGTTTACACTTGTTCTACATTGTTGTGCACATCACCTGCATTCTCCTGCACACCACTTGCACTATTATGCACGTCTCCTTGATATTGTCATGCCTCCATGCTTAAACTTGCGTTGTCACGCACGTTGCTTCTCGCATTGCGATGCACTCACCCATCAACACCGCATTTGTCTGCACTCGATATCGCACTGAACACATGTTGCTAACTATGTTGTGCTTGTTGAGTTTCTTCCTTTTTCAGGCACGATATTGTATGTACGGTTCATTTGAGGCTGGTGCGACCAGACGAGCCGCACAGGTATTGTACCTTCTCCGTGTGGGACGTGACGAGAATCGATGATTCTACGCATTCTTCAACTGCATGAAATGTAGTATTGCTTTGCATTATCACTTAAAACTGTTGCATCTATTGTGAATATTTGCTTCATTACAGCTTGCTGCTTCGCATGATCATTGAGTTACATCCGGCTTTGTGCATATCGCCTTGCATTTTGCCCCCGCCATGGCATGCTCAAGGGCACATTTCTCTGTTATCTAGTATGTTTGTCTAAGTCTTCGCCTTGTCAAAATGGGTCGCCTCGGCTTTGACATTCACTCGCCACTTATGACTTTCGAAGTTCTCACAAAGAGGGCAATCAGAGACACCCCATTTTTGACCGATCTTAAGACTCAGACGCCACCAATTGAGTGCTCGGTGATGTTGCATATTGTGCTCGTTTCGAGGTTATGAGTCTCTACCGCGAGCCTTGCCTCCTGACTTCCGGACTCTTTTGTGCCTTGCCTCGGTTTGCCAATCCAGATCTGCTTTCTCCGCTTTCTCTTCCGGAAGGAGGGAGGTCTCAGAGATCATCTCTCGCTGGGTCAGAGGCTACGCTTTCGTGGTCGAGGCCATTTTTCCCGCTTGGAGCCCGGTTCGATTTTGAGCCGTCGGCCAGGTGCCTCGGTTCGACCACTTAACCACCTCCGCTTGCTCCGGTTTTTGGCATACACCTTATTTCCTCCCTTTGAGGGACACTCAGGCTCGAGAGACCAACTGTGGTCAAACGCCACCTCCGTGCTTAATAGTGGCCGCTTAGTTTTGGCCCTCGAACCTTCGTTTTGCATCGGTTTGGGTCCATTTTTGGCAGGAACCTTATTTTCATTGTTTGGAAGGTTGTAGAAGGGTGGGAGCCCAGCAATTGTTCTGAAGACCAGCTTTATTCCTTCATCGCTCTTCATCGCCCGTTTTCTTCACTAGAAAGCTGACTTTTTCCATCCCCGGGCCACTTTTTCTGACTTTCCACCACACCATTGTGTTGTACACACTTGGGAGGCCACCAATATGGGTTGGCCGGCCATTAACTCTTCCTAACCCTTTTGAACCCTTCTAAAAGGTTGGTTTTTCTCTCTTCTAGGTCACATTTCCTGGTTTTTCTCCACATAGCCGTGTTGTACACACATGGGAGGCCATCTTTTGGGGGTGGCCGGCGAACAAATCTCCTTGACCCTTTTGACCCTGGCCGGCCGGCCACCTGAATCCTTTGAACCTGGCCGGCCAGAATCCTCTCTCCTGGTTCCTTACAGCTGTACCCTCTGTTTTTTCCCAAACCCCTGCCTGGGGATCTGTCCTTTTGGGGGGGAAATTTGAATTTGATTTTCCTCCGCTTTCCTCCACTCCTCTCCCTATATAACCAGCACCCCCACACCCATTTTGAGGGTTTACAAAAATTGGTTGCACCTTTGCATACAACTCTCCGTCTCTCTCTCTTCCAAACCCTCCAAACCCTAAGATTCTTGCACCCTTTACATTACAACTCATAGCCTACTACCTCCAATATCCATTCCAGCCCTTTGAAGCTAATTTCTAGAGGTTGAGAGCTCCCAAACCTGGTCCAAAAGCTGTTGAAGCTTGGTTCTACAAGGGTGAGTTCTTTTTTTCCCTTTTCTAGTTTTTTCTTGCTTCATCTATAAGCCTTTCTTGCAAGCATTTTTGGGCTCTGACCCAAACTAGAAATAGTCTTATTTTGAGCTTATCTTCATGTTTGACCAAGGTTTTTCTCTGTTTGAAGCCACCTGCTACCCCTTTCCCTTTATCTCTCTTTTATGGCTATTTCTTGCATGATATGTTAGCCCTATTTGTAAGCATTTCTGGGCTTCAAGTTAAACTGTGAAGTGCTTTATTTTGAGCCCCTCTTCAACTTTCTTGAAGGGCTCTTTACTGTTTGAGGTCAGCTACTGCCTCTTGCTTTCTATCTCTCTTTTAGGGTCATTTTTGCATCATATTGTAGCCTTACTTGTGAGCATATTTGAGACTTTCCATAAACAATAAAGTGTCTTATTTTGAGCCCCTCTTCAACTTTGCTGAAGGTCTCTCCTCTGTTTGAGGTTATTTACTACCATGTTTTCTCATTCTCTCTTTTAGGGCCATTTTTGCATGATAGATTAGCCCTACTTGTGTTCATTTTTGAGAGTTGTCATAAACTGAAAAATATCTTGTTTTAATCTCATCTTCAAGTTTGTTTAAGGTGCCATTTTTTTTTGAGGTCGTATGCCTCCTTGTATGCTTGTTTGTCTCTTATTTTGAGCCCTACACCTAAGCTCTTGTTGCATGCTTTGTTTGGCCATCTAGCCACTGAAATCCAGTGGATTTTCAGTGGCTAATACACTATTTTGGGCCTCCAAATCAGAGGGGGATGACCCCCTTCTCACCTTGACTTGTTTGATGGTCATTTTGGCCTTCCAAAGGGACCCCTCTTTGCATGCTTCTTAGCTACTTTTTAGGCCCAATTTGGTGAGTTTTGGAGCTATCATATTTGATTTTTAGAGTTTTTTGTGCCGTGCTAAGTGTCCTTGATGCACGTGCTTAATAACCGCTTTGTATGCCCTCCAAATGAGCCCCTCATTTGTGCAAATGTTGGCTGCCTTTCCATGTTTATTTGGGCATATTTTGGCATGTTTTGTTCACTGATTTTTGCTGGTTTGATGAGTTCTCACTTGCTTCATATACATGCCATGTAAATCATGTTTGCTAGTCAAAATCGCATGCTATTTTAGGCCATCTTGCTAGTATCTTTTGGCCATGCTTTGAACTATAAATGTTCATATTTTGGGACTTCCTTGGTTCTGTCTTTATGCTTCATGATCAAATAATGCATGTTTTGTATAGCTATAGGCCAATGCATGTGCCTAGTTTTGTGTTTCGGGACCATTCCATGCATCGGGTGCCATGTTTCCATGTTTCGGGGTCATTTTGCATCAGATTTCAGTGCTGGAACTTGCATGTTTGTATTCCATATTTCATGCGTTGCCATGCCTTGTTAGAGTGGCATTTGTGCCTTAAGATCGGTCCTCTGTTTGCGCGCATGTGTGCACGTATCTCGAGTGTCTCATTTTCATCTCATGGCCACTGATGCGAGTGTGGCTGAGGTCCACTCATGTTGGTGTAAGTCCATCATGCATTGCGTATGCCATTTCGATTCATAGCATTGTGTATGCTAGGTTGCATATTAGAGCATCGTGTATGCCATGTTACATTATGCATTGTGTATGCCATTTCATAGCATTGTGTATGCTAGGTTGTATATTAGTTGCATAGTGCATGCCATCTCATTTGCATTGTGTTTGGGATAGGAGTTAGCCCGAGCACGGGAAACGAGGGACGTTTCGTACTTTGAGTGACGGAACGTGTCTCAATTCCCAGTCACTGACACTCTAGATTATCCATGATGGAGTCTCGGTCTTGTTGTGTTTATGTGTGCATTCATTTCATATTAAGTCGTGCAATTCGACTCCTCGGCCATCATGCATCAATATGCGTGATTGATGGCACGAGGATCGAGGACTACACTCCCTATAGAGTAGTCGTGCATACATATGTGAAAATACTTTGCCATGCCCCTTTCCTGCTCTCTATTGCAGCAAATCAGAAACCGGCAATCTTTTGGGGCTTCGCGCAATATTCCGGGCTTAATTGTAAACAGAGGCTAATTGGGGCGTCGCAATGGATTTCCGCGCCAAGCAACTCGAGTATGCATCATTCATCATCCGGAGCAGAGTCGAGGCAGTCCCTAGCTTGCATGCCAATTTACTGCTTTTCTAGATTAATTTGTTAATTAATTAGGATTTTGTACTTATTCGGGCTGTACTATTTATTTGGGACTGTATATTATTTATTCGGACCCTCCGAGCGAGGGCAGAATTGTAATAAGTGTGCGTGCGTGTGATGTATGTCTTCCAACCCCACGCCTTTCTCCGTTTTATTTACCAGCTTATGATGGTTAGATTAGGGCATGTTTCATTTAGCATACAGTATGATAGCATGTTTGCATTCATTCATCTATTTTGCATGCACCGGGCTCGGTGCATCATAACTCATTGCATTGTATTTCAATTCCAAGTTGAGTATTTGTTAGCTGT
This sequence comes from Camellia lanceoleosa, assembly GCA_025200525.1. Classification (NCBI taxonomy): domain Eukaryota; kingdom Viridiplantae; phylum Streptophyta; class Magnoliopsida; order Ericales; family Theaceae; genus Camellia; species Camellia lanceoleosa. The sequence goes on along the minus strand of CM045763.1, from coordinate 100,036,342 downwards.
AGCATTCCATATGCCATGTTTAGAATAGCCGAGCCTGCTATAGTTGCATTAGGCATTTCAACATAGTTAAGATTATGCATGGATTTCTAATTAGCTTCTGTTTTGGCTTGGAGTACTCGGTGAGTGTTTACGCTTTAGCATCCTTGCATGTGTGTGAGTGACTGCTATGATAGCATGCTTACCATGAGGCTAACTACTTATGTGATATAACTGCCTGAATGCCTGTGGGTGAATGTTGGGTTATTTAGATTGGAACAAAGCATTGACTGCGAGTTTTAAGCCCACTAGATAGTGGCAAAACCATGTTTCCTAAGCCCACCCGAGGGTGGCAAAACCTTCATTTTAAGCCTACTTGCGAGTAGCAAACCATCTTTCAAAAACAAACATGAAATGTTTTGTTCCAATTCAGGCGACCCGGTCTATACTTGTATGCTGTGCGCATCACATAGTAAATCTAGGCTAATAATTAGAATAAGAACGCATAATGTTTTCAAAACTAGATATCATGGTTAGTAGAGGCCGATCTTTGATCGGGCGAGTGGGGGTGCTTACGAAGTGACCTTCCCTAATCGTACCCAAGTTCCCGAGCCGAGGCAACTTTGGTGATGACGGACACGTGGCCTTAGGCACGAGTCAGGGTTTCCTAAATTTTTCAAAAATAAAATATTTAGGTGGCGACTATGTATCTGACAAAGCAGTCCATGTTTGGCACTTCTTTCAAAAAATCTGTTTTTCTCAAAACGATTTGCTGGGTCTGGACTCTTTGGTTCAGATGAAGAACCGTGACAATTTGAGTCCTGAACTGTAGTGAGCCCAAAATGAACGGAACGGGGGGCTCATCCCTCCCGGGGCGTTCGGGGACGTCTACAATATGTATTTGTATTATGATCAATTTTGTTTGTTTATAACAAAACTACAAGATTTTTAGCTAGTGACCCATTTTGATTTACAAGATCTGTAAAGGAACAATTCCAAAGATTACAGTCATGGTAGAGTTTAGAAGAAGATCATATATATGCATGCGTATTATTCAGTATCTAGAGACGGTGTGTTTCGTTTATGTTTGTAGAGTAGTTTTTTGAGATAAAAAGTACAAAAACTTATTTGGTTTGCCTTCTTTTAGAAATGGTTGTGGAAAATTATTTTGAGGAGAGAGTTTTACAAAAAGTGATTGATTTGATGTGTATAAGAGAGAAAGTTATTTTGGAAAGTAGGTAACCAAACAAAATTTTGAGATTTTTTTTGAAAAAATATGTTTGGTTTGATTACTCTTGAAAATTTGTTTGTAGAGAAAATTTTCCAAAATTTTTTATGAAAAACAAACCAAACAAGCCCATTATTTCTATGATTTGAATCCATAACACTGGAATTATAATAGATTTATTTTATTTTATATTATTATCAGCATAATAAAACAACCTTACCATTGTGGCAAGGGCCTCCCTCCCTCAATATGATCAATTTTTAAAAGGCATTTACTCAAAATAAATAAATAAATAAATAATAATAATGACTTCACACAACCGTTAATTTAGGCAATGATTTAATCGTATGCATGTAAGTGGGACCAATTTTAAAAACACTTATTTTGTTTTCTTTTCATAAATCTTGATCTATTTTTTAGTATTTTGATAAAGTAGACAGATATATCACACATTTAAAAAACACTTCATTCTACCAAGTATTTTTTTTATTCAGTGAGATTAGACAAAATTGGACAAGTCATACAAACATTTTAAATCATAGTGTAAGTTTTGTATGAAATTATTATTTTTTCATTGAGTTGAAATAACTCGATTGATTTGGACAATATAAAATAGAGGTTTCAAACATTGTTCTTAATTTTTTGAAACAGGTGATCCAATTCTTCAGGTTTATGGACAATTAAAGATAAGTTAATTTGATTTGCTCAAACTTGTGCCATTAGGGACCTTAATAACAAAGTTATTTTTTATGTGAAATAGTAACCCTCGTCCACTTTTTAGAGGTCATAGAGGCTTTGTTATGAAATTCAAACAAAAAACTCATTTTGGCTTGTTCTGAAAAGTAAGAAAAAAATTTAATTTATTTACTCTTTTTTTTACTTAAACATACAAAAATAAAATAAAATAGAGAGATAATTTATAATGGTCAAAAAATAGAGAGAAAATTTATGTTGGTGGTTAAATTTATGTAGTAAATTTTGGATAGTTATCCATGTGAATCTATTGGGCTATCCGTAGCAATTATTTGGTATTATGAAACACAGGCTTACCCATCAAAGTGCCATTTTTTTTTTCCTTCTTACCTAGGAAATTTCTATGGACTATTAATTAGAATGTTTTAAGACTTTTTTCATGTATATATTATAACTAGTGTATACCCGTGCTTGAAGGCACGGTGCAATTAATAATGACTTCTAATTATATAAATCAAAATAAAATTATTAAAACATAATGTTAAGATTTTCCTCTTCAATGGTGGTGGACAGTCACAAAGCGGAAGTGGTGATGAGTCCCTTCGTTTAATACCCATTTCAAAAACTTTTTCAAATTTTCTTAAGTTTTGTGAGAAAATTTTAATTTCTACTATAATGCTATTATATGTATTACAAATTCAGCTCATTAAATTTTTTAAAATTTCTATTACAAGATTATAAAATTAAATGTTAGTATCTTATAATGAAATGTCTTCAAATTATTCTAACATCAAAGTTAATATTTTTTATAAAAATTATTAATTTTATTGAATGTATATTAAAAATAATACATGATATAGCGATTTGGTTTGATTTTTTAAATTATTTTTTGATTTTTTTGAAAAAATATAAATAAATTTGACAAAAATAAATTGTTTGGTTTGATTTTCCAAATGGTTGTGGAAGAATGTGGCACCTCCAAAAATTCAATTTTTTTTGTTGGTTAGCTTAGAGGGGTAGAGTGCAATCCGGTCTAACATACAATTTACAAATGCTTATGTGCTTATATGCAGGCACTTGCAATAAGCTATGTCCTAAAGTATGGATTTAGGTAGTTAACAACTAAGCGAAAACCTTTAGCGAAACCCAAATGAAAATAAATCTTAAGAATTTTTTATAATATTTTGGGTGCCTGACCCCAAATACAGTGAAATAAACCAAACGAAACTAAACCAAACAAAGTTTTATGTCCCAATCAAGTGGGCTACGATACGTGAATCCTTTTTTCGTCATTTCGTACTATTAAAAGCTATATGTTCGGTTAAATTAAATAAATTCGTTTAATTTTTTTACTATCACATCCCAAGTCAATTTACGTCTTCCCCTAACATTCCATTTTACGGTGATCCTATTACATTCTTCTCTACCATTTCATCTGCTAGTCTTCATTGTACATACCAAACCATCTTAGTTTGTTCTCTCTCAACATATTTTCAATTGGTGCTACTCCTACCATTTAATGTATATTCATTTCTATTTCTCTCTGTCCAAAACTTACCAAACACCCACCTAAGCATCCTCATCTTAACTACACTCATTTCATGAGCTTGTTGTTTCTTAATTGTCCAATATTATGTGAACTGCAAAGTATCACTGGTCTTACAGTTGTTTTATAAATTAACAATGTCAATTTTATTAGCATCATTGATCACATAATATGCCAAAGGCACTCCACTTGAACCTACTTTGATTCTATTACAAGTGAGAATTTCTAACACAACATGAATCGTACACGAAGTTAGGGGTTAGGGTTGAACATTTTCAACACAAACACAAATATGACACTATATAATAACATGATAAATAAATAGGGTTATGTCAAACCTGCATAATATGAAAGAGTCATGATAGAGATCCCCTCCAATCACCACCCCCACAACCCCCACACACACATGGCGGGTGGTGATTGGAGGAGCAGGAAAAAAAGAAAAAAGAAAAAGAAAATGTAACCAATGAGAGAGAGAGGGGGTCAAAGGGGGTGGGGGGAAAAGGGGGGCATGAAACATTTTTGAATATGAAATTGACACAGATAACCCATTTAATAGATAATTAGTTATAAATTTTAATGTTATTTTCATTAAAGGATGCATGAAATGTTTAAATCTCTTATGTAACCTACACAATTAAATAAAGAAAATACGTAAAATAGTATTTTGAGGTTAATATAGTCATTTTTTCTTTTATTTGAGAGAACATGATCTTTTCATTTATTATTTTGAAGTCAATAAAAATATATATTTTTTTGAATAAAATAGAGTCAAAATTAAATATATTTTTTTTTGGAATAATTTCATTTAGTAGAGATTAGTTTCATGAAATTTAACTTAGGAAAAAACGTTAATCTTTCCATACACTTAGTATTTTTAATTACAACGATTTTTTTAGCATGATACGTTAATATGGCACGAATCAGACATGAATCCAAATAACATGACACAATAACACAAAATAATAATAATAATAATAATATCGTGTTAGTTTTTTTTTTTTGATCAGCAAAAAGAGAACCTTTATTGATGCAAAAACCAAACAAGAAGAGAGATTACATCAAAAATGATAAGGAAGAGCAGCAGGGTAGGTGAGGGACCAAACCCAAGAAGAAGAAGAAAAGAAAGAGAGAAGCAACAAATAAACCAAAGAAATTAAAAAGCAAACCAAAACAACATTACTTGCAATTCGGTCAAGAGCAACCAAACTCAGAAGAGCAACCAAACATGTCCTACATCTGGCCAAATAACAACCAATGCGTAGCGACCAAATAGAACCAGCAGACCTTCACAGATCAACACAAACTAGATCGACCTTTAAACAATCAAACAATGGAGCCACAACATCCCAATTCAGCCCACCAAATAGGCACCATAGCGAGAACACTACTACACCAATGCAATCCAAAGAAACATTCACCCCACAATTAGGACCACAATTCAACACAAAGAACATACAACGAAATGCCAAACGACCAAGAAATGCCAAGACAAACAACAGAACCCATGCATCAAGCGGTCCACAAACAACAAAGACAAGCCAGCTCCAAGACCATAAGGCTCCACAATAGCGGAGACCTATACATTCAGAACCAGAAGTGACCAATCCTACTCTTCAATAGCGGTGGCAAATCAACTAAAACACCCGGCTTACACGGCTAAATCTCCCAACTCGTCCTATAGACAGAACCTCACTTCTTTGCAAGTTATACACTATATCATTGTGAGTAATAAGAAGAGGGAAGAAGATCTCAACCATAACGCAGCTTCGATTTTGATAGCATCACATAACTCTTCAAAGTCCACCAGAGATCCATTAAAGATACCGTCATTATCTTTGCTTCCAAATAGACCAAAGTATTGCGAACGGAATAATGTTCCAAAGCACCTTTTCCTTTTTTTTTTAATTTTGTACCAACCCACGGAGAAAAAAGGCGCCTCTGAGCCGAGAATTGCCCATTTAACACCCCACCAGTCCAAGATTTTTGACCAAATTCTCCAGATAAAGGGACAGTACAGCAACACATGGTTAATAGATTCCAAATCATTATTACAGAATATACAATTCACATTAGACCCTCTAGTGAGAACACCAAGCCTTTGAAGAAAACATGTTGTCTTAATCCTCCATTTCCATGATAACCATCCAAAAAATTAAACCCTTGGTGGAGCCACATTCTTCCAGATGAACCCTGTTACTTTGCTAATAACCTTAGAAGGTAAAACATTCTAGCTATAAGCAGAGTCAACAGTGTAGACCCCAAATTTATTTGCCTTCCATCTGATGCTGTCCATCCTATCAAACCTAAGCACTGGAGCATTAAGCAATAACAAATTCAGCCTCTCCAACTTCTCCACTTCCCACTGAAACAAGGCTCTTCTGAAATTAAGCTTCCATTCTTGAGAACCAAAACCCCTGTTCCTCACCCCTGCCACAGACTCAGATTTGTCCAGAGACACAGAGAAAAGTCTGGGAAATTCTTCTTTTAAACAGATATTCCCAATCCAAGTGTCAGTCCAGAACATTGTTCTCCTTCTATCCCCAATGTCCAGCACTATGTTTTGCTTGAAAAAATTCACCAGCTGAGGGCACAAGCCAGCAACACCCGCAATATCTCTCCAGATCATGGACAGCTTGGAATTTTCGACTGGTAAAGGCCACCAACCTCTACCAACCTCAGGATATTTGCAACAAATCACTTGTTTCCAAAGTGCATTATCTTCAACACCAAATCTCCACCACCATTTCAACAAAAGACAATTATTCCATAATCTCACCCTTCTAATTCCTAAACCTCCTTGACTTTTACTTTGAGTGATCTCCCCCCATTTAACCAAGTGAATTTTCCTCCTAAGTTCATCGCCACTCCATAAGAATCTAGACTGAATTTTCTCAAACTCATTTGCAACCCCTACTGGCATCTTAAACAAAGATAAGTAATAAACCGGTAGAGAAGATAACACAGACTTAAATAACGTCAACCTACCTGCAAATGAAAGGAATCTCCTTTTCCAAGAAGCCAATCTTTGTTTACATTTGTCAAGCACTGGTTGCCAAGTCCTTCTACTCCTTGGATTAGCTCCCAGAGGTAAACTCAAATATTTGAGCGGCAATTTTTGATGCAAACAGTTTAGTTTAGCAGCAAGGTCTTCAAAAGACTCTTCATTAAGCCCAACCCCACTGACAACACTCTTGTGGTAGTTAATCTTGAGCCCGGACATAATTTCAAAACATCTCAAGATCCTTTTTATTGTGACTACCTCTTCCCAGTCAGCTTCACAGAACAGTATTGTGCCATCAGCAAATTACAAGTGTGTTAACTTCATACCAATAGAACCAACAGCTGCCCCTTTAATCAAACCCATTTGTAATGCTCTGCCCAACAAGATGTTTAAACCCTCAGCCACTATGTTAAACAGGAATGGTGATAGTGGATCACCTTGCCTAAGCCCTCTTAAAGGCTTGAATTCAACTGTTGGTGATCCATTTACCAATATAGAGATATGTGCTGAAGACACACACTCTTTCATCCAATTAATCCATTTAGAACCAAACCCAAAGTTATACAACATAGAGAAAAGAAACCCCCAATTTATTGAGTCATAGGCTTTCTCAAAGTCAAGTTTCAAGACAAAACCTTTTATCTTATTCTTCTTCCACCCATCAACAACTTCATTGGCAATCAAAACTCCATCCAAAATATTTCTGCCTCCAATAAATGCTGATTGAGACTCACTAATAATCATAGGCAACACTTGCTTGATCCTATTAGATAGTACCTTTGCTAGGATTTTGTACAGAGAGCCTATGAGACTAATAGGCTTGTAGTCATTAAGGCAAGAAGGGTTATCATTTTTTGGGACCAAGGCAACAAAAGAACTGTTAACTCCATGGGCTAGCTTAGAATTTTGATGGAATTCCTTCATGAATTGTAATACATCACCTTTGAGTGACTGCCAACACTTTTGGAAAAACAACAGATTGAATCCATCAGGCCCAGGGGCCTTATTCCCATCGCATGATTTGATTGCTGATATAATTTCTGCTTCTGAGAATTCAGCTTCTAATGCATCCCTAATTGCATCACCCCCAATAGACTTGAAAGAACCTGATAAAGTTGGCCTTCTGAACCAAGTTTCAGTGAACTGATTCCTAAAATGCTGGAACACTTCAGCCCTTATTTCTTCAGGATCCTCCTTGATGTTTCCATTTACGTTTAGTGAACACAAAGCATTTCTACTATTTCTTGAGGCCGCCAAAATATGGAAAAATTTAGTGTTTTTATCACCTTTTAATGCCCAATTAACTCTAGATTTCTGAAACCAAACCCATTCCACCATTTTGGACAGCTTCCATAATTCCCCTTTTGCCTCCCTTCTTCTAGCAACTTCTAATATAGTTAAAGGTCTATCTTCAGCTGTTAGGTCAAGCAAATGCAGTTCTTGTTCCAGAAGCTTGAGCTTAGATTCCACATTGCCAAAGACTTCAATATTCCATTGCTTGAGAACTAATTTAAGTGCTTTAAGCTTCCTTAAACACTTGAAACCAGCCCAACCTTGAACAATGGTTTCAGCCCAGGTATTATCCACCAAGGATTTAAATTGAGGGTGTAGGGACCAAGCATTCAAAAATCTAAATGGCTTTGGACCCCAATCCCTCTCATCTTCCATTAAAAGAATAGGGCAGTGATCTGACCATCTCCTAGGTAAGCCCCAAAGCTTGAAATTGAAATTAAGCACCCATTCTGGACTTAACAGAAACCTGTCAATCCTACTCCACCTCTCACCTTCTTGAGAGTTACACCATGTGAATTTTCTCCCCATCATATGCATGTCACAAACTTCCAAGTTGTCAATGAAATCATTAAAATCCCGCATACCCCTATCTCTCCTACAGCATCCCTTCCTCTCAGAAATATTCCTAATTTCATTAAAATCACCCCCAAAACACCAAGGTTTATCATACAAAGATTTTAATGAAATCAAAATATCCCACACCTTCCTCCTATTAGTACTATCATTGGGGGCATAAATATTAACAACAACACAATCCCAATTGTTAAAAAGAGTACCTGACAAAATGATGAAATTGAGGTTGCAACAACAATCCACCATTTGAAAGGCATCTGGATTCCAAATGCACAGAAGGCCACCAGCTGCACCAACTGAGTCCACTGCCATGAAATCCATCCTATCTCCATACCAGCAAGATTTCACTAACGCTGCATCTATTTGAGACCTCTTTGTTTCCTGTAGAAGTGCCATCTCCACCTTTTTTTCAGAGAGTAATTTCTTTATTTTATTCTTTTTAGAGGCTTTGCCCAACCCTCGCACATTCCAAGATAATAACTTCATAAATACCAGATTTTTAAACACCAATACACCAGAGGAGTACTATTCAAATTGCAGCTCCACTCTTCTTTAACATTCTTTCCTTGTCTTCTTCTTCCAAATCCACCAACTTGCTTAACACTTCTACCTCATTTCCATCATAATTTAACCCAAGAACCTTCCCAATTTGGAGTGATGCTTCAGCCTCGTTAAGCAGTAATTGACCACTACCAGACTGCTTCAAAGGGCAAACCAGTGCCAATTCCGGAACAGACAAAACTGTTATGAAGAAGAGTCGCAACTGGTCGGAAATTCTAGAAGGAATATAACCGAAATTTTGAATTCATAATTTCGGTATTAGAATTTTCCCGCAGAAATTCATTCGAAAAAATTCAAATAATTTTAGAGCAAAAATAAAGGACGGGTAAGACCCAAACCCACACCCGCGCTCGCCCCGACCCGGCCGGCGGCGGCGCGCGCGTGTGGTGATGGTTTTGGGTTTGTCCATAACTCCTCCTCCTACAAAACTTGGGTACCCCTTGGGGCCCAACCCAAGGTCTTCAATTTAGAGCTTATAAACACAATGAAACTCTTCTAAGTTTCCTATGTGGGACAAGGTTTTAGATACCAACTCAAAGGAACCACAAAAAACATTTTTCATGTTTATGAGGCTCACTTCGGTATCAATTTCTCATTCACTCGTAAATGGTTTTGACCACCCGAGTATATATTCTTGTTCACCACATGGCAAGGAACGTATTGCCACTCGGACCCACCCAAACCGAGGTGTGGGACCTACATTAATTAAAGCTCAAAATTACTGGAAATTAATGGTAAAAACCATTTCTCTAACAATCCCCCACATGAATGAAATTGAAAACGAATATGCAACAACATGCAGACACTGTGAGTACAAAACTGAAAATATCCTGCAAAGGATAGGTAGCTTGTGGCTTTGAACCTTCCCTTGTGAAAGACGATCGGGTTTACTGGCTGATTAGTGAACATGATGTCTTGAACTATTCTGCCATTGATGTAAACCGAAACAACAGTCTATCACACAGTTTTATTTCCTTACACAATCTGGTTCTATCGGTTGTGCCCATTTTGGCCCTGGACAATTCCTGGTTTTCTTGAGTGCTCTAGAGAATTAGCCTTTTTTTTTCCAATTCTCATAGAACCGGCCCAGTTCACACTCATATAGGTGATTCTCATTAAGAGTATTCTGCTATACCCCACTTGGATTTCCAAGATATGAATATCATTAAAAGCAAAGCTTAACCTGATTAGCACTGCAGACATCACTATGTCATCATAGGAAAGGGTAGGAAAGTATTCCCTTAGTGATACTAACGAGTCACACATAATTCGGTTGTCCCTTTGAACCTAGATTTTGGGATCTCCAGTCAACTAGGTTGGGTTGCCATTAAGGCGACTCTTTAGTTAAAAGGTTTTAATCCCATTCCCCTCGATGATCTTAAAACTTGCTCTCTGGTCAAACCTTTGGTTAACGGATCCGCAATATTATCTCTTGACCTTATGTACTCAATGGAGATCACTCCATTTGAGAGCAGTTGCCTAACAGTATTATGTCTACGTCGAATATGACGAGACTTACCGTTATACATATTATTTTGTGCTCTCGCCATTGCTGCTTGACTATCGCAATGAATGCAAATGGCTGGCACAGGTTTTGGCCACATTGGGATATCCTCTAGAAATTGACGAAGCCACTCTTCTTCTTCACCTGCTTTATCTAAAGCAATAAATTCGGACTCCATTGTGGACCTTGCAATGCATGTCTGTTTGGATGACTTCCATGAGACTGCTGCACCTCCCAAGGTAAAGACATAACCACTGGTAGACTTAGAATCTTTAGTGTCTGAGATCCAATTAACATCACTATAACCTTCTAAAACTGCTGGATATCTCATATAGTTCAGCCATAGTTTCGAGTATACTTTAGATATCTAAGTACCCTAACTATTGCTGTCCAGTGGTCTGTTCCTGGATTGCTAGTATACCTGCTCAATCTGCTAACTGCATATGCTAAGTCTGGACGAGTGCAGTTCATGAGGTACATCAAGCTTCCGATGATCCGGGAGTATTCTACTTGTGACATACCTTCACCCATATTCTTCATCAAATGAAGATTAGCATCTATAGGAGTCTTAGCAAGACGATCGTCATGCTTGTTAAATTTCTGAAGTATTTTATCAACATAATGTCCTTGAGACAAGGTATATCCTTCAGATGTCTTTGTAATTTTTATTCCAAGTATAACATCTGCTATTCCCATATCTTTCATGTCAAACTTAGAGTTCAACATTTTCTTGGTAGCTTTGATCATTTCATTATTACTACGTACCAAGGATAAGCATATCATCTACATATAGGCAAACAATGACATATCCCTTATCCGTGTTTCTCACATAAACACATTTATCACATTCATTAATTTTAAATCCATTTGACATCATTACATTGTCAAATTTTTCATGCCATTGTTTGGGTGCTTGTTTTAGACCGTAAAGAGACTTCACAAGTTTGCACACTTTTTTCCCTTGCCCTGGAACCACAAACCCTTCTGGTTGTTCCATGTAAATTTCCTCATTCAAATCGACATTCAAGAATGCAGTCTTAACATCCATTTGATGGATCTCAAGATTATACAAAGCTGCAATAGCTATTAACATTCGAATAGACGTTATTCTTGTTACAGGTGAGTAAGTATCAAAATAATCTACTCCTTCAGTTTGCTAAGTATCAAAATAATCTACTCCTTCAGTTTGCTTGCAACCTTTAACTACAAGTCTCGCCTTGTATTTATCAATTGAACCATTCGGCTTCATCTTCTTTTTAAAAATCCACTTGTAACCAAGAGGCTTACAGCCTGGTGGAAGATCCACCAATTCCCATGTATGATTTTGCAGGATTGATTCAATTTCACTATTGATAGCTTCTTTCCAAGAAGGAGCTTCAGGAGTAGACATTGCTTCTTTGAAAGTTCGAGGCTCCTCTTCCAGTAAGTATGTTAAGAAATCAGGACCGAAAGATTTTTCTGTCCTAGCTCTTTTACTACGTCTGGGTTCCTTCTTGACTTTTTCCTCTAGGTCTTCCTCAACTTGCCTTTGATCATTGTCAAAAGCAGCATCATATGTCCTTTTAGGCTCTTGTGTCAATTTACAAGGAAACACATTTTCAAAGAATGATGCATTTCTAGACTCGATAATTGTATTGACATGAATCTCTGTGTTCTCACTTTTATGTACCAAAAATCGATAGGCACTGCTATTGTTTGCATATCCTATGAAAATACAATCAACAGTCTTGGGTCCAATTTTAACCCTTTTTGGTTCTGGTACTGCCACTTTAGCCAAACACCCCTACACTTTCAAGTATTTGTAGGAAGGCTTTCGACCTTTCCACAGTTCATAGGGTGTTTTATGAGACTTCTTATGAGGAATTTTATTAAGAATATAATTAGCGGAAAGAATAGCTTCCCCCTACAAGTTCTGAGGTAACCCTGAACTTATTAACATGGCATTCATCATTTCTTTCAAAGTGCGATTTTTCCGCTCAGCAACTCCATTTTGCTGAGGCGTATAAGGTGCAGTGGTTTGATGTATTATTCCTAATTGTGAACATAAGTCACCAAATGGTGCTTCATATTCACCACCTCTGTCACTCCTTATAGCCTTTATTTTCTTGCCAAGTTGATTCTCAACCTCAGCCTTAAATTCTATGAATTTTTCTAAGGCTTCATCTTTGCTTCGCAACAAGTATACATAGCAGTACCGAGTGCTATCATCAATAAAGGTTATGAAATATTTTTTCCCTCCTCGTGTTTGAACAAATTTCAAATCACAAATATCACTATGGATTAGATCCAGAGGTTCAGTATTTCTTTCAATTGACTTAAAAGATGCCTTAGTCAATTTTGATTCAACACATACTTCACACTTATGATTTGCATCAATATGAAATTTAGGTAGATATTCTAAGTTAATTAATCTACGCAAGGTACCAAAATTAACATGTCCTAATCTACCATGCCACATATATAAAGACTCAACAAAATAAGCAGAAGATGTGTTATTCTTATTTGAAATAGGAACCACTGTCATTACATTAAGTTTGAAGAGCCCATCGCTCAAGTACCCTTTTCCCACATACATCCCATTTTTAGAGAGTACAAATTTGTCGATTCAAACACAAAGCGAAACCCGTTCTTGCTCGGAATGATCCAGATACTGTGTTCTTCGAATTTCTGGTACATGCAGCACTTCTTTCAAAGTAAGCTCTTTGCCTGATGTCATCTTGAGTACTACTTGTCCCTTGCCTTCAACCTTGGAGGTAGAAGAATTGCCCATATAAAGTTGTTCCTCGTTATCTACCATTTGATATGTGGAGAACATCTTTTTCTCAGAGCAAATGTGACGTGTAGCACCTGTGTCCACCCACCATGTTTTGGGGTTGCTTACCAAATTCACTTCAGACACCATTCCAGACACATGTAATCTCGAAATCATTGCACAAAGATTTTCCTCCTCTGTTATGTTGGCTTGAGCAGGTTTCTTTTTCATGGTTCGTTGAGTCCGACGCTTGTAACAATCTTTGGCACGATGTCCTTGCTTGTTACACACATAGCATTTGCCTGTGAAGTTTTGAATTTCACTTGTCTTTGAACCAGAGCTACGTTTTGAACTCTCACCAAGATACTTCCTCTTCTTACTGTTGTGCTTAGGCTTCTGTTCTACCACATTAGCCTTGGCCTCCATCAGATTACGCCCATTTTTCTTTTCAGACCCACGGTTGTCTTCTTCAATCCTCAACCGAACAATCAAGTCCTCCAGTGACATCTCTTTGCGTTTGTGCTTTAAATAATTCTTAAAATCCTTCCAAGACAGCGGTAATTTTTCAATCATCGCTGCTACCTGAAAAGACTCACTCAGAGACATACCTTCTGCATGAATTTCATGCAAGATAAGTTGTAGATCTTGGACTTGACTGATCACTGTCTTGGAATCCACCATCTTAAAATCCAGGAAGCGGCCAACAACAAATTTCTTTGTTCCTACGTCTTCCGTCTTATATTTGCGATCCAAGGAATCCCACAACGTTTTTGCTGTCTTGATCAGACTATACACATTGTAAAGTGTGTTGTCCAATCCATTGAGGATATAGTTCCTGCAGAGAAAGTCTGCATGTTTCCATGCATCTACTGCAGCGACAACTTGCGCATCACTCTCATCGTCTTTCAGAGTTGGCGCATCTTCTCGTAAAAACCTTGCCAAATTCAGGGTAGTTAAATAAAATAACATTTTTTGTTGCCACCTTTTAAAATCGGTACCACTGAATTTTTCAGGTTTTTCTCCATGGTTCACTGGAACATGTCCATGACCCGGGCCATGAGTCAGAGTTGGCGTAACAACCGGAATAGACACCACCGGTGGAGGTACAATGGGATTAGGAGTAACAACACTACCCTCAGTTGCCATTTTACTGATTAATAAAATAAAAAACAGAAATTATTTTCCAAAAGAATAAATCTCAAATACATATTAGTGTAAGAACACTACAATATATTGAAACTAGAAAACTAGAATTCTGATGATATATATATATAAAAAAAAAAAAAAAAACACTAAACCTGTGAACAAAATTTCGGAAAAATAATAAACAAACAAACTTATATACAAATAAATTTATTCAATACACAGATCATGGGATTAAACTCTTAGTGCACTAATGAAATAAAATAATAACCTTTTTATTCAACACAGTGAAATGAAATAAAAACCTTTTATTCAACACAATGAAATAAAATAATAACCTTTTATTCAACACAGTACATGTGATAAAACTGCTTTAATTTCTGCACTCAAGAAAACAAGAATAAACCAGCCTATCAAAAGACTATAATGCATCAGACGATTTTATATACAAAACTGTGTCAACACAGACTATTTTAATATTCTGTAAAAAAAAAAAATATTTTTAATCGAAGAATATCTATACTGGATTATCACAGAAAACCAGTAACGAAAGAAGCAACAATCAATTTCTGTCTTAAACTTGTTGGTAATCTTTCCTCCGAAAATAACAGAATAATAAAATAGAATAGTTTGTAAAGTATGAATAGAATATTATCTTTTCAGAATAATAAAACAGATAATTAAAAATAGAACTTAAGTTTACTTACAACTTTTATGTAGAAACAAACTTAGAACAAATTTGAGATTGAGGCCAGTGTTTGGACACTGTGTCTTTAAGACAGAAATTTGTCCTCTCTTAGGTGCTCGAGAATAACGGACGTCCTGCCTCCAGGATTCAACAATCACCCCAAATGTAAGCGATCATGAACTTGTTTGTACAAATGTTGAACAGTGTGTTTTTTTTCCCAACTCTCACAAGATGCAAAATGAAGAATATAACTTGCAGATAATGGAGAAGACTGGAACGGAAAATAATTTTTTTTTTCCGGAATGAAGGATTGCTTTATATAAAGGCAAACCAGTGCCAATTTCGGAACAGACAAAACTGTTATGAAGAAGAGTCGCAACTGGTCGGAAATTCTAGAAGGAATATAACCGAAATTTTGAATTCATAATTTCGGTATTAGAATTTTCCCGCAGAAATTTATTCGAAAAAATTCAAATAATTTTAGAGCAAAAATAAAGGACGGGTAAGACCCAAACCCACACCAGCGCCTGCCCCGACCCGGCCGGCGGCGGCGCGCTCGTTTTGGGTTTGTCTATAACTCCTCCTTCTACAAAACTTGGGTACCCCTTGGGGCCCAACCCAAGGTCTTCAATTTAGAGCTTATAAACACAATGAAACTCTTCTAAGTTTCCTATGTGGGACAAGGTTTTAGATACCAACTCAAAGGAACCACAAAAAACATTTTTCATGTTTATGAGGCTCACTTCGGTATCAATTTCTCATTCACTCGTAAATGGTTTTGACCACCCGAGTATATATTCTTGTTCACCACATGGCAAGGAACGTATTGTCACTCGGACCCACCCAAACCGAGGTGTGGGACCTACATTAATTAAAGCTCAAAATTACCGGAAATTAATGGTAAAAACCATTTCTCTAACACCGCCTCCATCTCTAACCTGCAAATTACCCAGTCCTCTAGACTTCAGTTCCTTTTTTAACTCTGCCACATAGCGTATAGACTTAAGACGAACAATCACACTACTACACAACCATCTATTTCCTTCCTCGAAAGCATTTATGGTTATACTAGTGTTTGCCCTGTCCCTGCTTCCGCTAACAACCTGAGCATATGACTTTCCCCCTTGTATCATAGCTTGAACTCCACTTGTCTTCCCCATCTCCGGCCTTCCAGTAAGTAACCTTGGTGTGCTCTGCTTCACTTCCATACCTTTAACAAACTCTGCTGCTTTTACTCTCAATGCTCTGTTGTCACACCAAAGTCCATGGGCTTTTTGGACTGCCATATTTGCTGCCACTGAACAATCATAACGAACGAAGCCAAATCTTGAACGCGTCAACTTTCTTCTTTTATTTGGGATGTACACATCCCTTACAACCCCAAACTTGCTAAAAATACCGTACAGACCTTTAGGATTCATGGATTCTGGTAAGTTGTCCACAAAAATCGTATGAAGAGCAGTCCCCAAACCTTTACTCCCATTACCTTTTCCACCATGTTTGCGCACCACCGGAATCCAGCCTTTCTCCATGTTCAACAGCAACAACAACCCAGAAGAAGTCGACTTAATAATATCGTGTTAGTGTTAAGAGAATTCTGACACGAATTTGAGATGACATGACACAACACAAACACGATGCCCACCCTTAGATTCTATGGATCACTTCTCTATTATTTTTACTTCCATTGTTACTAAAGTTACATATTCAATTTAACTACTAATTTTAAACCCTTTTGACTCAAATGATTATCTCCAAATTTTTAGTGTTAATTCCTCCGTTAGTTTCTCCACTAGAAATACATTTTCTTAATCATAAGAATCTTATCAAATCATTTTGTTAACCAAGAGCTAAGCATTTTCAATGTCAACAATAAGAATACAATCCAATCCCAATGCTTTACCTAATTTCATCCTCTTCAATATAAATTCCACTTCAAACTCCTTTATTACATGACAAAACTTATACTCTCTAGTTCCATCAATGCTACCATATTTCTCTCCTAAAGTTTCTAAATGTTTTTCATTTAACATTTTCACCTTTACATAATATCCTCATCCTTCACTAATACCCTCGAATCCTCACTTTTTATACACTTGACTTTTTCAGAATCTTTTGTTTTTCTTCCTCTCAATTCAACAAAGTTTGTAAATATTTTTTCTCTTTTTAATAGAGATGATCTAATAGAGATGATCTAATACCTGGATGATGTTGAAGCAATGTCTTTCCTAGCCTGTCTAAGAGCTCGGCCCAAGTCTGTGAACATTTTGGACAAAGTTCGTGTGGAACTCAACCCGGTCTAAAGAGGTTGGTGTGATTATGTTAAATTTGTAAGATATTATCTTAAGAGATGTGAGTGTAATTTATCCGATATGTTTTGATTTACGAATAGAAATATATAATTTATAAAATATATCTAAAACAACAATTATAATATGTATAAGAAATGTATCAAACTCTAAGATTGATTACTTAATTAGTCATTTTATACCTTTTGTTTTATTTAGTCATTGAAATGAGATAGAATGACATAAAAATGGTCATTTTTTAGTCTCCCATCTAGAATCATTATTCCCTTATAATAATAAATGATTATTCCATTTATAATAAATTTTTGTCTTAATAAATCATTAAGGCAAATAATAATTTTTAATGATATTAAAAATATATTTCAATTACCAATTCTCATAAACTAGAAGCATAGCAGTTATATGAATTTCATAATATAAATTTAAATTCTCAATTCTCAATTATATGAATTTCATAATATGACATTAACAATTCTCAATTATATGAATTTCAATTCTCATAATTTTATTCTTAATTAAAAAAATACCTTTTATTAACAAGCAAAAAATAAAATTTTCAATTCAACAAATATAGGTTGGTTTATTCACAATTCAAAATTCCAAACCCTAATTTCAAAAAATATAGACAAGATTCACAATTCACAATGCAAAAAATATAGATACGATTCAAAATTTAAAACCTTAATTTCTAAAACCACAAGCATAATTTCTAATTTCACAATTCAAAACCCTAACATTTTATGATTTCATAATTTCATAACCACACATTTAAAACCCTAACACATTTCACAATTCAAAACCTTAACACATTTAACCACACATTTCATAATTCAAAACCCTAACACATTTATGATTTCATAACCCTAATTTCTAATTTCATAATTTATGATTTCACATTCAATTGAAAACCCTACAAAATTTTCACAATTCAAAACCACAATATTTTTTACCAATTCAAAACCACACATTTACATTTTCACAAATACAATAAACACATAAAATACAAATGAGACAGAGAGAGATAGATGCCATACCAACGAGAGAGAGCAACCCACAGACAGAAAGAGAGAGCAGAGAGAGAGAGTGAGAGCACAGAGAGAGAGAGTCTGAGAGCAGAGGGAGAGCAAGAGCGAGAGTGAGAGTTTGATAGCAGAGGGAAAGCGAGAGCGAGAGCAAGAGTGAGAGTCTGAGAGCAGAGGGAGAGCGAGAGTGAGAGTCTAAGAGCAGAAGGAGAGCGAGAGTCTGTGAGCAGAGTAGAGGGGAGAGCGAGAGCGAGAGTCTGAGAGCGAGAGGCGAAAAAAACGTAAGTGTAAAAAACGTGATTGCAAATGAGGGGGCTTGGGGGTTTTATATAAGTTGTAAAAGCGTGGTTGCAATCCATGCTTTCATTTATCAACAGTGAAAGTGTGATTTTGAATCACGTTTTCTTAACAAAACAAATGCAAAGTGAAAGCGTGATTGTGAATCACGTTTTCTTAAGGAAACAATATGCACAGTGAAAGCGTGGTTTGGAACCATGTTTTCTCCACAAAACAAAATAAACAAATTTTCCTTAAAAGCGTGGTTTGTAACCACGCTTTCACTATTTCACAAATTTTCTGCTACAAACAGTGAAAGCGTGATTTGTAATAGCGCTTTAACCTAGTTTGAGAATTCCTTCCAAACTAGGCCTAGTTTGGGAATTAAGATGGTAATTTGGCTTAATATGGGAAAAGCCTCACAGAGAGGCTGAGAGAGAGAGAGAGAGAGAGAGAGAGAGAGAAAAAAAAGAATGAAGATCAAAGAAGAAGAGCAGTGAGGACTGACGAGACACGAGTGACGACCGACGAGGAGCGACGACTGACGTGGAGCGACGATCGACGAGAATCGAAGACGAACGACGAACGACAAATCGACCAGGTCCTCTCTTTCTCACCCTCTCTCTTCTGTTTCTGTTCTAATCGAATTAGATTAGGCAGATGTTGATATGTTTTTACTTATTTACAAATCGACCCCAAAAAAATTATGTAAATTGTGAAATTACCCCGAACGTGTCCCGAAAGTGTCTATAACGTGTCCGGATGTAAAAAAATTAAAAAAAAAATGGGACACTCTCTGCTGTGTGTCGGACACGTGTCAACCGCGTGTCCGTGTCCAACACTGGTACGGAGCCCTTGGAAAGGTGTCTGTGCTTCATAGGTCTGTGTTGAAGATGTTGACATTTGTCATTGAGGGACTCACATCCATGGGTTGATTCAGTTTGTTAACCCATACTGTTAGAATGGTCGACCCATACTGTTAGAATTCTGATAGATCAATCAAGATAATTTAATTTTTATTGATAGATCAAACGATAATTAAACCATTTCTATCAAAGCAAGTGGAGGCTGTGGGGATATATTTTCTGCGTACCAACACGTGGTAAGGTGACGCCGACGTGTCAGCCGAGGTGCCACGTGTCCTGGTCGTGATGCCGAGGTGATCTCGGTTAGGCCGAGGTTATCTCCGAAGATATCGGAATCCGAGATAAGTGGATACAGGACAAGAGTCCTAGAATGAAGAGGGAACTCAACCTGGATATGGACAAGAGTCCTAGATTGGGAGAAGACTTCAGTTTGGGTAAAGATAGAACTCTTAGAGAGTTTATTCTAATCCCACCGAGAGTCCCAATTAGCGATAATCCTAAGTCCATTAGGACCAGCTCCTATTGGGACTAGGATTGTGTTGGCTATAAAGAGAGGCACCCCCATGGGTCTAAGGTATGCTTTTGATACTCAAGCTTGTGAGTTTAGCACTTGATTATCTTTGAGAGATATCTTGACTTGATCGTCGAGTGCCGGGTGGGACTTAACCACCATGGATTCTTATATTTCTGTTGCAGGTCAGCTAGGTGCCATCTATTCTGCCGGTGCTCTCCAGTTGACTACTAAGCGGGCAGTGTGGTCAGAAAATCGCTCACACAATTTGGCGCCGTCTGTGGGAAAGAAAGAAGAATAGATGGCCAGTGACGGACAGAAGGATCAGATTGAAGACAAACACTCCTGCTGGGAGTGGGAGACCTATCGACCTCGACACTAGAGGGGACGACCGCAATACAGAAACTCGTGACCAGAGTCACGGAGTGAAAGACGCCGGCCAGGAAGGTGACGCATCAAAAACAACAGATCGAAGCGGATACTACAACAAAGATGACCTCCAGGTATGGAAGGATAAATACCTGCGGATGAACGAAGACCCTTTCAGAAGGGATGCAAAGACAGGGGGCATGAGCGTTCCCAAGGAGATGACATTCAAGTATAGAAGAGCTCAACCTAAGTGAGCAGATCCTGGATTCCAGATCCCGGATCCGAGAAGACATCATCTCGGCCTAAATGAGTAGGCCCGAAAAGACAAGAGCTCAGCCTAAGTGAGCAGATCCTGGATTCCAGATCCCGGATCCGAGAAGACATCAACTCAGCCTAGATGAGTAGGCCCGAAAAGACAAGAGCTCAGCCTAAGTGAGCAGATCCCGGATCCTAGAAAACATGATCTCGGCCTAGATGAGTAGGCCCGAGAAAAGAAGAGCTCAAACCGAGTGAGCAGAACTAAGAAGATAAAATCTCGGTGCTTAAGTCCGAGAAGAGAAGAGCACAGCGAACAGATCTAAGATCCCAGAGGATAAAAAGGAAACACAGAAGATCAGACTAAAGTTGGCCAGGTTGAAAACCCCGGCTTGAATCCAAGAAGATGCTTAACCGTAGTTAAGACCAAGAAGATGCTTAACCGTAGTTAAGACCAAGAAGATGCTTAACCGTAGTTAAGCCGAGAAGATTCTTAACCCGAAGTTAAGACCAAGAAGATGCTTAACCGTAGTTAAGACCAAGAAGATGCTTAACCGTAGTTAAGCCGAGAAGATTCTTAACCCGAAGTTAAGACCAAGAAGATGCTTAACCGTAGTTAAGACCGAGAAGATGCTTAACCGTAGTTAAGACCGAGAAGATTCTTAACCCGAAGTTAAGACCAAAAAGATGCTTAACCATAGTTAAGCCGAGAAGATTCTTAACCCGAAGTTAAGACCAAGAAGATGCTTAACCGTAGTTAAGACCAAGAAGATGCTTAACCGTAGTTAAGCCGAGAAGATTCTTAACCCGAAGTTAAGACCAAGAAGATGCTTAACCATAGTTAAGACCAAGAAGATGCTTAACGGTAGTTAAGCCGAGAAGATTCTTAACCCGAAGTTAAGACCAAGAAGATGCTTAACCGTAGTTAAGGCCAAGAAGATGCTTAACCGTAGTTAAGACCAAGAAGATGCTTAACCGAAGTTAAGCCAAGAAGATGCTTAATAGTAGTTAGGCCGAGAAGATGCTTAACCGTAGTTAAGCCGAGAAGATTCTTAACTGAAGTTAAGACCAAAGATTCCTTAACACTTGTTGAAATTTGTAGCAATTTACAAGTTGTTAAGCTGAAACCATTCCTTAACACTTGTTGAAATTTGTAGCAATTTACAAGTTGTTAAGCTGACAAAGATTCCTTAACACTTGTTGAAATTTGTAGCAATTTACAAGTTGTTGAGCTGAAACCATTCCTTAACGCTTGTTGAAATTTGTAGCAATTTACAAGTTGTTGTGACAAAGATTCCTTAACACTTGTTGAAATTTGTAGCAATTTACAAGTTGTTGAGCTGAAACCATTCCTTAACGCTTGTTGAAATTTGTAGCAATTTACAAGTTGTTAAGCTGACAAAGATTCCTTAGCACTTGTTGAAATTTGTAGCAATTTACAAGTTGGTTAAAAACGAGATGATGCTTAACTGAAGTTAAGCCGAGGTGATGTTTTTACATGTTGAAATTTGTAGCAAAGGTGAAGTTAAGCCAATATATGATATTTTAATCGTCTGTTAAAATTTATAGCAATTTACAGGTTAAAGAGAAATTTGTTTAAACACTTGTTGAAAATTGAGAAAAGTTTATAAGTATATATACTTGTTGAAATTCATGAAAAGTTTGCAGCTTGCCGAAGTAAAGTTTGTAGTTATTATACCCGAGGTATGTAACCCCGAGAAGATTGCACAAAGAAAGCAAAGAATGAAAGGCACGCAGAATATTCTAAGTATAGAATCATACGAAGGCAATCAAGAAAAGACAAAAGTACAAGCATTCAGAGAAGGAAAGTTGAATTAGACATTCAAGAACAAAGGGGCATATCGGCCATATGCAGAGCTTACATTGTCTAAAGGTACAAGAGTACAAACGACAAGGAAGGAATGATGCTTAACCGAAGTTAAGCCGAGATGATGCTTAACTGAAGTTAAGCCGAGATGATGTTTAACCGGTTAAATCGAGGTGATGCTTAACCGAAGTTAAGCGGAATGATGCTTAACCGGGTTAAGTTGAGGTGATGCTTAATCGAAGTTAAGCGAGATGATGTTTAACCGGTTAAATCGAGGTGATGCTTAAAAAGTTAAGTTTAATGATGTTTAACCGAAGTTAAGCCGAGATGATGCTTAACCAAAGTTAAGCCGAGATGATGTTTAACCGAAGTTAAACTGAGGTGATGCTTAACTGAAGTTAAGCCGGGATGATGTTTAACCGAAGTTAAGCCGAGATGATGCTTAACCGAAGTTAAGCCGAGATGATGTTTAACCGAAGTTAAACTGAGGTGATGCTTAACCGAAGTTAAGCCGGGATGATGTTTAACCGAAGTTAAAACGAATGATGTTAACACTTGTTGAAATTCTGAGAGAATTTACAAGTTAAAGAGTGCACAAAGTTAAATGTCAGCAAAAGATTACCGAGTCAAAACGCGTCGTTTTGATTAGAACAGAACCACTAAGTGCACGCCGTAGTGGTGACGAATTGTGAAAGGAATAAATGTTTCAAAAAATAGTGATGATAGTTTGCAAAGGCTAAGAGAAAGAGGGTCTAAAGGGGGTGAATTAAATACCAGAAGTTTTAATACATCAGCGAAAGAAGAACACATCAGGTATGTGACTATGGCACGAAGCCAACTTCCCTAATATGATCCTAAGTGCAACTTATGTTCACATTAGGAGGCACGGAGAAGATGCAGGGGGAAGGAATGATAATTAAGGAGCAAGGTATGTCTACACTTGTTGAAATTTTTTGAGCAAAATACAAGATGAGTTAACCAAGATTATGAAGTCTACCACTTGTTGAAATTTGTAGCAATTTACAAGTTTGTTATAGCTGAGATAACACTGAAAGACGTTTCCGAGATATGATCATCCGAGATGACCAACTAGTTTGTTAAGAGCTGAGAAGATTGGCAAGTACAAAAATGAAGACCTTAGAGAACTGAGATGATGAAAGCAAGAACGTCGGACTGATCTGCTTCGACGAACGACGATGGTTCAGCCTCGGCAGTCAATTTGAGGAGCTTCTTTACCGTTATCTCGGCATCAATTTCAAGAAAGAAGCAAAACTACTTGGCATCAGCAAAAGACAGTTGGAAAGAACTTCTCAGCAGCCTTCTCGGCCTCGAACCCAGCATCGATCTCCCGAAGAGTTTGATCAAGGCTCTTCTCGGCGATTGGCACCTCAGAGTTTGAAGCCAAGGATTGAAAGCAAGAATTTGGAAAAAGACACAGAAAACAGAAAACAGAATGTAATTCGTAAATCAAAAATGGTGATGAAGCTATCAGGAAATCAAGACAAAAAGATTGCACAAAGTCGTCAAGCCAAACGATGGCGAAATCAACAGATATGTGAACAGTGTGCATTCAAGAAGATGAATTGGAAACAACGGGTAAAACAGTAATGATGATTAACAAATGAAGCAGAGCTTCTTGGAAAGCAACAAGAAATAAAAAACCAGGAGGAACAGTGGCTTACTAGAAAGAGGGAAGCCGGAATGAGAATTGCCGAAGTCTGACGACGGATGCGAAAATGACAGAATGACATAAGCTTCACCGGCGGAAAGGAACGAAGACAGTTGCAGAGCTTGAAAGCTTGGAACAATGACGGATTTAAGCAAAAGAGCTAGAAAGAGAAAAAGCCAGAGGATTGAATAAAGAGAAAAATCAGAGTCAAGAGGATGACAAAGTTCAAAGATAAAGCCAAGTGCACAGGCACTAAGTAAGTATATGAAGAAACAAGAAAGTAATGGCCCAGGCACGATGCTAGCAACAGAAAGTGGACATGGCAAGAACAGTGCCAGGCATTCAAACAATTCAAAACTTGAAAACAGATGAAAATAGAAGACAACAGAGGGCAAGTAAATGGATTCAGAAGAGTTATGAAAGATTGAACTTAATAAAAGAGTTTATGAACCTACCAAGATAAGTGAATGCCGATATGAAGATCGCCGAAGTCAAATAGATGACTGGAAATCAGGAGCCCACCAAAAAATGTGAATAAAGCGGATGCAAAGCTCTTGGAATTTATGAATTAATGAAACCAGAAACCTCGGCTAGGAGGTATGATCTCGAATAGCTTGAAAAGCATGAAGCTTGATATTTGACAGAAGTAGACAGTAGAGTCCAGGAAACTTTGAGGTCGACGAGTTTGATCTCGGACAGAGGGGCACAAATGAACGAACAGTGTAGGTTCCATCACCTCAGAATGCCGAGGTAATAGAACCTAGGGGGCAGTTGTGGGGATATATTTTCTGCGTACCAACACGTGGTAAGGTGACGCCGACGTGTCAGCCGAGGTGCCACGTGTCCTGGTCGTGATGCCGAGGTGATCTCGGTTAGGCCGAGGTTATCTCCGAAGATATCGGAATCCGAGATAAGTGGATACAGGACAAGAGTCCTAGAATGAAGAGGGAACTCAACCTGGATATGGACAAGAGTCCTAGATTGGGAGAAGACTTCAGTTTGGGTAAAGATAGAACTCTTAGAGAGTTTATTCTAATCCCACTGAGAGTCCCAAATTAGCAGTAATCCTAAGTCCATTAGGACCAGGCTCCTATTGGGACTAGGATTGTGTTGGCTATAAAAGAGAGGCACCCCCATGGGTCTAAGGTATGCTTTTGATACTCAAGCTTGTGAGTTTAGCACTTGATTATCTTTGAGAGATATACTGACTTGATCGTCGGAGTGCCCCCGGGTGGACGAACCACCGCGGGATTCTTATATTTCTGTTGCAGGTCAGCTAGGTGCCATCTATTCTGCCGGTGCTCTCCAGTTGACTACTAAGCGGGCAGTGTGATCAGAAAATCGCTCACACAGATGCTATTTTCATAATTTCACTAATTTGACAGAGAGAGATTGAGTTTTTATGTTGGAGTAGTTGTTAATGGAATTTCTGGGTTGAGAAAAACAAGAAACACTCTAGCAGATATAGCATGGTATAACCCATTTAGTTTATCTAGTTTTGGAACTGATAAAACTATGAATTGAGAAGCAGAGGAGGTAGGAGCAACAAGTTGAATACAATATATATTACGAGGTATAACATTTAAAAAGTTCATAGTTTTAGGGTTTCATACAATTATGAATTTAGAAATTTAACAACAGGATCAAGGAAACAAACTTTTAATTGAACATTATATGAAAAACTTAAGCATCGGACCAAGTAATATCCAACTCGCCCCAGTTCTCATGTGGCACGTCCAAGGCTTCCCACACGGCTTTTGAGGCATCAACAATATTGTTAGCACACGGGGGCTGATAGTCATGGTCTCCATCGCAACCCATGGCGGAGTCACACTCATCAACCACCATAGCCTTCACGCTTCGCCCATTAGCACTTATGGTGATGTAGTTGTGGCATCTGCTTCCTCTGTTGTACCATCCGGTTGATAGTGCCACAACTGGTGTGTCATCGGGGTGGTACTTGTTGTCACATTCTGATGGGCCACCACCATCTCCACCCTTTTGGAAGCTGTTGAGAGTAAGAACGGCCTTAGTATGACCAGAAACTGCTGGCGAACATCTGAATATTGGGTAGAGTTTGCCTTGCACACAGCAAACAGAGTCATTCTCTGTGTTGCATTGTCCAGAAGGTGGTTTTCTCCCCCTAACGTTGCCACTAGGTTTGCAAACTTGAGCCTCAGTTTCTAGACATTGTGCTACTAGAAGAGTGAGCAATATAAGAAGTGATGCTCCTAATTTCGAGGTCTTCATTCTCTCTCCCTAGACAATGTGTTTTAGTGCTTGATATGACTCAAAAGATTGCGAGTTTCAGCGATATTTAAAATCTTGTGTTAAAAAAAAAACAATTAAGAGTTCAAAATTTTGAAGTTACCTTACTGTCTATACAGGCCAAGATAGCAGTTCTAGCCTCTTTAGTTTACTAATTAATTAAAAACCTGAATATTAATTTATTAGGTGCACTATAGAATTTGTTGTTATACTAATATATAGTTCCATACGTTGAAGGGATTGAAAATTGTATTTATCTGGTATGAAATAATGACTGTACTGTAATATGTTAAATCTTTTAAACTTCTTGTTTAATGGTCACATTTTTAATGGTCACATCTCTATTGCCGTTGGCATTAAATCACTTGCATGGTTGAATAAGTTTTTATTTATTTATTAGTATGTTACAAGGATGAGATGAAACAAAGTAGACCACAGACACACGGTTAAAGCTGCAGTCTCAATTGAGTGCAAATTATTTTTGTGCTGCAAAATAAATGAAGATAGGTGCATCGGTTTTAGTTGTTTTTGTGGTTTATGTATAAAACGATTCTCGTCTGTTATTTAGGTTTTGTTTGGCTGTGGCGTAATAGCTACGTTATTTCTTAAAACCCATACAATTTTGGCTCAATCTATTTATTTTTTTCGTTTAATTTTTTTTTTTAAATTTTTTATAGGATAAATGACAATATTAGGTCCTAAAGTATGCATTCTTTGTCTTAGTCTCTCAATTTTCAATTTTGTCATTTTGATCATTCAATTTGTCAATTTGAGTCAATTTAGTCCTACTTCTAATGTCCGTTTACATTGATAGCGGAAAAAATGTTTTATTCTTAAATAAAATGATAATTTTGGTCCATAAAGTATGTATTTCTTATCATTTTAGTCGCTTAAGTTTTAAATTGTCACTTTAGTCATCAAAAGTGTCGATTTGAGCTAGGATTAAATTGACTTAAATTGTCAACTTTGAGGACCAAAATGACAATTTAAAATTTGAAGGACTAAAATGATAAGAAACACATATTTTAGAGAACAAAATTGTCTTTTAACCATCTTCCTGTTACCAATGTAAACTGACATTAGACTTAGGAGTAAATTAACTAAAATTGACAATTTTAAGGACCAAAATGACAAAATTAAAACTTGAGAGACTAAAATGAAAAACAACGCATACTTTAGGGATTAAAATTGTTTTTTATCTTTTTTTTTGATAACCGTGTGTTCGGGTCCGTTTACGTGCATCCCGATTAATCTCGGGACCCTGAAGTTAATGACTAAACAAATCTGAAGTGGTCCCAAGGTTTAGAATGTTTGGGTTTTATGAGATTCGAACTTTCAACTTCCTGTGTAATAAGTCCTATGGTGACATTCTCTTCCCACTAAATCTTTAACCCTAAACCTTTTCTCATTTGACAAACCTCTTTGTGTGTGCGTGTGCGCGCGCGTGAGAGAGAGAGAGAGAGAGAGAGAGAGAGAGAGAGAGAGAGAGCTCGATTATCTCTATAATGCCCAAAAAAAGTTAGGTTCATTTTGAGCTAATAAGCTAGTTTTTTAACTAAGACCTTGTTTGAGGTACTCTAAAAAAGTCAAAAAGTCACTATCCTATTTAAATCATATCATCTTATTTAAGTCACATCACCTCTTTACCACATCACTTCAAATCCAACCCATACCCAACTCATATTTTACAAAAAGTTAAAAAGTACACTTATTTAAATCATCTCAAACCATCTCTAAGTGTCGACAAGTCTTGAAATTCCATGTGTTGGGTGTTGTGAATCCCTATGATTCCATGTGTTGGGTTTTTTAAGGGTCTGTTTGGTAACGTTTATGTTTTCAGTTTATATTTACAAAAATTTTATAAACTGATTTTTGTTTATTTTTTATTTATTTTTAGAAAAACATAAACTATAAACGCGTTTGGTAATTGACAAAATATTTAAAAAAATTTAAAAATATAAGAAAGAGTGAGAAATGGCAAGTGATGGCGAAAGACGGTGGTGGAAAGTGGTGACGGTGGGTGGTGGTGGGTGGGTGGGTGGGTGATGGTGGCGGGTGGTGGGTAGCGAGTGAGTGGTGATGGAGGTGGTGGGTTGGTGGCGGGTGGTGGTGGTGGTGGTGGTGGGTGGGGGTGGGGTGGTGGTGGTGGTGGTGGTGACGGATGGCGGGTGGTGGCCGTGGTAGTGGCGGATGGGTGGGGTGGTGATGGTGGATAGGTGGTGGCGAGTGGTGGTGGTAGTGGCAGTGGGTGGTGGTGGCGGCAGATGGGTGGCGGATGGCAGGTGGTGGCGGGTGGTGGGTGGTGGGGGGGAGCGAGTGGGTGTGTGTGGTGGGGGGTAGTGAGTGGTGGGGGCAGGTGGGTGGCGGGTCGGTGGTGGGTGGTGGTGGTGGTAGCGGATGGGTGGCAGTTGGCTGGTGATGGTGGGTGGCTGGTGGTGGCGGGTGGTGGATAGTGGTGGCAGGTGAGTGGTGGTAGCGGGTGGTGATGGCGGGTGGTGGGTGGTGGGTGGTGGTGGTGGTGGTGGTGGTGGTGGTGGTGGTGGTGGCGGCAGGTGGGGGGGTGGTGGGGGCGGATGGGTGGTGAGTGGTGGTGGCAGGTGGTGGTGGGGGGTGAGTAGTGGTGGCGGAAGACGGTGGTGAAAAATGGTGGCAAGTGGTAGCTAGTGTTGGATGGTAAAAGAAAAAAAAAAATTTGAAAACTCAAAATGGAAACACCTTTTTTGAGTTTACATTTTTTGGTCAAATTTATAAACTGAGATCACTGATTTATAAATCAAAAATTTACCAAATAAGTTTTTATTTGAGTTTTTAAAATTTTTATAAATATAAACAGAAAATTGAAAACGTAAATGTTACCAAACGACACCTAACTAACTCTCAACAAGTCTTGTCCTGTTTTTTTTCAGATGTCTTAGTTATTTTCTGTTGCATCACTGGTGTCATAATTTTATTTAGGGGTGTCTCTTGTATTGTAGAAGTGTAGAACAGACTTATAATCATTTTTTTTATCATAGTTTAAATTGTAGTGGCTGTGGATGTAATCCTATTATGGGGTGAACATCGTAAATCTTTCTATTATTGTGTGTGTGATTGATTTGATTTGCTTTCTTATTTGTTATTTTATGTTTCGTCACTCTCATTTGGAATTGCGGATTTCCTAACACCATGTTAATGATTATTTGTATAAATCCGGACAATTGGAGTATAACGAAAGGGACTCATTTTTCTCAGGTTCTGTTAGGGTTGCAAACGAATAAAATTGAATAGAATCAAATTGAGTTGAACTTTAGTATATTTGGACTTGTTTATTAAGATTTGAACTAGTTCGAGCTGGAGCTTGAATTCAATAAAAATTTACCGAATTGAGTTCTAGTCGAGTTGGTTTAGGTTTGACTCGAGTTTGAGCTTGTTCACAAGCCTTAATGAGTCAAAAAATTTATAAATTCATACTTGCGTATTTACAATCAAAACTTTGATTATACAATTATATATATTATATATATTAACATATTTAAAAAAAAAGAGTATTTTATCAAAAAAAAATAATATTTATCACCACTATTATATAAATGTACTATTCACAATAAACTATTATTATTATTATTTTTTAAATATATAAATAACATATTTATCTTATTTTTTATACATCTTTTTACATTGTTTAATATATAAATAATAAATGTTAAACGCGTCAAGCTTATAAGCCGAACTATAGTATGTTTGGATTTATTTATTAAAAATTTAATGAACTTGAGCTTGAATGTAAAAAAAATTTAACGACTGAGTCGAGCTTGAATCTGCTAACGAACGGCTTGGTTAATTTGTAGTCGTACGTTCAGTTTAGTTAAATGGCTGAGGGCCAAAGAGTCTGAGGCCAAAGAGTCCTACAACAGCGGGGCTCAATGTGGAACCTTTTGGTCATTATTGTTGGAGATTTTAAAATTCAGTCTTTGAAAATTTATTATGTAGGGCCTGATTTTTTGTTATTTCGAATTTCGATTTAAATAGAAAGTGTTCTTTTTATCTTATTTAATGTTGATAGTGCCACAATTGGTGTGTCATCCTAGTGGTACTTCTTGTCGCATTCACATGGGCCATCACCATCTATAGCCGCTTGGAAGCTGTTAAGAGTAAGAACTGCCTTAGTTTGATTAGAAACTGTTGACGAACATCTATATATTGGATAGAGTTTGCCTTGTGCATAGCAGTCAGAGTCATTCTTCTTGCATAGTGCAGGAGGAAGTCTTCCTCTGATATTGCCACTGGGTTTGCAAACCAAATCCTCAGCTTCTAGACAATATGTCACAAGAAGTGTGATCAGTATAAGAAGAAATGCTCATAATTTTCAGGTTTTCATTCTCTCTCTCTAGCCAATCTCTTTATCTAGACAATGTATTATAGTGCTTGAAATGAAGCATATTTCAAGTTTTAGCTATATATAGATCTCATGGTGGAAAAAATGTATTGGAGACTTCATTTTCAAGTTTGTGTTTCTACAAGTCAAGATAGCAGCCATAGACTATGGAGTTAAATAATAATTAAAAGACCCATTATTAGTTTATGAGTTGCCCTATAGAGTTTTATGTGTACTAAATCTTCTAGACTTCTTGTTTAATGGTTATCCTATCACATCACATCACAATTTTCATAACCATTAAAACACTTGGTAGTTAATGAAGGTGGTTTTTTGTTTTTTTTACAATGATATTTCACTAAATAAACTAAATAATAATAGATATATATAGCCAAAGTTACAATCTCGATTCTTCTATTTTAGTTGGTTGCAAATCTGGAACGTTTGTAGTAAGTTGGAAATAGTGTTTTATTTAATTTCATACTGTTAAATGAAATTTTTCTTTGTTGATAAAAAAAAAAAAAAAAAACTAAAAAAAAAAATGAGAAATATTTTGTAAATGAAATCCTCATTCATGTGTGTAAGGAAATGATCATTACTTAACAATCATTTTATTCCATTGCATTTTAGTGAATCAAGTAGAGTGTAAGAGTTTAGGAATCAAAATTCTTGTCCTCAAAATTAAAAATTTTATTGCAAAAAATATGAGGAAACCAATTTTAACTGTCATGTAAGTCGTCACAAAAGGCCATGCAAAAAAGTTAAAAAAAGACATTTAAGTAGGAAATTTTGAAAATGTGGCTAATTTGGACTTTGTTGGGAATTGTTATCTATGGCAAATATTAATTTGGGACAAAATATGGTCATTAAAGAAAGTGTTTCGTGTCACTTTGATAATAAGTTTCAATTTTATTAATTTCGTTCTTAAATTTTTTAATTTGAGTTAATTTGGTTCAATTTCAAACAAACCGTCTAAATAGCTAACAAAATGAGAATAAAATAAACATTTGGTTCAATTCTACCCACACCTTTGAGGTGTGAGACCCATTTTCGAAAAATTTTCACAAGACATTGAATAATTTTTTCACCGAATAGATAATCTAAGTAGATATTGCAGGTATAAAACTTATTTGCTTTCAGAATTCATACAACCTTGAATTGAGAACATGGAAGCAAGATCAAAGAGTTGAAGACAAGGTATTTTAGCATATATATCACATAAAAAGTAAATATAGTTTTTGATTAGAACATAACACTCATAACAACATGATCAAGTGACAGAGAACTTTTAACTGACTTGAAGTAGCATGAAAGACTTAAGCATCGGACCAAGTAATATTCAACTCGTCCCAATTATCACGAGACACGCCCAAGGCTTTCCACACAGCTTTTGAGGCACTGACTATATTGTTTGCGCATGGGGGCTCATAATCATGGTCTGCATCGCAACCCATGGAGGAGTTGCACTCATCAACCACCTTAGCCTTCACACTCCGTCCATTAGCATTTATAGTGATGTAGTTGAGGCACCTTCTCCCTCCGTTATACCATCCAGTTGATAGTGCCACAATTGGTGTGTCACCAGAGTGGCACTCATTGTCACATTCACATAGACCATCACCTTCTACATCCCCTTGGAAGGGGTTAAGAGTAAGAACCGCCTTAGTTTGATTAGAAACTGTTGGTGAACATCTATATATTGGATAGAATTTGCCTTGTGCACAGCAGTCAGAGTCATTCTTCTTGCATAGTGCAGGAGGAAGTGTACCTCTGATGTGGCCACTAGGTTTGCAAACCTGAGCCTCAGCTTCTACACAATATGTCACAAGTCTAAGCAATATAAGAAGAAATGCTCCCAATTTCAAGTTTTTCATTCTCTCTCTCTCTAGCCAATTTCTCTATCTAGACAATGTGTTGTAGTGCTTGATATGAGGTATATTTTAAGTTTCAGCTATATATAGATCTCATGGTGAAAAAATACATTGGAGACATCAAAATTTTTAACTTATAGCCTACTGAGTTAAATAATAACTAAAAGCCTCATTATTAGTTTATGAGTGGCACTATGGAGTTTTGTGTGTACTAAACTTCTAGTCTTCTTGTTTAATGGCCATAATATCACACAACATCACAATTTCCATGACTATTAAATCACTTGGAAGTTAAATAAGATTAATTTTTTTAATTTTTTAATTTTTAAATTTTACAAGGATTTGATTAAATAAGCTAGATAATAATAGATATATATAGCCAAAGCAGCAATCTTGATTCTTCTTTTTTAGTTGGTTGCAAATCTTGAACATTTGTAGTAAGACTAAAATAGTGTCTTTTTGATTGATTAAAAAAAAAAAAAAAATTTTACAAATATAATCATGTAAAATTTATTCATAAATATCATATAAAGGAATGTTGAACCATTTAGTCTTAAGAATTTTTTTATGAACCAATTAGTCATTTTTGTTTTAGAAAGTTATGTTTATTTGATTTGGTGCCATTTGAGTTTAAGTGAATGCTCTTTTGTGACATTTTTCTAATTTGCTTATTCGTTTTTGTGATGGGAATGGAAAGGTGAGATTGTGGTAGATTCTTTTCAAGCATGGAAATCTACATTTCTGTTAGTTTGGTTTTCTGGTGTTACATTAGAGTGTTACATTTAGAAAAAGTACATGAATGAATTTTTGTGTTATATTAATTGGAGTGTTACGTTTGAGAAAAATACACTAAGGAGTTTTTTTGTTACTTCGTTAAGTTTGAAAAAAGTACACTAACACTGTATTTGGTTGGAGGATTTGAGAAGAGATTTGAAAAGGAAAAAGAAAAAGGTAAGTGAAATGTGAATAAAATATATACTTACATTTCACTTAGTTTTACACATATTTTCCCTTTCCTTCTCTAAATTTCTCTCCAAATTTCCTAACCAAATACAGGTTAAGAAGTTTTGTGTGTTACATTAATTGAAGTGTTATGTTTGAGAAAAATATACTAAGTAGTTTTTTTTTTAATGTTACGTTACGTTTAAGAAAAGTACACTAAGGAATTTTTTAATGTGTTACATTAAAGTGTTACATTTTGAAAGAATACACTAAGGAGTTTTTTGATGTTACATTAATTAGAGTGTTATGTTTAGAAAAAGTATACTAAGGAGTTTTTGTGAAATGTTTCGTTGTTATGTTTGAGAAAAGTACACTAAGGAGTTTTTTTTAATATGTTACACTGGAATGCTACGTTTTTAAGTGTTCTATTGGAGTGTTATCTTTTGGAAAAATATACTAAAGAGTTTCTTGAAGTGCTGCGTTTGGTAATTTTATGAGAAAACTTATATTTGTCTCTTAATACATAAAACACGTTCACACTAGAATGAGACCTCTGGATCTATAAGAACAAAAGGGAAGACTAAACAGTTCATAAGATCACTATTTGAGATTTATTAGTGTTTCAACATAGAATCATTATTCACTTATGTAAGGGAGTGATTATTATTTAATGATCATTCTATTCCGTTTCATTCCATCTTAATTTAGTGAATCAAATACAACATAGGGATAAATTTTTCATTTCGAGAAGTGAAAATTTTGTTTAAAAAATATTAAGAAACCAATTCGAGATGCCATGTGAGATCACTTAAAGGCCATCCCGAAAAGTAAAAATAGATATTTAGCGACAAATTTTTTGAAAATGTGGCTAACAAATGCACTTTGTTGTGAATTGTTATCTACGACAAATTTGAACTTTGGATAAAATACATTTATGGTCTTTAAAAAATGCGTTTTGTGTCACTTTGATTGTTTAAGTATTAATTGTGTCAATTTTGTTCTTAATTTTTTTATTTTATTTCATTTTATTTTTTTTCCAATTTGCATCAATATGGTCCAATTTGAAATGGACTATCTAAATAGCTAATGTAATGACAATAAAATAGACACATGGTTTCTGAAGTATGCATTCCATATTATTGTGGTTCTTAAAGCTTTTGATTTTGTCAATTTGGTCTTGAAACATTGATGAAACATATATTTAAAATATTGAGTGAGGAAATTGATAAAACTAAACTTTACAGAGCAAAATGACACAAAAATGTTCTCCCATTGATAGGTGGGTGGGTGAGCGCTCTCTCTCTCAAATTTTGTAAATTGATGTCTTTCACCGGGTCTAAAGTAATTGTCATCCTATCACATCATCACTTGAATACTGGTATATTTTTTCTTGTTTAGTGGTCATCTTACCACATCACTATTGTCATTATCATTAAATCAATGGCATGCTAGTATTTTACAAAGACAAGCTTAACAACCAGACATGCAAGGACAAAAGTTGTAATATCAATTGGGTAAAAATTATACCGTCAGAGGTGGTGGCTTAATAGAGAAGGTATATTTTTTTTATAGGTGTGACCCATGTTCGATTCTTGGGAGGGAGTGAAATACTGGTCATTCCAGTGGCTTATTGCGGTGACCTTGCTCTGTACTATGATCGAAACCTGAGCTTGTCTATGGCGTATGGTTGAATTCCGTTGGTACCTCGGTGGTGGATCTTTTCCTATGGGCTGGGTTAATCAGGTTGACAACTAGCTATCTCGGAGCCTGAGCCCATGAATATAGTGATGACACCTCAGAATATTTTTTTTTGATTCAAAAAAAAAAAAAGGTAAAAACTATGAATAAATCTAAGTGTATTAAAAATTCTCACAGAATAGAATACAAATAGGTGATATAGTGAGACTCACCTTTGTTTCTCATGTGTGTCGTGTGAAATTTTTCTTACTTTGTCTTTACAGACAAAATTTTTCTAAACTCACAATCGGCAAATTATTCTTACAAAAATGCTTGGGAGCATAAAAAAAGGGAGCACTAGAATAAGCACTAATAAGTTGACTCCCCCCATGATGTGATGGGTGTCTCTCTTGTTTTTTTTTTTTGTTTTTTTGTTTTTTTGTTTTTTTGACATTTCCACCTCATTAGAGTTATTAGTGCTCTATTCTTTGGAGCTTCCAATCACTTCTGTTATTCTTATGATGTTTTTAAGTATTCTTTGTTTATGACTACTTGCATAAGGCACCATAAGCGATTATAAAGAAAACAAACCCTTCTTTATTTATTTATTTATTTATTTTTTGGTACATTGAAAGTCATAGCTTAGGGTGGATATATAAAATTATAGGATTGTCCTTTCAAATTCAAATATGAATTTGAGAAAATTGTTTGAGTCTTGGGCTCATTTCGGGTCCTGTTTCTATCATATGAGTCGCTCATTGTCATACGTGAAAAAAACTTGGTCAATTCGATAATTATAACTTTTTCATTTTATTGTATTTGTCTAAAAAAAAATAAATAGATGGTTTATTTTTAAGAAAATATTTGTCATCCATTTTTTGATAAAAAATACAATAAAATGAAAATGTTACGATTACTTGATCAACTTATTTTTTTCCATAGATAACATACGGAGAACTTTGTAAAATGAATTATTTAGATAATTGAAATGATACACCTAATGGAACGGGCCCCACAGGCCCCAAATAGTTCTCTCAAGTTGGATAGAAGCCCAACCAAAAACCAAACTATTCACTTTTTTATGAGGTGCATAGCCTTGAATTTTTTATTTTTTATTTTTATTTTTTATCGACAAAAGAAAAATTTATTGAAATTGGTAAAACTTACAAGAGTTGAGGCCTGGCAATAGCATCATAGTTTGAAGAACCCCCCAATTATGTTGGCACAAATACGAGGCGTATATCGCTGGTTTGGAAGCCGCCCTGGAACTAGGGGCAAAAAGGTTGGACGTCATTGGGGATTCGAACCTAGTTGTGTCTCAAGCAACTGTGGACTGGAAGGTTAAGGAAGAAAAGATGAAGATCTATCACCAAACCCTGGATGTTCTGATTCCTAGGTTTGAGAAGCTAACCTGCACTCATCTACTAAGAGAGAACAACAGGTTCGCTAATACTTTATCAACTCTATCTTCTATGATAGACGTCCCGTTAGGAGTCCGGATGCGTCCAATCATCATTAAACAGAGATATAAGTCGGCCTACGAGACTATCGCCGCAATAAATGAAATGCAAGATCGAAACCCCTGGTATTATGATATCTGGAACTTCTTGGAAAATGAGGTTTATCCACCAGGAGCAAATACCACAGATAAGAGGGCAATACGGCGGATGGCCGTTCAATTTATCATCTGCGAGGGTAAGTTGTATAAGAAGCAGAGGAATCGAAGTGCCTAACGGAGGCCATCCATGGAGGAGAGTGAGGAGCGCACATGAGCAGAGTAATGTTAGCCTGGAAGATTCTCAGGCAAGGTACTGGTCTACCATGGAGGAGGATCGTATTGGTTTTGTTCGGCAATGCCACAAATGTCAAATCCATGCAAATCGCATGAATATCCCGCCGTCGAACCTGTACAACATGACTTTACCATGGCCTTTCTCAGTCTGGGGAATTGATTTCATTGGGGCAGTTACACCGAAAGGGTCAAATGGGCACGAGTATAATTTGGTGGCAATTGATTATTTCACGAAGTGAGTGGAAGCTTAGTCTTATGCAGTGTTAAAAGCAGCACATGTGGCTAAGTTCATCCGAAACAACATCATTTGCCGTTGTAGAGTCCCGAAAGAGATCATTTCAAATAATGGCTCCCATTTCAAGAAAGAAGTGATCGACTTGTTAGAGAAATATAATGTGGCTTTTCATAAGTCATCTACATATCGGCCGCAAACCAACGGAGCCGTTGAGGCCGCCAAAAAGAGCATTAAGCACATTTTGCAGAAAATGGTTGAGATCTACAGGGACTGGCCAGACAAATTGCCATTTGCTCTCTGGGGCTACAGAACTTCAATTTGGACATCTACTAGGGCAACCCCGTACTCTCACATTTATGGGATGAAAGTCGTTTTGCCGATTGAAATAGAGGTTCCGTCGCTGCGGGTTATGGCCGAGTGCCAGATAGCAGAAGCGGACTGGCAGTAGAGCAGGTTCGAAGAACTGATGTTGTTTGATGAGAGAAGGCTGAAAGCACTGTACCATGTTCAGGGATATCAACGCAGGATTGCCAGGGCTTTTAACAAGAAAATTAAGTCTCGGAATCTTAAGGAAAGGGATTTGGTGCTCAAAGACAACCGAGCTCCCATCCATGACCCAAGAGGCAAGTTTAGACCCAATTGAACTGGTCCTTACATTATCAAAACTATTTAGTCGGGTGGAGCTGTTATTCTCATGGACCTGGATGGCCTAGAATTTTCCTAACCGATTAACATGGACAAGTTGAAGAAATATTACCCCTGAGAGGCTCACTAGGCCGAAAACCCGGAAGGGCGACCTAGGAAAAAGTTAGAGCACAAAAAATTGGAAAAAAAAAAGAGAGAAGAAAAACTGAGCTCGCAAGGTTGAAAACCCAGAAAGGGCGGCCTTGGCAAAAGTTAGAGCGCAAAAGGAGAGAGTTAATACTCGAGTGAATCCGAACCGCACTACGTAAGGCTTGATTCCCATCTTCGGGATACGTAGGCAACTTCATTCTGAAGCTTGGCCGTAAACACCTCCAAATCAACTGTGTCCATGTGTTTGATCAAGGCATCTTTGTCTGTTCGTTATCTGAAGGTTCGGTTGTGATCCTTACTCTGAGAGAAGAGCTGACTACAGTGCTGAGCAGTGCTATTCCGTCAAAGGGAAATTTTTCATTTTTGGATTCGGGGTTGTACATCTCGAGGATAGTTTCCATGTGTGTCAAGTTGTGATCCTTATCGAAAATGGTTTTGAAAAGTTTTGATAAAAGTTGATTTTGTTCAAATTAATTTTTTTACAACTTAGACCATTTTGGACCAAAAGGAAAATTTTCAGTACCCACAACTTCAATTACATTGATTTCAATACAAAGTTCTTCGACTCTTGATACAAATCAAAGTTGCTTTTATTACATTCAAAAAGAAAACTTGAAAAGTAAGATCAAAGCAATAAACTTGGGGCATAGATGAGTCAGGTGTTCCTGCGCCCCTTGTTTATGCTTGTGGAAGCTTTTGATGCTAAAGTGGGCCCAGATTGTGTCTCATCTTCGAGCCAAGTCAGGCACTTGCCAGAAAGTGCGCAGTTGAAACTAAGGGCAGGAGCTAGAAGCTCTCTCGTCCTCCACGCAGTGGACTATCGAGCCAATTGTGAACCTCAGATTGGGAATGAAGCCGGGTACTCTACCCCTCTTCTGAGCAAGTCTGGTTGTGTCCGAATTGATGCCTGAACCATAATGGAAAGTAGAATACACAGTGTGTCAGGCCAATCAGTTGAATGCCAGGTTGTGGAGTCATGTTGTAGCTCATCTCGGGTAGATAAAACCAAGGGCAATGCCAAACAATGTTAGCAGCAGACCTGTTGCATATCCAGTGGCACCACCACCCCTCGTTCGGGAAATCCACTAGCTGTTGGTAGAAGAAATATGCTCGGGCTGAGTATAGGGGGCAAGAGTCCACTACCTTCAACTTGTCCATGAGCCATATTTGGGGAGAGATGAAAGAAAAGAGAGATTAAAGAATAAAGAGGTGTGTGTTGAGAAAAAAAGTGAGAAAAGGGCTTTGAGAGAAAAGCTGAGCATGAGTGCCGAGTGATTTGAGAAACACATATTAGAAAATGTGGGAAACATTACCTGGAGAAATAGTAGACTCCCTGCAAATTTGATTGTTTGTTGCCGATGAAAGGCGTCTAAACCCATCAAAGTCTCGGCCAATACCAAGCCCATACAGCTCTTGCCCTATTTCAAACCTTGGGTTATTTCGATCAATCAAATGCTAGACCCTCCAAAACTAGGGGCAAGGAGAAAGTGCGCCAACATGCACAAACAAAGGGCGTGTTGCCGAAAACCCCGCCAGAAAAGATCGACTCGATCACCGGCGTCAGAAAATCGATGAATCAACCTGGGGATGTCCAGCTCTCCATTATGAACCAAGGATCGAGCCTCATGCAAAGTGAGCCCACACATCCTTCCCAAAGCTTGGATGTAACCAAAACGGGGCTGAGGCAGAATTTTCTCATCGCGTTGGAATTCCATTAGCGTCTAAAATTCTTCGACTGTCGGGCATATTTCTTGTCCCTTGAAGCTAAAGACGTACGTGATTGGATTCCAACATCTAGCCGCGACATGAAGGAACGGAAAACAAAGCGGAGAACGACTCAACGGGAATAGTGCATTTATGCCAAAACCCCAGAAATTCACATTTTCCGAGCCATCCAAAGTTGCAATCCAATTCGAGAGTTTTTCAGCAAAGAATGGCTTCATTTGTGATGAATTTGCAGCTGAAATGAAGAAATCACGAAGCTCAGCCTTTTATAGAAGATAAGGCAGTGAGTGGAAGCCAAGTGTCAACAATGTAGAGGTACTGCATATTGATGGCCGACAAAGGGTATAGATGGCCGGCAGGCCACCCATCATGGCCGACAGCTTTTCTCTCATACCTGCTGTCCTCCTTTGTGAAGAATAATGTTGGATGCATATGTTTTGCTCTACTGTTTGTGTGTCTTGAGGTCTTGTGTTAAGTCCCCCTTTTTTTTTAACAAGTTTATTGAGTTGTATTTGTTATTTATTGAGTTGTTTTGCTTATCGAGTTGTATAATGCTTTGTTTGTATGTTAGTTGTTGGTCGGTTTGTTACCTGATTCAGACTGTTGTGACAATACAAGTACTCGGTTTTCGTTATCAAATTCA
The DNA here is from genome assembly GCA_025200525.1 of Camellia lanceoleosa. NCBI lineage: Eukaryota > Viridiplantae > Streptophyta > Magnoliopsida > Ericales > Theaceae > Camellia > Camellia lanceoleosa. Next base: position 99,995,974 of record CM045763.1, on the reverse strand, counting down.
ATCTCATTTTTCATGCAATGTGGTGCTCATGATGCAAAATACAACACTTTTTAAAAAAAAAAAAAAACTTGGTTTTCATTCTGATCATGGTTGTTTTCACAAAAGGTGCAATATAAGTTTTTAAAGAAAATAAAACCTGTCCAAAGCTGTACAATGTGCTAACACTATAAACCAAAAGAAACTATGCAAAAATACAAAAATCAGCACCATCCGTCTCAGGATCTAGAGGCTCTCTTTGTCCTCTTCCTTGGAGAAGAGGACTTTGCAGCACTATCTCCATCGGCGCCACTATTTGAATCTGGATCGGAGTCTGAACCGGAGCCGTCTCTACTCTTCGCCTCGGAGCCCTCCTCAGCATCAACATCAGCATCAGCATCTCCACTCTCAGAACCCGAGCCAACGTCATCATTTTCACTCTTTAATGACTCTGAATGCTGATTCGTTGCCTCTTCAGCCTCGCTAGTCTTAGTGTCATCATCGTCTAGAGTAGGCTCTGAAGGACCACTCTAAGCTCGGGCACCACTAGCTCGGCCTTGGCTGCGTGCTCGAGCCTGTCTCTCTCTCTCTCTACTGCCGGAGGAGGCACTGCTGGTTCTGGTGCTCTGCTGGCACACCCGGTATGGGTGGGACTTGAAAAGACAGTTGTCATATATCAGCCACAGTATGTGTATAGATGCAAGTATGGGACAGAATGAGTATATGCTGAAGTCAGGAATAGAATATGAATACAATATGGAAGTGCAGTATTTCAGATGCAGTGTATCATTGCAGTGTGGGGAAGTTCTCATGTCAGTTTTAGTGTGTCAGTAGAAATTTGATGACTGAGATGCAAGAAAACTGAAGAAATTACCTAAATGCCATGGAAGCCGAGCAGTGCCTCCCTTCTCAATATCATGCCCTCAAATGAGGCTAGTAGCACAAGCAGATCCTCGGTGTATCCTGGGGGTGCCTGTAAATGCATTGGGAATGATAAATGTCCAGAACAAACAAATATCAAAAAGTGATGGGAAAACTAAAATATGGTACATACCAGAGGTGTATCCTGGGCTCTGGTGTATCTATGCCCAACTGTTGCGAGCTCAATCGGGATCTGATAGGCCTCTCTAGTATACCACCAACATGTGAGTGTAGTAGGCAGCTCTGGCTATGGTCCCCTGCCTCGCCTGGGAAGCCCCTCTGCCACGGGCTCTGCTTGCTCGGGTCGTTCTGCGTCTCGCTCTCGCGGCAGGAGCTCTCACTTCCTCACCTCAACAAACACCGGCCAGAGGCGGCATCAAGTGTGTCTGGATAAAAGCCGCGTAGTCGCCCTCTACACAAAAATACTCTACCTCCAAGCGTACCATGAACTGGATCACTTCGTCGACAGATAGCTTGTTTGTCGCTCTCATGGATACTGGCGGTTTCATCGATACAAACGGAGCAGGCAAGCCCATGGTCTGGCGCACGAAGCGCTTGCCTAGGAACTAGGCTCAGCAAATTGGGTCCTCAAGTAAATATGGTAGCGGGAAATGCCCCAAGCCACGTGGTACTGGGCTCCAAGCTCTGTCGGTATCGTGGCCCAAGCTGCCATGTGATCTAAAATGGAAAGTGAACAGGTTATTAGTTGCTGTCAGTTGCTAATTTATGAATCAAAATAGCTGTAAAACAAAAATGACTGTGTTTTGAGTTACCTCGTGTGCCACTACCGTGTCGAAGTACTGGTGGAAAAGCATGAAGGGCTTACGAGTCCTACGGTGAAGCTAGTCATCGTATACCCGAGAAAAAGGGACTGCCAATGGAATCTCATCTACAAGCTTTGGGGCAAGAGTTGGGAAGTATGCGTACACCCATAACTAATGCAGAGGTATGTAATCAACACAGTATAAGCAAATGCAAAAGTGCAAAGCAAAAAGCTTATAGTATGAACAGATGCAGAAAATGCAAAGCAGAAAGCACATGTGTTGAACGGATGTAAAGCAAGAAATGCTGAGCAGAAAATGTAAAGTGTAAAGAGGGGAACTGAGAAGTGTACCTCCCAGGCTCTCCAGTAGCCTCCAACCAAGTTCCCTCGCAGACAGGAGGAAGAGCTCATATATCCGTATAATGTGGTGAGGCTGGCTCCGCGCCAATCATAAAACTGAACTCGAGGAAGGGTCACCAAGGCACTCAGCAAATACAGGCCCACGGAGTTCCACCTGTTTGAAAACAAGGTGGTATCGAAGATGAACATGAAGAAACCCCTGGCATACTGCTCTATCTCCTCTATCGTCTTGGGTCCAGTCCCTCTGAACCGCTCCTTGAACCAGGTGTATCGCACCATACCTGCCCGGTATATTGGTAGATGTGCTCCAAGCAGCTAGAGCCAGGTAGCCTCCCACCCCACCATATCTGGGTCAAGAGGGATCGAATCACCCCCTACGCCTAAGTTGGTGATCATCGCAAAGTCGTAAGGAGTCATCGCCATCTCTCGTATGGTAGAAAAGTGGAAGGAGTTGGTGGTGTCCCACCACCTCTCCACTAGTGCTCCTAAGAGAGGACGACTCACAGTAACCTAAGTCAAGCTGGAGCAGAAGAGGCCGAAGCGTGCCTCATCAACAATGTCACGAACTCTAGCTAGGAGCTCGTCATACCAATCTCGAGTAGCCGTCGCACCATAGCCCCTGAAGACGCGAGACTCACCTAGTGGTCGTGCATGAGATGCAATCAGATCAAGGCAATGTATGCGATAGATCAAAGAAGGCAAGGCGATATGAGATCATCATCAGATCATGAGATAGATGCAGATCAAGACAAATCGCATGATGATGATCGATCAAGCAGGCATGAGATGATGATGTATGGTCGAAAAGGCGGATGATGAAAGAATCAAAGATGCAATCATAAAATGCAATCAGATGCAATCAAGAGACAATGCATGAGATACAAATCGATCAAGGCAAATATGTCAAGATAATAAAAAATCGAGATGTAATCTGATCAAGGCAGTGTATGAGACACAGTCAGATGAAAGCAATGCAAGAAATGCAAACAATCAAGGGTAGAAATGCATAGAAACAGAGTTCGTTCCTCAATGGCAATGGCCGATAAATGGGACTCTAGCTCCCTTAACAAGAGGTCCTCTGGTGCGTCGTCAGCAAAATCAGTAAAACATTTGATGTCTTCGGTAGTGGGCAATATGTGTGTCTGAGGATGATACCTCGCTGGATCAAAAGGCTGTACACTCAACGGTAACGGCTCTGGCTCTGGCTCGGCCTCGAGGTCTGCCTTGACGTCTACTGGGGGAAGTTCGGGAGGAGCCCTATCATGAGAAACCTTGTTCGCCATTTGAAAATAGGTGCGAAATGGGTGAAAAGTGAATAAAAGTGAAGAAAAATAGGTAAACTTGTAAAATGTCAACCCTAAGAGAGAGAAAATGAAGAAAAAGTCAAAGCCGAGAAAAGTGCACAAAACTCGAAAGAAACTCAAGGGGAATGAGCCTAGGGTGGTGGAAATGAGGAAAGAAACGTTGAAATCAAATTCCAATCGGTTCAAAGCGAAGAGAACTAGAAGGATTTAATGAATAAAGTTTGTGTGGGATGTTGGAAAACGCGTAAAAAGCTCAGATCTAGAGAGGGAAAGCACCTAGAGAGAAAGAGAGAGTATTTTTGGTCAAGAAGGTGAGAGGAAATGAGCCCTAGTGGCTTGTATTTAAAGGCCCATGCTTGAAAAGGCAATTTTGCCCCAAACTGCCATCGATGGCCGGCAAGGCACACCAGTGGCTGACAGGTGGCCGGTGGCCCCCTCTGGTGGCCGACAGGTTTCCAGAGGTCTCCTCTATGTCCTTGGTTCTGTTTGGTGTCCTTGGATTTCAACATTGAAGAGATTGTTCATTACTGAGTTCAGAATGCCTCTATGGAAGCTCAGAACTGCATTTCCAGTGCACGATGTTCGTCACTCATTAACATAAGCAAAGTGTATCCTTTTTAACATATTGCAACTTTTCCGAGAGGTAAATCAGAAGTTGTTCGTGAATTAGTTTCAACGAATGTGCTTTTGTTACTGCATAGAATATGTGTTTCATTGTTGTTGCATGGAATGTGCATTCCACTTATATTGTCGCATAGAACATGCTCTTATTCTAGCTGCATAGAATGTGCTTCCGCTTTTGCATTATGCATAGAACATGCTTATTGCTTTCATTTTTAAATCATGCATGGAATATATGCATTTGCCTTTGAATCTTGCATAAAATATGCTCCCGTTGCCAATCATGCATTGAACATGCTCTCAAATTGTTTAGTTCGCATAGAACATGCCTTTATATCTCAGTTGCTGTCTTGCATAGAATATACGTTTTCTATTCGTTACACATGCATAGAATATGCGCTCCTCCATTATTGCATAGAATATGCACTTCTCTATTGTTGCATAGAACATGCTTTCATGCATAGAAAATGCATTGTCGTTTCATAGCACGCTTTTGTGTACAGGCACGATATTGTATGTACGGTTCATTCAGCGGAACTAGCACAGACAAACGATATTGTATGTATGGTTCATTCTGAGGATTTCCAGGTGAAATCATTCGTGCCTTTTGAATCATATCCTTTTACTCTCCTTCCTCTCGTGTGCAGCGCGTTAGGATAAATCCTTTGGTTACCGCCTTTGGTTAAAAACATTTGAGTGTGTCCTGATGTTCATACCATCCTTCAGTTACCGCCCTTCGGTTAAAAACATTTGAGTTCATCCTGATGTTCATACCATCCTTCGGTTACTACCCTTCGGTTAAAAACATTTGAGTGCGTCCTAATGTTCATACCATCCCTCGGTCACCGCCCTTCGGTTAAAAACATTTGAGTGCATCTTGATGTTTATACCATCCTCCAGTTATCGTCCTTCAGTTAAAAACATTTGAGTGCGTCTTGATGTTCATACCATCCTCCGGTTACCGTCCTTTGGTTAAAAACATTTGAGTGCGTCCTGATGTTCATACCCTCCTCCGGTTATCGTCTTTCGGTTAAAAACATTCGGGTGCGTCCTGGTGTTCACACCATCCTTGTTTTCTTCCGTGTGCGACACGTTAGGATCTTGTTTGACATCTCGGGCACGGCCGATGATTTTGTTGCTATTCGTCTTTCCTGCACGTTGCGTAGTTAAGCATGCATAATTTTCTTACATCCTTTCTGCATGAAATGTGGTTTGGCTTGTAATTCCCACGTGTGGCGTGTTTGTTTACTCTTGCTTATGATCGAGATTGTTGTGCCCTATTTCGGTCCGTTTAACTGTGGCATTTTCATTGCATTGCATTTGCATTTAAATGTTTCATTGCACAGTCTCATTGCATAATCATAAGTTATGTTCTTGCATCATGCATATCATTTGCATCTTGTCCCAGAACTACGCTGGTTTGATTCCTTGCAAAGGGATACGTAGGCAGCCTGTGGGTGCAACCATTTGTTTTCTGTCTTGACTATTTGTCCAAGTCTTACGGCCTTGTCAAAATGGGCCGCCTCTGGGCTTTGACATTCACTCACGTCATTACATGAATCCAAGTTCTATCAAAGAGGAGCAACTGTAGACAATCCATTTTTGACAGTCCTTTAAGACTTGGATGTTCTTGCAGGTACATCCGATAATGAGTCTGTTTGATTGCTGAGCGCTCGAAGTCTCTAGCAGAATGCCATAGCTTTGAGCATGTCCAACCCTGCATCCATTTTGTCTCATCTTTGGACCATGTCTAGGTCTTTTCAGCCTGAAGTTTCTGATGGCCTGCCAGCCATCGTTGGTGGTTTTTGGCCACCACTTCTCCTTTGCCGGCCATTGATGTGCCTTGCCGGCCATTAATGAAGCCTTGTTGGCCATCACTGATGGCCCGCCGGCCGGCCACCAAGGTTTGCTGCACATATTTTATGATATTTTGTGCCAGCTGTTTGCACAGATTCATGCATCTCTCTACAAGTGTGTGGCTGGATGTTTGTGAGGGAAATTTGTGTTTTCTATATATAGGACCCCTCTCTCTCATGTGTGGGGGTTAGAAAAATTTGAGACATAAAAATTTATTCTCTCTCTAGATTTCTCTCTCTCTTGCAAAATTGTGTGTGTTTGCCTAGTTTCTCTACACTTTTGCCTACTTCTCCTAAAGCAAATCTTCTCACCTTTGAGCTACGGTTTCTTGGGGCCTTCTTGGAGCTCTTGAAGGTGGTTTTGGCTTGAACTTGTGCCTAAAAGTGTTCCTTGCTTCAATAGGTAGAATACTAGTCTTGTTGTTTTGTTTTCAATACTTGTTTTTCTATCCTTTTCAACTATTTTTGGCCTGTCTTTGGACTGTAAAAAACTCTGTTTTTGTGGCCTAAAAGTGGTGGTTTGAGGCCATTTTCAGTTAGGGGGTGGTTCACCCTTCTTGTTTCTTAGTTTTTAAAGCTTTTGTGCCTTTATCCATCACTTTCAAACCAATTTTTTTAGGCCTTTTAACTGCAAAATTTTAGAGGTTTTTCAGTGGTAAAAGTCTCATTTTGAAGTCCAAAATTGGAGGGGTTAGCCTCCCAACCTTGTGTCTTGTTTGCATGCCTAGTTAACTCCATGTATTAGCTTATTGTTTTAGCTTTTTGTGGCTTGAGTCCAGCATTTTTTAGACAATATTTAAGGCTGTTTTGCCTTTGTTTTGGGTTATTTGTTTCATTTGAGCCTTGCATGGCATGGTTATAATGTTAATTCCTTCACTAGCTTAGTGTTTTAAGGCTTTAACTATCATTGGTTTGAGTTGGTTGCATATTTTAGTGCTTTTAGTACTCATTTTTAGCACCTAATCATATCTTCAACCTCCCCCATTTATTGATTTTATTTTTGTTTTGAAAGTGGTTTAAACCATTTGCTTGTTTAAAGCATGAAATTGAGATGTTAGTGCTTAATGGTTTAACCCCTTTGGGGGTTCATTACCAACGGCATGAGGTCTCTTTCATGCCTAAAACAACCTTTGGTTTGAGCTTTCTTTCCATTTAGAGGACACTCACCAATGGACTAAGTGATTAAGGAATGATTTGGTAATTAAAATGTGTAAACAAAATTGACAAGTAAAAGTGACAAGATAAGCATACCTTTGTGTTACATTGCATGTGTTCAAATCAAATGTTAATTTGAACACAAGGAAAATGAGACATTTCATACTTAAAAGTGATGAAATGTGCCACTTTCTTGGGTTTCCATTGCCCTTGATCATGCATGATAGGGTGGTGGTCATGTTGGTTATATTTGTGCACTTATCGAAATTATACAACTTGGATCTTTGGCCATCATGCAATGAACTTGCTTGATTGGTGGTTTTGAATCCAAATGTGTCACTCCTTTGAGATTTTGAGATGATAAGGAGGGATACAGTACAAACAAATCCTTGGAAAAACCTCATTTTTGCTCTGTTTGTGCTCTGTTGCAGCATGGTGACCCAATGAATTAGTGGCCGGCAATGCACCACCAGTGGCCGGCAGTGCATCATTTCTGGCTAGGAGTACACCTTTTTGGCCGGCAGAGGGCCTACAACAGCCATACATGGCCGGTAGGTCACTGATGTAAGCCTCAGAGAATATTTGGTAAGGTGGAGCAGAAAGATTCTAGAAATGTTCAACTCTGCAAATAGAGACTTCTGAGAGCAAAATTGTGGTCTTTTCTGGGCAAAAAACCGAGCATGTGCATCCTCCACTTCCTGAGATGGAGCAACGGTAGCATAGTTTAAATGTCATACATGCTTACTTTGTGTGCATTTGTTTTGTAATTTAATTAATTAGTTTACTAGTTAATTAAAGTGTTGTAATGATTAGTAATTAGCTTAGCTAGTTATTTATTTGATTTGTAATAATTAGTCTAATTAGCTTAATTAGATTAGTTAATTAGCGTAGCTAGATATCTCTTATTCCTTCGGACCCTCCTTCAAGAGGGCGTAATGATGTAATAAGTGTACGTGCGTGTGTATGTTTTCCAACCCCACGTCTTTTTCCCTTTTATTTAATCGCTTTTGATGGTTAGATTAGGGATCATATTTCATTTAGCATATTGTATGCTTGCATCCATTCATTTTGTATTGCATACACCAAGGCTCGACGCATCATTCAAACTGCATTGTCATTTCAATACCTTATTTGAATACGTGTTTAATCGCATGTTATTTAAATTGATTCATATGCCATATTAGTAGCCGAGCCTATTATTTGCATATTGGATGTGTTGCATTAGGCATCTTACATAATTAGGAATCATGCATATTTCACTAGCTCCGAGTACTAGGTGAGTTTTTACGCTTTAGTATACTTGCATAAGTGTGAATGATGCCATGAGTAGCATGCTTGCCATGAGGCTATGTGCTTAAATGCTTAACTGCATGAATGCCTGTGGATGAAGGCTTATTGTTTGAATTGGAACAATTCAACGAATGTGAGTTTTAAGCCCACTTTGTTGAGTGGCAAATTATGTTTTAAGCCCACTATATTTGGTGGCAAAACCGCATCTTTAGGCCCACTTGAGGTGGCAAATTCAAACCATTTTTGCAAACACACATGAGTTGAATTGTTACAAATTGAGCAAACTAGTCTATACTTGCTTGTGCGCATCACATAGTAATGCTAGTTTTGTAACTAGAATAAGAACACATAATGTTTATAAAAAATCATATCATGATTAGTAGAGGCTGATCTTCGATCGGGCGAGAGGAGGTGCTCCATTCATGACCTTTCCTCTCGTACCCAAGTTCCTGAGCCGAGACAACTTTGTTGATGACGGACACATGGCCTTTGGCACGAGTCAGGGTTTCCTAAATTTCTCCAAAACAAAATGTTTAGGTGGCGACTCTGTATCTGGTAAAGTAGTCCAAATTTGGCATTATTTGATTTAAAATCAATTTTTCAAAAAGATTTGCCGGATTTGGATTTTTTGGTGTTTATCAGTTTCACATTGCATTTATGAGACTAGATTAAGAAGCGCGGGAGTCCGAATTGTGAGGCCTTCTTTTCAAACCTTCTGAAAGGCGGGGCGCGGAAAAAGGCGAGTCTACAACGTGGCCTTTGGCACGAGTTATGGGTTTCCTAAATTTCTCAAAAAGATTTAGATGGCGACTCTGTATATGGAAAAGTAGTTCATTTTTGGCATTTTGATTCAAAATCAATTTTCCAAAAGATTTGTCAAATTTGGACTCTTTGGTGTTTATCCATTTTACATTGCACTTGTGAAATTAGATTCAGAACCGCGAGAGTTCGAACTGTAGGGCTTATCGTATTCTGAAAGGAGCACGAAAAGTTGAGCTACAGGGTGTCTACAGTTTGGTCTTAGATTTAGACTTGGACTTAATCTTAAGCTTGGGCTATGATGTTGGGCTTAGCTTGTGCATGTGTCTGAGAATTGGGTTTGGATCGGGTTGTGACCCAACATTAGTATTCATTTTGTGACCTATCTAGTTGGTTTATTCAAACATCATTATATGCATATTTATTTGTATATATTAAGCACACGGGAGATTTAGAACTTTGTAACTCTCATCTTTTGATGATGGAGTCGATGACCATATTAATAGCCATTAGTTTTCAACCTTTGTAACTCTAGCCCTAATGGCTAGAGTTCATGACCTTGGTTAATAGCATTTGATGGCTCTATTGATGTGTAGCCTTCATGGCTAGGGATTCCCCTACTTGTATAAATAGAGGCCTTCCCCTTCCAACTTGGTAGGATAATTTTGGAGAGATTTTTGATAGAAAATGGAGATGGTGTTTTGATAAAGAGTTGGAGATGGTTTTTACACCAAAGAAATTTTTTCCTATCTTCTTTTGCTAACCCCTTTTTTGGTTCTTGTTAGAGAGAGTGCAACCATTCTCAGTTCTCCAAAGCTAACAGAAGGTGCTTCTGTGTTAGCTGGTCTAAACCGTCGTATCCTGGGAGACAGAAGTCAACATTCCTCTAGCACCTACGGTGAGGCGGGTAATATGTTTTAAGGACATTGTGGTATCACACAGGCTTCGGTTTGCTTCATTTTACTATTTTTATTTTATTATGAATTTCTGTAAATTCCATCATGTTCTTGTTCTGAAATTCAAAGTTGTTGTTCAATATGAATCTATTTATTTTATTTAAGTACACAATTTCTACAACAATGTCAACCCCCACACCAGGTCAGTCATGTAAAGAACTTGCAGGTCAACTATATACCATGCGGAAGTGGTAGCCAAAGAAGTGGGGAACTTGTTGGAAGTAGGGGCAATCAGAGAAGTCCATTACCCAAAGTGGATCTCAAATATAATTGTTGTGCCAAAGAAAAATAGTAAGTGGCACGTTTGTGTCAATTATAAGACAGTTAATAAAGCATGCCCAAAAGATAGTTTTGCTTTTCCAAGAATTGATTAGTTGGTGGATTTAACGGTGGGACACAACTGGCTTAGCTTTTTAGATGCATATCATGGATATCATTTGATTACTATATATGAGCCCAACCAAGAGATCATATCCTTCACAACTCCAAGAGGGTTGTATTGCTACAAGGTCATGCCCTTTGGCCTAAAGAATGTAGGGGCAACATTCTAAAAAATGGTGACCAAGATGTTTACCCCATTGCTTGGAAAAAATATGGAGGCATACATTGATGATATGGTAATCAAGAGCAAGAATGACTTAGACCATCTTAGTGATTTGACAGAGATGTTTCAAATTTTAAAGTCTCAAAAGCTATGTTTGAATGCATCTAAGTGTGCGTTTAGTATGGAATCGGTTAAATTCTTAGGTTTCTTGGTGACCAACTGTAGAATAAAAGCAGATCCCTCCCAAATCAAAGCCATTCAAGAGTTAGATAGACCAAATACGATAAATGAATGGCAACGTCTGATAGGATTAACGTCTGCGTTACACAAATTTATCAGCCAGTCTTCAGATCGTTGTAAACCATTCTTCTAGGCGCTCAAGTCAAAGTTCAGCTAGGATGAAGAGTGTGACCACACTCTAGAGGAACTGAAACAGTATCTACCTTCTTTACCATTTTTGGTGTCTCCTATACCTGGAGAAGAACTATACTTGTACCTGGCAATTTTTCAGCTTGCTGTTAGCGTAGTGCTTGTGTGCGCAGAAGGAGTACAACACTTGCCTATTTTTTATGTGAGCAAAACTATGTTTGGCACTAACACAAGGTACTTTCCATTAGAGAAGCTTGCCTTGGCTTTAATGATGGCATCCAGAAAGTTACTGCACTACTTCCACGTCTATACAATTGTGGTTCTGACTGAATTCCCACTAAAAGCTTTATTTGAAAGGGCATATTTTTTTTGGGAGAATTTTAAAATAAGCAGTGGAGTTGGAACATTTTGACATCAAGTTCCAACCTAGAGCTACTATAAAGACCCAAGCATTTTCAAATTTTGACGCAGAGTTTTCTCCAGGAAGTCATTCTGTTTACCCAGTTAATTTGACTAAAGAAACCGAACAAGGGGGTAAGTGTCACGGGAACGGCGCCACCCTTAAAAAACTTGCAACAAATTGAAACTTCACCTCAGATGGATGAACCATGCATTGTACCATTGAGTTTGGTAGTAGTGATGAAGTCTACTAAATCCAATAATGCACTACAGGGGTGAAGAAGTAAACTGAGCAACAACGAGCGTGATTTGCAATGACATGCCTGAAAGGGAAATTGTAGGGTAATCAAGAAAAGAAACTAGAAAACAAAGAACATTGTCACGATCAGAGGATGCAGTTGAAGAAGTAATTGTAATACTAGATCCAAAAACATCTTCAGATCCATCTGTTTATCGAAAATTATTTGTTGGAGAGATGTGGAAATGTGGAAACTATTTGCAGATAGAGCTTCTAACAGACATGAAGTTGGGCTTGGAATTGTACTTATCTCGCTAGATGGTCTGACTGTTAAGTAAGCGATCAGACTTGGTTTTCTAATGGAAGTATTGTGTGCCATGCTAGGACCTTCATGGGTGAATCTCATTATCACTTTTTTGAAAGATAGGATTTTGTTCGACGACAAGAAGGAAATGAATAAAATTTGAGCAAAATCACAACGGTTTGGGCTTTTCCTATTAGGAGCGCTACACAAAAGGGCTTTCACTAGTCCATACTTGAAATGTGTCCATCATAGTAAGATTGAAGCTTTCTTGTTTGAAATTCATAAAGGAACATGAGGGAGCCATTAAGGTGGGAGATCGTTCACCTACCAAGCTATCTCTCAAGGATATTAGTGGCCGTGCATGCAAGCATACGCAGAGAAGTATACTAGAAAATGTGAAAAAATGTCATAAATTTTCACATCAAATATATCAATCGGCCAGAGAACTTCTACCTTTAACTAGCACTTGGGCTTTCGCCATGTGGGGTTTAGACATTATAGGAGCACTTCCAATGGCACCGGACAACATAAAGTTCTTCATCGCGGCAACAAACTACTTTACTAAATGGGTTGAAGTAGAAACACTTGCAGCTATGAATGAGAAAGACATGAAAAGGTTTGTTTGGCAGAACACAGTTACTCGGTTTGGAATCCCTAAAGCTCTGGTATCAGACAGTGGCTCCTAGTTTGATGGGAGGATCTTCATAGGTTTTTGTGAAGAGCACAAGATTAAATTTTATAACTCCACGCTGGCCTATCCGTAGTCTAATGGTCAAACGGAAGCTTCAAACAAGGTACACCTAGATGGCTTGAAGAAAATATTAAAGAAAACAAAGGGAAAGTGGGTTGAAAAATTACCGCATGTCTTGTGGGCCTACTTAGGGGTGTGCGCGGTGCGGATCGGTGCGGTTTGAGAGAAAAATAAAAACCATATGGTGGGTGGCGGATTGATAAAAGTGTCACTAGAATTTGCTATTTTCCTTATCAAAAACCGACGGTTTGGTTGGCAAATAATGGCGGATTTGCCTTGGCAGTTCGAGCGGATTGGCGGTTTATAAAAAATATAATTCAAATTACAAAACTTAAATCAAAGAGTAAAAAAAAGACGAGAGATACCATGACGTTAAGCATCTTGCGAAGCTTTCTTCTGATGCAGCAAGTGTAGCAACAACATGATAATATCAATGACTATGCCATCAGTTTATTACAAACATTTGTGGAAGCTACAATGATCAAATACAATACATAAAATTAATATCATTCAGGGTTTACAATATATTGAAAATGTTTACTGTTGAAAAGTATTTAGATTGAAAAGTGAGCAGATGCAAGTTTGCAACATGGTCAGAAAAAAAAAAAAAAGTTGAAAAGTGAATTGGAATCCAACTTTATTTTGGATTACCGACATCTTGAATTCCCCTCGAGCAGTAATGTAATACTATATTCTAAGGCATAGAACAACAAGCAAACTTAAGTAAAAAAGAATTTTTAAAATCTTATAAAACATGATTTAATAGCGGTGCGGGTCAGTGCGGTTTGGAAGAAAAATAGAAACCGGCGGATTGATAAAAGTGTCACTAGAATTTGCCATTTTTCTTACAAAAAACCGGCGGTTTGATTGACAAATAATAACGAATTTTCCTTGGCGGTGCGGCTCGGTGCGGTTTTTGCGGTTTTGGCGGTTTCGGCGGTATTATGTACACCCCTAGGCCTACTAAACAACCCCAAGACGATTGACCAGAGAAACGCCTTTTGCATTGGCTTATGGCATGGAGGTTGTCATTCCTTTAGAGATTGGCCTATCCACCATCAGAAGTGAAAATTTTGATCTAGACTTGAACGGAGAAGCAATAGCCGTGGAACTTGACCTTACAGATGAAAGAAGGGAGAAAACACTGATTCCCATTGTGGAATATCAACAAGAGCTGCCTAGAAAGCATAACAAAATTGTGCATCCAAGGAAATTCAAGGTGAGAGATTAGGTTCTGAGTAAAGTCATGGGTAACACTTTGGTACCTGGTGATGGCAAGTTAGGACCCAACTGGGAAGGGCTTTACAAGATCGTGGGGCTAGCTAAAAAAAGGTTATATAACTTAGAAGATATGGATGGCCGAGCTGTTCCAAAACTGTGGAATTTTTTGCTCACTTATTGTTTTATTTATAGTTTCAAGCCTTATAATTTTTATTTTTCATCAATAAAACAAGTAGATGGCTTTTCCTTTACTGCTTTGTCATTTTTAGCATTTTGATGTACTTAGATTTCCCTATGTAAACTTACTAAGCAGTTTTAGTATGGTCCAGGAGCAATTAATTTGGTAATAATAATAAAAAATCTTTGTTGGGCAGCTTGTGCTCGACAAAGTAGGTTGGAAAGTTTATCCAACTACAAAAATCTTTGTCAGGTGGCTTTTGCTTGGTAAAGTAGGTTGGGAGGTTTGTCCAACTTCAAAAATCTTTGTTGGGCAGCTTTTGCTTAGTAAAGTAGGTTAGGGGTTTGCCCAACTTTTGAAAATCTTTGCCGAGCGCCATTTTGCTCGACAAAGTAGGTTAGAGGATTTGTCCAACTTTAAAAATCTTTGTTGAGTAGCATTTAGCTCGACAAATTAGGTTGGAGGTTTGTCTAACTTTGAGAATCTATGCCGGACAAATTTTGCTCGATGAAATAACAAGCTAAAAAAGCAGACAAGTGACTAAGCAATGCTTGCAAAAAGTTATGTCCCATTCACGCACATTGAGGTTACAAAAGAAGGGGCCATCAGCTCGATTCCATCATTTCATTACCAAAAAAAAGTATAAAAGTGGAGTCATAAAAGAGGGTCTAATTCTTCATTAGTAACATTTTCTTCACCAATCACAACATTTCCTTTGTCACTGGGCTAGTTTTGTGCGGCATCTTCTTTACCTTCATCATCCTCCTTTGAGGCCAGAGCTTTGAAGATCTCATTAGCATAAGCTTCCATGTAGTTTGACAAGAAGTGGGAGGTGGAGTGGTGAATATCTTGGTATCGCGGTCATGTCCCAGTTTTTCACACACTACTTTCCAGCCGGACTGGAAGAAAACATTTTTGGTGGCAGCAATTTTCTTACAATAGCTTTCCTCAGCCTCGTTGAAACCTTTGTCTTCTATATCTTTCTCCATGACAGTCTTTTCCTTTTTCAACTTCTCTAACTCAGCCAACACAGTGTCCTTTATTTTCTTAACATTGGCCACTTGGCTGAGGAGCTTTGTATTGTCAGCATTGGCCATCTCCAAGAAGGACTACAATCGCTCTAGCTCGGTTTCAAGCTATTTTATGAGCTCGGTGTTGTGCACTTTTTGTTTTAGCTTTAGCAGATGTTCCATAGCCACATGGGATTTTTGAATGGCCTACAAGATGAGCAAGAGTTAGTGAATGAAGCCAAATAGCAAATTGAAAGTATGATCAATTGAGGAATTACCCTTATCATGAACTTCACTGCGGATTTGATGACTAGGGTATCAACGATGTGGTTGCATTTCTGGATGATAGCAGGTGGAGTAAAGCCTTCAAAAAATTGTAGCCGAGCAAAAGCTTCCTATCCTCGGCAATAGAATTTGCCTTAGTGATAACTTTTTCCCTGTGTGTCAGGGTAGGCCAGTTTTTGAGCTGGGGCAAAAGCAACTTCATCAACTGGTTCCTCGATTCTTAGCTCGGTTGTTAGATTCATAGATAGATTAGATGCACGTGCCCTCTTGCTAGCTCGGTGTAGACACCCTATTTTTGACCGCCCTTAAGACTTGGGCGCCATTGATTGATCATTCAATGATGAAAGTTATGCTGTCCAATTGCTCAATTTCTTCAGCAAGAAGAGCTTCTAAATCCCAACCTTACACCCCATTTTGGACCAAAACTATTTTGACCAAAACTATTTTAGACCTTAAAACCCTCTCTTTCAAAATATTTTTGAAAATGTTTCTACGATGTTCCAAGGCTCGCATTTCGTTAAAAATTACACTTTTTGGTAAATCGAGTAAGGACAAAGTGGAAATAAATGGAAGAGAGGTGAACTCTTTGAAAAATCTTTTAAACATCTCATTTAGAGGTTTGGATTTGAACAAAATTAGAGGAGAGTGAAGAAAACTAGTTGGGGAAAAAGTTGGGCATGAAACTGTTAAGCTAGAATTGAACAACCTTCACTAAAATAGACATATCTCTTTGCACACTTAGAATTTAGATGTAAGGCCACCTCCATTGGAAAGTAGACTTCCGGGGCTTCAATTTAGACTCAATAATGCCTAAAATCGAGTTTGGATGAGGGAGATATGTCTGTTTGAAGTTGGGTCTAAGGAGTAGATTTTTGTGGACGATAAGCCCCTTTTTGTAAACAGAAGGCCGCCATTGGTGGCTGGCCAACAACCACTTCTGGCCTGCTGGCCACTGGAAATTTTGACATTTTTGAGTGGTTTGACCCCCTTGACCCCCCTAGTGATGTGCCAGCCACTAGTGGTGTGCCGGCAACTGGTGTAAAAAAAACAGATATTTTTGTGCCAACTGTTGCCAGCTATTTCCAAATTGCTCCACCTATCCCTATATAGATATTTCAACTTGAGGCTCTTTTTTTCTATATATAGAGGACCTCTCTTCTTGTTTTAAAGGTTAGAAAAACTTTGGGAGCAAAAATATCCTCTCTCTCTTACAAGTTTGTGCATAATAGCTTAGATACACCACACTTTTGCCTACACCTCCTCAACCAAAGTAGTTCATCTTTGAGTTGAGGTTCCTTGAGGCCTTCTTGGAGCTCTAGGATGTGGTTTTGGCTTGAATTGTTACCTAGAGTTGGTCTTCCCTTCAAGAGGTATAACACTTTCCTTTTTAACTTGCTTTGCGTACTTGTTTTTCTTATCTTTTTCTACTAATTTTAGGCTGTTATTGGGCTATAAAAACTCTATTTTTGTTGGCTAAAATTGGTGGTTGTATGCCATTTAAAGGTAGGGGTGGTTCACCCTTCTTTCTTCCTTGTTTGTAAGGCCTCTCCACCTTTGTTTTCCATTTTCAAACCATCTTTTTTTGGGCTTTTAAATATTGAATTTCAGAGTATTTTTAGTGGTGATAATCATCTTTTGAAGTCTAAATTTGGAGGGGTTAGCCTCCCCTTCTTGTGCCTTACTTGCTAGCCTGGTTTGCTCTATGTGTTAGCTTATTACTATAGCTATTTTTGTCTTAATTCCAGCATATTTTAGGACTATTTTTAGGCTGTTCTAGGACTATTTTTGATTGTTAGTTGCATTTGTGCTTTGTATAGCATGCTTCTAGTGTAATTGTCCTCACAAGCTTAGTGTTTTAGGCCTTTAGACACCACTTGTTTGAGTAGATTGCATATTTTAGTGATTTTCTCACTTATCTTCTGCACTAATAATCTCTGTAATTTTCTCCCTTTCTTGGCTTTTGTTTTGCTTTGTATAGCGATCCCGGTTTTTCCTTTCTGTATTGGTTGTATTTCGGACCTTGGTTCCGTGGAGTTGGTGGTTGTATGTCTTCTTGTTATCCTTTGATTCTATATATTTGAGTTTTAGAAAGTGTTGGGCTTGGTGGTTACAGGTAGGTTGAGTTTTGGTCTCAATTCTTGTTGCCTAGTTTTTGAGTGGTCCGCTCGAGCGGGTCCCTGTGCGCTCGAGTGGAGATTCCATACTTCCAGTATTTCGTGCCTCTGCAAAACTTCTGCAGGTGTGTTTTTCACACTCGAGCGGGTTTCTTTACGTTCGAGCGGTCGCGCTCGAGCGGGTATGTTAACTTTTCGGCGGGTAGTGCTTTGTCGTGAAAGTTACGGGAGAAATCTCGCCGGCGGTGGTTTTCCCACTCAAGCGGATCTACTTTATTCTTGTGTCTTGGCGCTCGAGCGGGCCTTATTGCGCTTGAGCGTGTCCAGATTTTTGTGCTTTACGCTCAAGCGTTCTATTCTCCACTCGAGCGGGATAGTCATATATTAGTTGACAGCTAGGCTATTTTAAATCACTTTTTACACTCACACTCTCTCTCTTACTTTCCGAAAAGCCATTTTTGAGAGCTCCTCTCTCTAGAATCTCTCTTCTCTCTAGGGTTTGATCTAGTTAGAGTGTTCCCCTATCCTTCAGCCTTTGTAAAAAGTGTATTGATCGTCGAGGGCTTCGTTTTGATCCAAGAAGTTTGGAGTTTGGAGCACTTTGAGTTTGGTCTTCTTCTTCCTTTGAGCTCCGAAATTGAGGTAGGGATTCCTACTCACTCTTACGGGTTTTGACCTAGATTTTGAGCTTTTGTATAAATGGTTTTGGGTTTTGAAAGTTAGGGTGTAGACACCCCATTTTTGACCGTCCACAAGACTTGGGCACTACTGATGGTTTACTTGTTGGAGAAAGGTGTGCAGGGCATAGGTTCAGTTTCTTCGGCAAGAAAGGAGGCAAATCTCAACTTCACACCTCATTTTGGACCAAAATTATTTTGGATGGTTTTTAGACCTTAAAACCCTCTCTTTCAAAACTTTTTTGAAATAAAATTCCCACGATGTTCTGACGCTCGCATTTCGGTAAATGGTGCGCTTTTCGGTAAACCGAGCAAGGACAAAGTGGAGATGAATGAAAGAAAGATGAAATCTTTGAAAAAAATCTTTCAAAACACCTTACTTCGGGGTTTGAAGTTGAAGAGAAGAGGAGAAGAGGGGAGAAAATTAGTTTGGGAGAAGTTCAGCATGAATCCGTGTAAGAGAAAGACGAGCAGCCCTCGCTGAATCAGGCTTATTCAATTGCACACTTGGATTTTAGCTATGAGTCCACCATCGTTGGAAAGAAGACTTCCGGGGCTTCATTTTGCACCCAAGAATCTCCCAAAGCCAAATCTGGAAGGGGGAGATATGATTGGTTGAAGTAAGGGATCAGTCCGTTTGGATCGAATCTGCGCGGCTTTACCAAAAAGGGCATAACTTTTGCACAGGAGGAATTTTAATGCAAGGTTTGCGCCATTGGAAAGCTAACTTCTGGGGTTTCAATCTGGATATCCACCGGCACTTTTTGACCTTACCATCCATCCACCGGCCATACATTTAGCCGACTGGCCAGAAAAAGTAGCAGGTCCGCCAAATATTGTGCCGACCGGCCATTTATTTGGCCGATGACCTCTTTTCTTGGCCGGTTTGACCCTTTTGACTCTTGCAGGCATGGTGCATGCCAGCTGTGCCAGCTGAGATGCATAGACCCTTTTCCCTGTGCATGTGTGTGGCTATTTTGCACCTTTCCACCCTTTGAACCCCCCTTTCCTTCTAGAAGCTTGAACCCTTTGGCCAAGCTTCTTGGGGAAGCTTGGCCTGCTGTATTAGCTTCCTCTAGAAGCCTTGAGCCATTTGCACCCTTTTCCCCTTTCATTTGGCTTCTTGGAGAAGCCTAGAACATTTTCTTTGCCTATTTAAACACCCTTCCTCTTCCATTGTTAGGGTTAGAGCTTTTGGTTCAGCAAAAACCAGCCCTAATATATATATATTTGATATATATATCCTCTCTCTCTATATTTCCCTCTCTCTCCTCTTTTGTGTGTGTTTTGTGACCTAAAAGTGTGATTTCTTCTTAGTTTTGCACTAGGACACACACCATTACACTATACTTCGACCTTGAGGGGCTTGGAGGGTTTGTTCTTGAGTTTTTGGACTGATTTTGATCAAAAGAAGAGGGCTGCATTGGCTGTTCATCAAGGGTTCTTCAAGGGTAATCTCTTTACTTTAGATTCTCCAATTTTGCATACACTTTTAGCCTATCTTGCATACTGATTTGAGCTTGGTGTATAACATAAAAAAGTTCTATTTTTTTTTTGTGTTTAAGATACTTCATTAAGACCACTTTGGTGTTTGGGATTGTTTGGCCCCTCTTAGGCCTTGTTTGGCCTCATTTTTGTGCATTTTTTGTGAGCTTCGGGACCACCTTGTATTGGCCCTCCCACCACTGAAATCTAGAGGGATTCAATGGTGGGGGTGGTGTTTTGAGGTCCTAAGGAGGAGAGGGCCATCCCCTCTCCTTGTTGTCTTGTTTGCTTGTATTTTTTGCCTTACAAAGGGGCCTATATTTGCACACCTCTTGAGATCAGTTCAGGCATTTTTCAGTGGGTTTTAGGACCCCTATAGGCCATTTCCAGAGTTGGTTTGGCCTTGTTGATAGTCCATCTTGCATGTGCTTAAGAATCCCTTGCATGGCCCTCCAAAGGAGCCCCTCATTTTGGTATGCATTAGCTGCATTTCAGAGGTTATTTGGGCCTATTTTTGCATGTTTTATTCACTGATTTTTGATGGTTTGGTCAGATTCCATGTGCATCATACACTTGCCATGTAAACCATGCTAGCTAGTCAAAATCGCATGCTAATTTAGCCCACCATGATTGCATATTTAGGCTTAGCTTTGTGAAGTTTTTGGTCATATTTTAACATGCTTAAGGTCTGTTTTTGGTTGTTTAGGCCATCCTTGCCATGCTTTGTATAGCTCCTTTGTATTCTAGCTTACTAGCCTTGAGTGTTGGACCCTCTAGCATGCTTTTCTTGCACTATTTCAGTGATTTGGAGTCTCTTATAATGTCATTTCAGTCCTCAGGGTATGCTTAAATGTTTGCATTTAATGCTCCTTTGATGCTTCAAGAGGTTGTGCCTTATGCTCCATGTTTAGACATTTGTGTATGCTTCCATATGTAGGTCATTTAGATGCCATCTAAGTGGTTCTTGGGGCTTATTTTGACATGATTTGGGACTATTTTGATTCACTTTGATCATTTGCTTCATGTGTCATGTGATCATGGTTTAAGTCCTTGGGCTAATTCCAAGCTTCTATTCATGCTTTGCTTGTTTTGTTTACTTGGTGTGGCACCATTTATGACATGATTTCAGAGCTTATAATGCATGCCATATGCCCATGTTGTTCCTCTCTTAAGTGTGCTTAAGAGTTGTCTGTATGTGCCTAAGTGTTGGACATTGCATGCACGCCTATTTTTGTGTGTTTTGGCTTCCATTCTTGAGCATATTGGCCACTGTTTTGGGCCTAGTTGAGGGCTGCCCAAATTAGTTTAAGTCCACTCTTTACATGTTGTTACATGTCTTACACTTTGCATGCTTTGGTTGCATCATATCTTGCATGTCCACTAGCTTGCATACTTGTACATTGCTTGCTTGTTTGCATTGCCATGTTGCATCCTTAGCTTGCATGCTTAGGTTGCATTGCATCTTGCATGCATGCCTTGTCCCTTGACAAGTGATAGAGATTGGGCTTTATGTGTTTGTTTGGTGTGCATTATATTTGATATTAAAATGCATACTTGACTCTTTGGCCATCATGCATGAAAATGCGTGATTGGTGGTCCAAGAATCAAGAACCATGTCCCTTTGAGTCACAAACATGATAAGGGATGTGGTGGTGCATACATTTGCTTGAAATGCATTGTCATGCCTTGTTTTGCCCTCTGCTGCTGTCAAAACAGGATTCTGCAGGAAGATTTGGCCAGCCGGCCATCTCCAGTGCCAACCGGCCATCCATCAGTGGCCGATAGCTCAACTAGTGGCCGGTGACCATTTCATTTGGCCGGTGGCCATTCCTTCTAGCTGGTGGTGTTCCACAACACTCAGAGAAGCAATTCTGAGACCTGTGCAGTCTTCAGAGGAGGATAACAGGGAAAACAGAGGCAAACTTGTGCATGGCGTTGGATTTTCGAGCAAACCCGAGCGTGCATGCATCCAACCCTCTTCCCGAGGCCTTTTACTGCTTTCCTTAGCTTAGTTAATTTTGTTAATTAATTAAGGGCTTGTAATATTTAATTAGCTTGTAGGTTAATTAAATTGTATATTCTTTTGGTCTCTCCGGGCGAGGGCGAATTTGTAATAAGTGTGGGTGAGTGTGTGTATGTCTTCCAACCCCCACTTCTTTCTTCCCTTTTATTTACCTGCTTATGATGGTAGATTAGGGCATATTTATTTTAGCATACCTTATACAATGCATGCGTGCATCCATGCATTTGTTTACATGCACCGGGCTCGGTACATCACGCTAACTGCATTGTATTTCAATTTCCAAATTGAATACATGTTACTTGTAGCATTTCACATGCCATGTTTAGGATAGCCGAGCCTATTCTAGTTGCATTAGCCATCTTAACATGAGCTAGGATCATGCATTGATTACTAACTAGTTTCTGTTTTGGCACGGAGCACTAGGTAAGCTTTTATGCTTTAGCATATCGCATGCGTGTGGATGTTGCCATAATAGCATGATTACCATGAGGCTAGCTGCTTATGTGATATAACTGCTTGAATGCCTGTGGATGGAGGTTGAATTACCTGAATTGGAATAATGCATTAAAATCGTGAGTTTTAAGCCCACTGGATAGTGGCAAAACCATCTTTTCTAAAGGCCACTTGAGGGTGGCAAAATCTGCATTTTAGCCTACTTGCGAGTAGCAAACCATTTTCAAAACAAACATAAAATGTTTCGTTCCAATTTAGGCGATTTGGTCTATACTTGTTTGCTGTGCGCATAACATAGTAAATCTAGGCTAATAACCGGGATAAGAACACATAATGTTTTCAAAAACGGATATCATGGTTAGTAGAGGCCGGTCTTCAGACCGGGCGAAAGGGGGTGCTCATAGCTAACCTTCCCCGATCGTACCCAAGCTCCCGAGCCAAGACAACTTTGGTGATGACGAACACGTGGCCTTTGGCACCGAGTCAGGGTTTCCTAAATTTCCCCAATTTAAAAAATATTTAGGTGGCGACTCTGTATCTGGCAAAGCAGTCCATGTTTGGCACTTCTTTTCAAAATCTGTTTTCTCAAAACAATTTGCCAGATTTGGACTCTTTGGTTCAGATTAAGAACCGCAACAAACAAAAAGGGAGTCCGAACTGTAGAGTGAAGCCCACGGGCGCGTCTACATAGGGTTTCAAATGTGTAATTTTGAAAAGAGGGTTATGTTTATTTTGAACCATAAACATGTATTTGGGTTTCAAAATGAGTATATTGATGTTGTTGGTAATATTTAGACCCTTGGGGTTAATATTGAGAGATGGGGGAGAAGCCCTAAATTGTGCATTAATTAATTGGTGTAATTAATTTGGGAAAGTTATGGGTTTGTGAAATTAAGTTGAATATAATGAAATTGGCTCATTATGAGATGGGATAGTGGAGTTGGATTTATAAATCATTCACTTTTGAAAATGCGGATAATTTATCTGTTAGTGCTTTTATTATCTGTTTAGAAATAATTGCTTTG
This sequence comes from Camellia lanceoleosa, assembly GCA_025200525.1. NCBI lineage: Eukaryota > Viridiplantae > Streptophyta > Magnoliopsida > Ericales > Theaceae > Camellia > Camellia lanceoleosa. The sequence continues at coordinate 99,972,937 of CM045763.1, read as the reverse complement.
GACTACCGGTAGAGGGTAGTCTTGATTGTTATAGACAATGCATGATGATTAGGCAAACTAAACCTGATCAATTGAATGTGTCATAGAACATGACGGTTGAAATAATACATTAACTTTATGTATTGATTGAATGTGTATATGATCTATGTTTATATGCATTGTGTTGTATGGGAGGAGATATGGGATGTACTCCACGATTTAGGGAAAGATAGGGGATGGACCTCTAAACCGGATAGTGTTTGGGAGAAGATAGGGGATGGACTCCATTGATACAGCTCATATGCTTATCTGTTGAAGTGTTGATACCGCTCATATACTTATCTATTGATGCGTTGATACAACTAGTATGCCCATCTATTGTGAAGTGGGAAATGTTTAATATGATATGATCTATGTTTATATGCATTGTGTTGTGTGGGAGGAGATAGGGGATGGACCTCTAAACCGGATAGTGTTTGGGAGAAGATAGGGGATGGACTCTGTTGATACAGCTCATATGCTTATCTGTTGAAGTGTTTTTACAGCTCATATGCTTATCTGTTGAAGTGTTGATACAACTCATATGCTTATCTGTTGAAGTGTTGGTATAGCTGGTATGCTTATCTATTGTGAAGTAGGAAATGTTTAATATGAGTTACTGTCTCATCTAAATCGTTTGGCCGGTTTCTGAGCCATAGTTATAAATTGAGAATTGGAAAGGAAATGGAAAATAAAATGAAACATGGACACATTTGTTATGTAATGGAAATGGTTTGTGAATTTATTTATGTGAGTCAATCATTTATCAATTGCTAATGTCTTAGTTACTGCTTATATTATGTTTAGCATATCTCTACTGGGCGTTGGCTCACCCTATATGGGACATTATTTTCAGGTACAGGTAGCATGCCACCTCCAAGGACATAGCTTGGGAGGCTAGAGGCAGGCAGACTGTGTTGTTATTTTGCTTTCTTTTGATGTATTACATGTAAATTCAAGCCAAGGACTTAATATGTATTTGAGTTAGCACTCTTCTTTTGTAACCAAGTGTTGACTTGGAAAGCTGTAATCCCATAGGGCATTTGCTTTTGTTGTTAGCATGTAATACTTTTGTAAGAACTACTCTGATGAATAGGAAGATGTTTATTTCTCTTATATCTTTGCATGTCTAAAATGATGGGTTTTATGTATTATTTTGAGGGCGTTACACTTTGAGAGTTGTTTCAAACCTCTTGTTCTTTTAAGCATGAAATTGAGGTTGTCTTGCTTAATGGTTTAATCCCTTTCATGGGTTCATTATCAACGACATGACATCTCTTTCATGTCTTAAGTTAACTCTTGGTTTGGTACTTCACTCCCTTAGAGGACTTTAACTCATTCCTGGACTTAATGAATTAAAGGATGGTTGGTAATTAAAATGGAGTTAAATGGACTAAAATGGTGCAACATAATCAACCCTTGAGTCTTAAGTTGTTTCATACTCACTAGTGATGAAAACGGCTCAATTTTTGTTGTTAACTACTTCCCTTTATCATTCATGATAGGGAGGTGGTTTTTAAAGTCTTGTTTTGTTGCATTTATTGAACTTGCACTTTGGCCCATGAGCCATCGTGCAACGAAATTGATTGATTAATGGTTTGTGAACCAATTTTTTTCCCTCCTTTGACCTGTTTGCTGATAAGGAGAGGCAAATTGTGTGGACAACCCTTGAGAATACCCTATTCTTGCTCTGTTTGTTCTCTGTTGCAGCAAGAAAGGACTTGGCTTTAGTGGCTGGCAACCCATCAGTGTTGGCCGGCAAACCCTCACTTCTGGCCTACTGGCCACCAGTGAAAAATTCAGTAGTATGCTTCTGAAGTAGAGCAGAGTTGATCTGGAGAAGGAAAATAGTGTAAGTGTTGTGCAACAGAGGCATACAGCAGCAAAACAGTGGCTATTTTCTGGTGGAAAACCTTGCATTCTTGTGCATTCCTCATTTCTCGAGGTGGAATAGCTAGTCTAGCATAGTATTTCATTGTTGTAATTAGTTAATTCATGTTGTAATTAATTAGTTAACTAGTTTAATTAGTTGCTTTGTAATTAATTAGTTAATATAGTTAGCTAGTTAGCTTTGTATTGTACTTATTTAATTAGCTTAAAGTAGTTAATTAAATTAGTTCATTATTATAATTATTTAATTAATTAGCTTAGCATAATTAATTATTTATTCAAGTTTTGTAATAATTAGTTAAGTAGTTTAGCTTAGCTAGTTTATTTGTTCGGACCCTCTTGCGCGAGGGGATCAATGTTGTAATAATGTGTATATCTTCCAACCCCACGTCTTTCTCTTCTTTATTTATCCGCTTTTTGATGGTTAGATTAGGGCCATCACGTTTCAATAAGCATCTCGCATGTTTTCATCCATGCATTTGTCTTGCATACATTGAGACTCGGTTCATCATTCAAACTTGCATTGTCGTTTATTACCTCATTGAATACGTGTTTAAACGCATGCTATGAAATTGTTGCAAATAACATGTTAAGTAACCGAGCTTATTTTAGTTGCATTATTGTATGTGTTGCATTAGCCATCTTGTATAGTTAGGTATCATGCATATTTTTTCTAACTCTTTTATTTTATCTTAGCTTGGAATATTAAGTGAGTTTTTAGTGCTTCAGCATACTTGCATGAGTGTGAGTGACTGCCATGACTAGCATGCTTTCTATGAGGCTAAGTGCTTAAATGATAGATGTTTGAATGCCTGTGGGTGAAGGCTTGTTGCTTGAATTAGAATGATTCAACGAATGTACGTTTAAGCCTTCTTTGTCAAGTGGCAAATTCACAAGCTTTAAACCCACTTTGTCAAGTGGCAAAATCAAATCTTTTTTGAAAAACAAACATGAAATTGAATTGTTTCAATTCGGGCAAACTAGTTTATACCTTGTGCGCGCGCATCACATAGCAATGCTAGCCTAATAACTGAACAAGAGCATATAATGTTGATAAAAATCATATCATGATTAGTAAAGGCCGATCTTTGATCGAGCGAGCAAAGGTGCTCAATTCATAACCTTCCCCTCTCGTACCTAAGTTCCAGAACCGAGACAATCTTGGTGATGACGGACATGTGGCCTTTGGCACAAGTCATGGGTTTCCCAAATTTTCCCAAAATAAAATATTTAGGTGGTGACTATGTATCTTGCAAACCTTTCCATTTTTGACTATTTGATTCAAAATCAATTTTCCAAAAGATTTGCAAGATTTGAACTCTTTGGTCTTTATCAATTTCATATTGCACTTGTGAGATTAGATTCAGAACCGCAGGAGTCCGAACTGTAGGGCTATATTCTGAGCTTTCGAAAGGGGGCGTAAAAAATTTGAGCTACAGTTTTGGCGACTCTGCTGGGGAATACAGACAACTTCACTTGAAATTCATGATGTGAAATTTTATCTACACTTATATCTTTCTTTGCATTGCATTTGCATCGGTGCACCTAAGTCACTGTGTTTGCCGTCTGCTATTCCTGGACGGTTTGCTGGAGGCTTGCCTAAAAAGCTTGCCAAAAGGCTGACCGGTTACGGGCTTTGCCACGATGGGAACACAACCCTTGGATCTGAACTACCGTTGTACCGTGTGATCCTCCTTTCACTTCTCGGTGTTAGGTGTGAGAGGTATATTAGGTAGTCTTGCTGAGGTACCCTTTTGACTATTCAGCCTAGTTGCATATCGAAAAGCCATAGAGACTGTTCCAAACTAGGACAGGATGCTCACCCTGAATACAGAATTGCGTGAAACCACGTTGTTTGAATAGTGAACCCTAGTTCCTGACGAAACTAGGACATGGTAACCCTAACCTCTCATAGGGGTGTTTTGAGTGCTTTTGTGCAAAATGTGAATTCTTTGGGAATGTATAATGCAATCCTCGGAGAGACTTAATATTAAGGCGATTCCTTTCAAACTTGAGGATCATATCAGAATCAGATTTGGGTCGAAATTTTGGGGTTTGTGTTTGATATGGGTGAATTTTTAGCAAAACCAGAACCAGGGTATCTTGCTTTGTTTTGATTAACACACCCGGTATCCTGATCTAATGGGGCATTTTGTTTTTAATGCCAGGTTTGTCTGAGCCAGAGAAGGAGTAGTACCTGCCTTAACCCATCACAATCCATCAAATCCTAGAAAAATAACCTATTCAGCAAGGGTTCAGTCCATCTGACCCCCAAAAGGCTAGCTCAGAAAAGATCCAATCAATGCCAAAAGACCAATTCTAAAGGACCCAATCCAGTTAAACCTATCTAAACTAATCCAGTTTAGATACATCAAATATAATCGGGTCGAAATCCTTGTTAGTCAACTCTCAGCTTACACCCATCCATTTCCCTCGATTGCTAACTCAGTAGACCCATGATGACACAGAGTCCGGAAGAAGTTGTGGCCATGATAGTAGCCTTAAACCAGGGAATTACCATGCAGGATGAGACCAATGCTGAAATGCAACGCCCATCTGGGGCATCTACTACACATCCAATCTTGGGCTCCTAACCGAACTTTGACCCACCTCCACTAGCTAAAGATTTGCAAGGTTCGGATCCTTGAGGAGGGTTAGCTCAAGCTCAAGTTTTCAGACCTCTAGGGCAACTTAATGAGGGGTTTTATCCCCTTGACATTGATGATCTCAATCCAACCTTGTTAAAAATTTCTAACCTTGAAAAGTAGTTCAAAAAGACGCAGGGAATTAACTTCATTTCCGACATTGAGGATGGGTATATCGAGGCTGCCGTAAGACTCCCAGACAAATTCAAAATGCCATACATTGACCGTTTCAACGGGTCTTAAGATCCTATGGTTCATATTTGGCTTTTCTTGGACGTCCTGAAACCGATCGGTTTGACTAAGCCTAAGAAACTCTCTTTATATGGAAGAACCCTGTCAGGCATAGCAGTCACTTGGTATGCCAAGTTGGAGGATAAAGTGAAGCAGAATTGGGAAGAATTGGCTAAGGCATTTGTCGATCAGTATTCTTACAATACCTAAGTTGAAATGACCATTTAAGAGCTTGAAGCAACCTACCAGAATCCTACAGAACCTTTTGTGGAATTTGTTGCAAGGTGGAGAGCAAAGGCATCATAAATGACAGATCGTCCTTTTGAGAGAGATCAAGTGTGGATAGTGGTGCAGAACCTTGAACCTAATATGTTGCAGAAGTTAATAGTTGCTCTACTATTCACTTCTAAAACTTTGCATGAATTAGGGGTAGGGGTTGAGATTGAGAGTGCATTTAACAGAGGGATTATTCCCAAAACAAGTGAACCAACAAGGAAGGTGTTTTCCGGGAGTACCAATGCAATTCCCAAACCCACTGAAATCAATACCGTTGTCGCCACTTCTAAAATTGTCGACCCATTTGCCAATACAAGCCCACAAACAGCCAGCCCAGCTCGAGCTTAAGGCAAAATCTTCACCCCCTCTATATGAGCTTAACCAGTGCACTAAAAATCTTGATGGAAAGAGGGTATCTCAAAGCCCTTCATCCCCAATCTCTGTCTGACCCACTCCCTGCCAGACATAACCCCACCAAGTACTACGTGTATTATCAGCAACGCGGTCATGGCACCGATCGTTGCTACTGCCTTCGTTATGAGGTTCAGAATCTCATTGACAACCAGATAATAGCTCCACCTCAAGACCCCAATGTTACCACCAACCCACTTCCCATGAATGACCAAATATATGTTGCCCACCTTAACCTCATCTATATACTCCCATCTACCTTCAACCCCAGCATATACATTACCCCGACCCATTTACCCAAGCCTGAGGTGTTCATTCCAGAAAGTACTGATTTGTGCATGATGGATGTACCCAATTCGGTTCAAGTACGCCAAGGGCGCCAAATGGGTGAACCCATTACTGCTGAGCTATTGGGAATGATTGAAAACCTTCAAGGAACGGTGGCAGATTTAACATTTGGGGTTTCAATCCCATCACCAAGCTCCTCAATCTCGGGGTGAGCTGTAGTTGAAAAGGGCCAACCCAAAACTATCTCAAGTCTCGGTGATGATAGATCAACAACAAATGGGTCTCGCTTTGATATAGCCACCCAATCCCTTGGCTAAGCAGAAACAAGTGCAAGAACAAGGCCAGAACAAGTATTGATCCCTATGCACAACTTCGGTGGGCTATTAAGATGTTGAAGGTCAAAGGGTTGAACAAGCAGCAAGTGCTTAAAGTTGTTACAAAGACTTTGGATAACACTTTTGTCGCTCAGGATGAGAGCATTTTGAATCAGGGGGCAAACAATGGAAGGGGATGCTTTACTAGAAACACCCATCCTAATTCCAGTCCCAAGCCCATGAATACTTGACCAACGCCTACCGATCTATTTCCCATTATTTCTAAACCTAATGCTTCATTCGCCCGAAAATGAACCTTCGCCCAACTCTATATGAGCCTAACCTGTGCATTGAACGTACTGATGGAGAAAGGGTATCTCAAACCACTCAATCCTCGACCTCTTCCTAATCCTCTCCCACCTATATACGACTCTACCCAGTATTGCACATTCCATCAGCAGTACGGTCACCATACCGACCGTTGCTTTCGCCTTTGCCATGAAATTCAAGACCTGATTGATAAGAAGGTCATCACCATGCTTGAAAATCCCAAAGCTGTCAATAACTCTCCCATTGACCGCAATAGATTGCCACTCTATAGCATAAAACCCACCCACAACTTGCCAATAACCAATCATTACCCTAGCCAAGACAACATACCTGCCAATGAGCCCAAACCCACTGTGTTCATTCCTGAATCTTCTGATCCCGATCTGAGCAAAATGAAAAAAATCTTTGAAGAGATGGGAAATTTACTTGATCTCGGCGAGTTCAAGCTTGATGAAGTACTGGGCTCTCTAGAAATGCCAGCACTGGTGGTTGGGATGATGAATCTCAGTCTCAGCTAGGGTAATTGTCAAAAGCACTTGGGAAGGACCTTTTGAACTAGGGGCATGGTGTGAAGAAGCAATTGTTTCGGTCAAGAAGATGTGTGGGGACAACCGGGGTAATTATGAGATTCAATTTGTGAGACTCAATTTAAAAGTCTGAAATCAATCCTGCTGGGTGTGGGTGTTAGTATTGCTGAATTAAAGGAAGGTCTGGACCTTTTCGTGGGCTACTTAAAGTTGTTTTTGAAATTCTGCAGATGGACTTGGAGAAAGGAAACCTCATTTTATCTCAGAAATGCTTATTTTGTTTTGAGTTGTGTCTTGTAAATATATGTTGCGAGTGTTATTTTCTTTGTCTTTTCTTATGTTGTTGCGTCAGTTGAGTCTTTTCCTTTGAGTCGCTCTCGTGTACTCTTAGGTTTTCATCTTTATAAAAAAGTGGGAGTCAAGTTTCTGATCATTTTATTGTGCCTATAGTGCTGCATGTGTGACCTTTTACCAATAGAAAAGGGAGTAGAATTTGTTTTTTGAATGAGATTCTGTTAATAAGCTTGAGTATTGAGAAGGATCCCCTGAATGGTTTGAGTGAATTCTGACTTATTGGCGCAAAGTCATTCATGATTTCAAAAAAATTTAACTGTTTCTTTTGCAAAACTTGCAAAGATATGTTCATAATTGTGCATGGTATTTTATATTGTCCTTAGGATTCTCTTCGCCGTTAGGCAATCATTTTGGTAAGCACAAGGCGACTTTCAAAACTGCAAGTACAAGGCAGATTTCAGACCTCACAAATCATAGAATTTCTCCCCTAGTGTTTCCATTATTTCAAAGAGAAAGAAAGGAAGAAAAGAAAGGAAAAAAAGAAAAAAAAAAGAAATAAGAAAGAAAAGAAAAAAAATAGGAAAAAAGGAAATGAAGTCAACCATCAAGCTAGGGGCATCCATTGGAATGAAATCCATGCAACTGTGAGGAAGGGAACTTCTGTTTGAATTTGGGGAAGCCGATGCAAGAAGGTGCCATATCGTGGGAAGAACCAACTTTCATAATGAAACAAAAGAAAAGAAGAAGACATGCATAAAAGAATAGAGAACCTAACTCAAATCAAGGCGAAGCCAGTTCCAGTGTTAAGGCAAGGATGACTATTGATCAAATTCACCACAAGTGTTGTAACACTAACCTTGAGAGGCTTGCTAGGCCAAAAACTTGAAAGGGTGACCTAGGCAAAAGCTAGAGCATGAAAAATGAGAAATTAAAAAATGTATCTCGCAAGGTTGAAAACCCCGAAGGGGCGACTTTGACAAAAGTTAGAGCGCAAAAGGAGAGTGTCAATACTCAAGTGAACCTCAGCCATGAACTACGTTGACCTGATTCCCATTCTTGGGATACTTAGGCAACTCCATCCTGAAGTTCGGTCTCAACCATACCTATCTCATTCATCTCAACCCAATCATCTTGCCCGATTTACGTTGTCAGCTTCACATTAATCCATAAGCTATACCGACTGCTGTGTATATCACATACTTGCGTTGGGTAAGAAAGAACTAGCTTGAATCAACAAGCCGAGAAATTTTCAATACTTGAACTTATCAGTAGAATCTCTATCTTGAGCAAAAAAGGAATTAAAGCTCGAGTTTTATTGAAATTGATTTTCTAAAAGGGAACATAAGTAAAACTAGGGGCACTATGAATGATTAGTTACCTTCAGTCTTTTTATGCTTTTGGGTCAATTATGAATTCATTTGTGTCGTGCCTGGTGTTTGTTTCAGTCTGCACTTTTCGTTCAGTCAACATAACGTGTCTGTCACTCAAAAGCGCTCTTCATCGAGCCACCATAGCATGTCTATCACTCAAAGTTCAACAGAGTGGCATGGTCAAAATTCCATACACAAATATTCGCTCCAAACTCGAAAACAAGTCCATGTATGGAATTCATAAACGAGCTGAGAGTGCCCATACAAGGGGCATCGTGTTCATGATCATTGCAAAGTGTATATGAGGAATCTGTCACTGCTTTGGAGGGGACTGGAGTAAGTTCTCAATATGTCAGAAGAGAAGCATGAGTTTGATTAGTTGACAACTATTCTAGGATCTGATAATCCCCATCGCACGTGCTTGCATAATGTTGAAAACAGTGGCCAATGGCTGGACACTAGGGGCAATTTTCAGTGTACCTGATTGGGCCATCCATCGAACAAGGGGCATGAACCCAACTAGTGGCCAATGACTGGACACTAGGGGAAATTTTTAGTGTATTTGATCGGGTCACCATTTGAACAAGGGGCATGAACCTACCTTTCTCTCCATCCGTTCAGAGCCATTTGTCGGGCACTTTCCCCTGGATTAGGGTAGTTTACCTCCATGTTGATTCTGATATGATTCAACTTTCAAAAGTTGTCTTCTATCATGTCAAGACTCTCTTGGGATTGCCATCTTCCCTTTGATTAATACATGTGCTTTGGATTATGCTTGCATGTTTATACACTTTGGTTGCTTTGAACTGCGTGATTGGTTGTTCTTGCTCTTAACTTTGTTTTGTACTTAAATAGAGTTTTGTCGAGTTGCCTCCCTTTGTGTTACATGTCAATGCGTTGTGGCAAGTTGCCCTACACTCATCTCATAAGGTACCTGATGCATTACTCTGAATACTGCTCATTTTCCTCTGCATTCCATGCACCGCTCACCTGCATCGCACCATTTTGTGCATATCACTTTATCGCACTGTCTCATGCACTTACATCGCACTGTTTTGTGCACTTTGTATCACACTATCCTATTCACTTTGTATTGCACTATTTTGTGCACCATTGCATTGTCTTGTGCATAGCACCATTTTGTGCACCACTTGCACTGTTTTGTGCACCTCACTCGCACTGTCTTGTGTGTTTGTATCTATTTCATGCATTAATTTGTGTATTCTAACCTGCAGAGCACTGTCTTGTGCCTTTCACTTTGCATCGCACTGTCTTGTGCACTTGCATCGCACTATCTTGTGCACCTCGTATCGTACTGTCTTGTGCATTCATATCTATTTCGTGTATTCCACTTGCATCGCACTGTTTAGTGCATTTCAAATTACATCACACTGTCTAGTGCATTTCAAATTACATCGCACTGTCTAGTGCATTTTAACCTACATCACACTGTCTAGTGCATTCACATTGTCTAGTACATTTCAAATTACATCGCACTGTCTAGTGCATTTCAACTTACATCGCACTGTCTAGTGCATTTTAACTTGCATCGCACTATTTAGTGCATTTCAACTTACATCGCACTGTCTAGTGCATTTTAACTTACATCACACTGTCTAGTGCATTTCACCTACATCGCACTGTCTAGTGCATTTCAACTTACTTCGCACTATCTTGTGCATCGTATTGTCTTGTGCATTCGTTCTCACTCACACTGTCTTGTGCACTTGCATTGCACTGTCTAGTGCATTTCAACTTACATCGCACTGTTTAGTGCATTTTAACTTATATCACACTGTCTAGTGCATTTTAACTTACTTCGCACTATCTTGTGCATCTCATTGTCTTGTGCATTCGTTCTCACTCGCACTATCTTGTGCACTCGCATCGCACTCTCCTGTGCACTCCCCCTCGCACTCTCTTGTGCACTCACCTGGTCTAGGAGACCTCGAATCCTCTAAAGGTGCAATTCTTTTGGTGTTTGTCATGTTTGAATGACTTCCGGTGGTCTGGTATAGCCACCTGCCTGTGTTTGCGGTGAGTTCCTAGGAGATCAACAGAGATGGTGAAAACTAGAGTTCGAGTGGCCAAGGCCTAGAATGCAAAGGTTCGGGATTTTCGAGACTAAAGTCTGGTTTAAATACCCAAGGGTGTACCCTCGGCTTGAAATCTGTATGGCAGCCCCATAGGTTGAGGTAGCTTGTATGCGCCTTAATTCTGGATACGGAACTAGCCTAGTCTGTTACCCTGTTGGAGAATAGAGAAAGTTACGAACATGGCCAGGAAGAAAAGTAGTACCTGTGATTTGGAAGTGCAAGATGCAGAAGAGGAAGATCTCCAGTAGCATAAGGTGAGTCATCGCCGATTGCCCCTATAAGGTACTTTCTAAAGCATCACTTCCTAGTTGCATCATCATATCCATTATAATCTATTACTTCTATCGCATTGCATATAACATCTATCGCATGCATCTACTACACTATCCATCGCATCCATTGCATCGTACCGTCCTTTCCATGTTAAGCTTAGTTTAGCATGTGCTCATACCTTTCCCTCATTAAAACATGGTTCTGTCATGTGTAAGTACCCATGCTGCACTAAGGCCAGTATTAAAGGCGTCGACACCTTTTCTGTGTTAGACGTGGTTTGTTTTGTATCCATGCGCTTTCTAGGTAAGACGTAGTTTGGGTTGTGCTCCTTATTCACTGCTTCCATTGCATTCAGTGCATTGTACTTTGTCTTGTTGCATTAAGCATTTAGGATCATTAACTTTCCCTAGCAGATCATTCCTCACTTATATCATACCACCCAATTACTTGTACTCATTCCCTTTCTACGAAACACATAATTTTGCATGTGCTTGCACAACATGGTTCTGTTATGTGTAAGCATCCATGCTGCGCTGATGCCAGTATTGAGGATGTAGGCACTTAGCCTGTGTTAGGCATCGTTTGGCTATGCCCACTTCTTTTCTGTGTAAAACGTAGTTTCTTTTGCATCTCTATTCCTTTATGGTATTTGTGTGGTAAACACTACTTGTGGTTTGATTATTTCATTACATTGCCTATCATTTGTATTATTTCGTTATATTGTCTATCATTTGCGTCATGCCCCTAAGCTATGCTGGTTTGATTCCTTGTAATGGGATACATAAGCAATCCTCGAGTTCAATCAACTGCATCTGTATTTTTTTTGTTTGCCCAAGTCTTACGGCCTTGTCAAAATGGGTCATCTTCGGGCTTTCACATTCACTCACGTCATTTCATGACTTTGAGCTCCGTCAAAGAGGGGCAATAATAGACACCTCATTTTTGACCGCCCTTAAGACATGAAAGCCATTAATTGATCACTCGATGATGAACGTTATGTTGTCCAATCGCTCAATTTCTTCAGCAAGAAGAGCTTCTAAATCCCAACCTTACACCCCTTTTTGAACCAAAACTATTTTGGACCTTAAAACCCTCTCTTTCAAAATATTTTTGAAAATGTTTCCACGATGTTCCGAGGCTCGCATTTCGTTAAAAATTACACTTTTCGATAAATCAAGTAAGGGCAAAGTGGAAATAAATGGAAGAGAGGTGAACTCTTTGAAAAATCTTTTAAACATCTCATTTAGAGGTTTGGAGTTGAAGAAAATTAGAGGAGAGTGAAGAAAATTAGTTGGGGAAGAAGTTGGGCATGAAATCGTTAAGCTAGAATTGAACAACCTTCACTAAAATAGGCATATCTCTTTGCACACTTAGAATTTAGATGTGAGGCCACCTCTATTGGAAAGTAGACTTCTAGGGCTTTAATTTAGACTCAAGAATGAACTAAAATCGAGTCTGGATTAGGGAGATATGTCTGTTTGAAGTTGGGCCTGGAGAGTAGATTTTTGTGGACGGCAAGCCCCCTTTTGTGGCCGGCTGGCCACCACTGCTGGCCTACCGACCACTGGTAATTTTGGCCTTTTTGAGTGGTTTGACCCCCTTGACCCCCCTAGTGATGTACCGGCCACTAGTGGTGTGCCGGGCACAAATAGTGGACGGCCGACCACCATTAGTGGCTTACTGGCTACATTTGTGGCCTGCTGGCCATCATTAGTGGCCTGCTAGCCATTGGTGCAAAAAAACAGATATTTTCATGCCAACTATTGCCAGCTGTTTCCAGATTGCTCCACCTGTCCCTATATAGATATTTCGACCTGAGCCTTTTATTTTCTATATATAGAGGACCTCTCTTCTTGTTTTAAAGGTTAGAAAAACTTTGGGAGCAAAAATATCCTCTCTTTGCATTTCTCTCTCTCTCTCTCTCTCTTGTAAGTTTGTGCATAATAGCTTAGATACACCACATTTTTGCCTATACCTCCTTAACCAAAGTAGTTCATCTTTGAGCTGAGATTCCTTGAGGCCTTCTTGGAGCTCTAGGAGGTGGTTTTGGCTTGAATTGTTGCCTAGAGTTGGTCTTCTCTTCAAGAAGTATAACACTTGCCTTTTTAACTTGCTTTGCATACTTGTTTTTCTTATCTTTTCCCACTGATTTTAGGCTGTTCTTGGGCTATAAAAACTCTATTTTGGTGGGCTGAAATTGGTGGTTGTAGGCTTTAAAACCATCTTTTTTTGGGGCTTTTAAATACTGAATTTCAGAGTATTTTTAGTGGTGAAAATCATCTTTTGAAGTCTAAATTTGGAAGGGCTAGCCTCCCCTCCTCGTGCCTTGCTTGCTAGCCTAGTTTGCTCTATGTCTTAGCTTATTATTCTAGCTATTTTTGTCTTAATTCCAGCGTGTTTTAGGACTATTTTTAGACTGTTCTAAGATTATTTTTGGTAGTTAGTTGCATTTGAGCTTTGTATAGGATGTTTCTAGTGTAATTGTCCTCACAAGCTTGGTGTTTTAGGCCTCTAGACACCACTTGTTTGAGTAGATTGCATGTTTTAGTGCTTTTCTCACTTATTTTTTGCACTAATAATCTCTGCAATCTCCTCCCTTTCTTGGCTTTTGTTTTTCTTTGAGAGTTGTTTCAAACCTCTTGTTCTTTTAAGCATGAAATTGAGGTTGTTTTGCTTAATGGTTTAATCCCTTTCAGGGGTTCATTATCAACGGCATGACATCTCTTTTATGTCTTAAGTTAACTCTTGGTTTGGTACTTCACTCCCTTAGAGGACTTTAACTCATTCTTGGACTTAATGAATTAAAGGATGGTTGGTAATTAAAATGGAGTTAAATGGACTAAAATGGTGTAAGACAATCAATTTGGTAGGGTTCAATCGGACGTTAATTGAACCCTTGAGTCTTGAGTTGTTTCATGCTCACTAGTGATAAAAATGACTCAAGATTCACTGTTAACTACTTCCCTTGATCATTTATGATAGGGAGGTGGTATTTGGAGTCTTGTGTTGTTGCATTTATTGAACTTGCACTTTGGTCCATAAGCTATCACGCAATGAAATTGCTTGATTGATGGTTTGTGAACCAAATTTTGTCCCTCCTTTGACCTGTTTGCTGATAAGGAGAGGCAAAGTGTGTAGACAACCCTTGAGAATACCTTATTTTTGCTTTGTTTGTCCTCTGTTGCAGCAAGAAAGGACTTGGCTTCAGTGGCCGGCAACCCCTCAGCAGTGGCCGGCAACCCCTCACTTCTGGTCTGCCGGCCACTAGTGAAAAATTCAGTAGTGTGCTTCTGAAGCAGAGCAGAGTTGATATGGAGAAGGAAAATAGTATAAGTGTTGTGCAACAGAGGCATACAGCAGCAAGACAGTGGCTATTTTCGCATGGAAAACCTTGCATCCTTGTGTATTCCTCATTTCTCGAGGTGGAATAGCTAGTTTAGCATAGTATTTCATTGTTGTATTTAGTTAATTCATGTTGTAATTAATTAGTTAACTAGTTTAATTAGTTGCTTTGTAATTAATTAGTTAATACAGTTAGCTAGTTAGCTTCGTATTGTATTTATTTAATTAGCTGAAAGTAGTTAATTATATTAGTTCATTATTGTAATTATTTAATTAGTTAGCTTAGCATAATTAATTATTTACTTGTTGCAATAATTAATTAGCTTAGATAATTAATTATTTATTCAAGTTTTGTAATAATTAGTTAAGTAGTTTATCTTAGCTAGTTTATTTGTTCGGACCCTCCTGCGCAAGGGCATCAATGTTGTAATAATATGTATATCTTCCAACCCCACGCCCTTCTCCTCTTTATTTATCCGCTTTTGATGGTTAGATTAGGGCCATCACGTTTCAATAAGCATCTCGCATGTTTTCATCCATTCATTTGTCTTGCATACATTGAGGCTTGGTTCATCATTCAAACTTGCATTGTTGTTATTACCTCATTGAATACGTGTTTAAGCGCATGCTATGACATTGTTGCAAATAACATGTTAAGTAGCTGAGCCTATTTTAGTTGCATTATTGCATGCGCTGCATTAGCCATCTTGTATAGTTAGGTATCATGCATATTTTTTCTAACTCTTTTATTTTATCTTAGCTTGGAATATTAAGTGAGTTTTTAGTACTTCAGCATACTTGCATGAGTATGAGTGACTGTCATGACTAGCATGCTTGCCATGAGGCTAAGTGCTTAAATGATAAACTGTTTGAATACCTGTGGATGAAGGCTTGTTGCTTGAATTGGAATGATTCAATGAATGTATATTTAAGCCCACTTTGTGAAGTGACAAATTCACAAGCTTTAAGCCCACTTTGTCAAGTGGCAAAATCAAATCCTTTTCGAAAACAAACATGAAATTGAATTGTTCCGATTCGGGCAAACTAGTCTATACCTTGTGTGCGCACATCACATAGCAATGGTAGCCTAATAATCGGAACAAAAGCCTATAATGTTGATAAAAATCATATCATGAGTAGTAGAGGCTAATCTTTGATCGGGCGAGCGGAGATGCTCAATTCATGACCTTTCTCTCTCATACCTAAGTTTCCGAGTTGAGACAATCTTGGTGATGATGGACACGTGGCCTTTGGCACGAGTCATGGGTTTCCTAAATTTTCCCAAAATAAAATATTTATGTGGCGACTTTATATCTGGCAAAGCAGTCTATTTTTGGTAATTTGATTCAAAATCGATTTTCCAAAAGATTTACCAAAGTTGGACTCTTTGGTGTTTATCAGTTTCATATTGCACTTCTGAGATTAGATTCAGAACCGCGGGAGTCCGAACTGTTGAGCTATATTTGAGCTTCCAAAAGGAGGGCGCAAAAAAGTCGAGCTACGCTTGGTGTGATTATGTGCTGATTGATTTGACCGTAGTTGAGGCCAGAGCCAGCATGGTCCTTGAACCTCGCTTAGTAGCTTGGGTTGGTGAGGCGGAGGAAGTGGTGGCTTTTTCTTGGAAAAAAACAATCATTAGATTCTTGGTTTTGTTTCTTTTGGCAATGTTTTCTTCCTCATTAGACGAATCAAAGGAACGTCGAGAATAGTTGGGTCTGGAAGAGGAGAAGGTTTAGACAAGAAATCAATCAATTTGCTTTTGTGCAGTCTCGAATATTAGTAAGTCGATTCGTAGTTTAAGAAATCGTGGCAATCGCGTTATTTACACCGAAGTTGCATCCTGATCGCAACTTCGTTCGAGTGAGAGTATTGGACTTAAAGTTGGTTCAGATCTGCAAGAAAACAAAAAAACATTTTAGCCCGGTGCAATGATTGCATGGGTGTTTGGCGAAGCTATACTTTTTTGCCTACTTTGCCTTTGTTTTGATTTATGTACCAATCGAGCACATTAGCAATCTCATAATTGCCAAACATCCAAAGAAAGTCGTCGTCATACAAATCTTTGTCTGGTATGCCCAACACCAATCTTTCATGACTTATCTTGATTTTAAAATAACAATAGAACCCCATCATCTGTGTGGCCGCTGGTGTATTAACGGAAGATCTCGGTAAGACCGAGGTTCAGGTTCAGCTTACGGTTGAGTTCGGCTACTCTATTTATTATTTTATAGGTATTAGTGGAAACTTACGTTGGGGCAAAGTATTCTTTGCCTTAAGAACTCACAAATTAAGGGTTGCACTGGGAAGCGAAGACCACCCTATATAATTGATAGCATGGTGAAGAGGTAGATACCTTTTTTGCCCCATTGTAGAATTCCTTCCTTGGTCAACTTAAAGTGGACGTCGACCAGGATGCTACAATCTTTGCGGAACTCTTTTTTTATTCCTGACGTGGCTACCATAAACCAGTACCGACCCATTGAACGCGGTTTAAGTTAAAAACTTAGTGGTGATTCATGTTCTAGTAGCTCGATTGTGTGAGATTTGCCTAGCTGTGAATGAAGTTTGTACAGTCTTTGAGAGTCACTCTACATATTGGTGTGCCTAGTCAAACCTAGGATTTTGCAAGGTAAGAAATTAAGATGTTATTGGTTGAGCAAGGTGTTAGCTCGGTCAAGTATACGAGTAAGGTTTTAGCTCACATTTGTAAGCAAGGTTTTGGTTTGGCCAAATGCCTGGATAGGGTTTTAGCTCGGTCATGCGTTGACGCAAGCTTATTAGCTCGGTCTTGTGTATTATAAGCAAGTTGTAACTCGGTTAAGGGATTGAGCTGGGTTTTAGCTCAGTTCTCTCTTGGTTTCACTTTAGCACGGTGGCATATGAACATTTGGTTTTGTAGCTCAGTTTGTCTCTCAGAGATGCTACAAACACGAATTTTGCTCAATTTATTTATGATTTCGGATTAAAAAAAAAGAAAGAAAGGTTTTTTCCTGGTTTTGCCTAGATTCCTTGATGTTCATCTCAAAAATTGGACTGTGTGCCAGTAAATAGAAGATTATGGGTTGCTTAGACCCTTAATTCAATTTAAGGCCTTATTTTATCTAGATTTTGGTGGTTATTAGAACTATGACTTCATTTTTGGATGTGATTAAGAGTATGGACTCAAGAACATCAAGAACTCAAAGAACTTTAATGGAGAAAAGATTGGAGTTTGACGAAATTACGATTTAGGGCATTAAACTGAATTCTGATAAGTGAGGATGCTCCATCGAAGATGGCAATTCAATTGTTGCAAGAAAGATGCCTTGATTTTGGTTTAAAATACAAGAAATCAGAGGTTTGGTGTTTTGGTTCTTATGGTTTCTCTTGAGAAGAAGATGAACAATGGGTAATTTGGGTCTGTACGTATTTCTTATATGTATAGAAGTTGAAAGGGCATGATAATTCAAATTTTAGAGAAATGTACTTGATGGTCGTACAAGTTGCATGAAACCGTCAGCATGTGCCACGGGTCCTAGACATGACGTGGTGTCAGTGGAACCCAATTGTATGGAGCGCAAAAATGATTTAGACTGGACAAATAATTAAACCAGGGTAAAATTTATCTCGGCTGCACAAGGTAATCCTAGTCATGCTTTCGCAGACAGAATTAAAGGGCAATTGAAAAGGAAATTTGTGTCATGATATCTAGGTCAGGCTAAATCAGGTTCTTATAATTGTTCGAGCTGTGGATTAGGAGACTGCACTATTTGGGTCATGCATAGTTCAAACCGGTTACAGGTGTTGGTTGGTTTGATCGGGCAAACTTGGTCTAAAATGTGTGTGGACCGAGCTATTCTAAGAAGACCAGTCAGACGTTTAAACGGAATTAGGCACGTGGCGTTGACCAAGCTAGATAGAGTGCTGTGCAACGTTAGCATGGTGGCACGCTACACTAGGTTTTGCGTATTTGTCGTTCTCGGTTGTCTCAAGAACGATGAAGGTTAAAGCGATGAGTTGCTCAGTTGATTGCCATGCAAAGAGTTATGCTATTTTGACTGATTGCGAACGGAAAGGGTGTTAGAGGATGGACATTATCCTTTAGGAAGATAATTCCTAGTGGGACTTTGGGGAATGAGAATTAGACTTCTTGGATTCTGCTACGCGAAACTTATAAAAGCTAAGAATTAATATAATTGAGGTATTGTAATCACTGCTCACGAATTCATAGAGTTTTTTTTTTTCTCTTAGTTGATCATATTTGTTGACTTAAGCATCATAGGGGTTTTCGGCACACACTCGTCGATTAGCTCACGTTTTTGTGATTTCAGGCCATACAACGATGTTTGGAGGACTGCTAGCTTGATCAATAGGAATAAACAAGTGACGAATATTTTGTGTTCATACAATAATATATGTTTCAAGATGATAAGATACAATATATATATATATATATATCACATTACTATTCAATTTCAATGTTTAATAACAAGGTAATATTATAGTACACACCCCTCAAAACTCATTTTTATAATACATGTTAAGTGTTTTTGTGATAAATATTATCTATTTTTCTTAGAGAAGTTATGATAATTTAAGTTTAAAAATGAAGTTATGCATTTTTGTGATATTGTTATACATTTTTTTGTTAGAAAATATTTGAATAAAAAAATGTGTAATATTATCATAGAAATGCGTAATATTATCACAAAACACGTAACTTCATTTTTGAATTATAAATTATCATAACTTTACGAAGAAAAAAAAAATTGTCAAAAAATATGTAACATACACCATAAAATTACATAACAAGTGAATATTGTACATACCGTTAAAATTTAGTTCATAAAATAGCATGCATCACTCAAAACTTATCCAACTAGTAAAATGTTTAAATATTATTTACGCCAATTGCGTTTAGAGAGATCCTAAACATTTTATGTTGCCTTTTGGGATATGGAAGCTTCCCACTATTCGAGTGCTTCTTTGTCTTGCTTTACATCATCATTGGCCTTTAAGGCAATTGGATATCTCCAATGCTTTTCTTCATGGCATGCTTGAGGAAGAGGTCTACATGATTCAGCCTCCTGGTTTTGTTTCTTCCTCTCACCCTTCTTCTGTTTACAAATTACATAAATCTCTCTATGGTCTTAAACAAGCCCTTCGTGCTTGGTTCTCTACTTTTTCAGCCTTTCTTTTTTCTCAAGAGTTTACCAATAGCTCTTGTGATACCTCCTTGTTCATTCATAAAACCACCACCTCTATTACCATTTTGCTGGTTTATGTCGATGATATTCTCTTGACTGGGAGTGATTCGTCTCATATCCAATCTTTAGTCACCCAAATGCATCTAGCCTTTTCTTTGAAGGAGTAGGGTAATCTCTCCTATTTTCTAGGCATTTCTGTTCATACTACTGGGTCTTACTATTTTTTGTCTCAACAAAAATATGCCCAGGATATCATTCACAAGGCTGGTTTGGATGATTGTAAACCCTATGCTTCTCCTATTTCAGTTAAGCCTGGTATGGTTCCAAATTCCACACATCTTTTCTCTAATCCATCTCTTTATCGGTCTATTGTTGATGCTCTTCAGTACCTCACCATCACTCATCCTGATTTATCTTTTGCTGTTAATCAGGCCTGTCAACATATGCATTAGCCCACCAATGGTGATTTTTCCTCTGTCAAACGCATGTTCCGCTATGTTAAGGGTACTCTTGCCCATGGTTTGACCTATACTCCAAGTACTTTTGATATCCATGCTTTCTCTGACTGCAATTGGGCTGGTGATTTAGTTAATAGGAAGTCCACTTCCGATTATTGTGTTTTCTTAGGCTCTAATCTTGTTTCTTGGTCTGCCAAGAAACAAGTTACCGCCTCCCGCTCTTCTACTGAGGTCAAGTATCGCGCCTTAGCTCATGTTGCTGCTGAATTGAGTTGGCTCAAAATGCTTTTGGCTTATTTGCACATTTCTTCTCCCCTAGTGCCCCTTCTATGGTGTGATAATCTTTCAGCTATTGCTTTTACATCCAAATTTGTGTTTCATTCCCGTTCCAAGCACATTGAAGTTAACTGTCACTTTGTTCATGAACAGAGTTCTTGCCAAGGCTCTTTCTCTTCGGTATATACCTACATTAGACCAACTTGCTGACATTTTTACAAAGCCATTATCTGTGGCTCGGTTCACTTACTTGAAAGCCAAACTCATAGAGTTTCCAACCCTTCTGAGTTTGCAGGGGCCTGATAGACTACCATTTCACAAAGCTGATGAGTCCACCAATAACGGCACAACTGTCAAGCAGTTAGTCAGTTAGAAGAGCTATACAAGATGTATTAGTGAGTTAGTTACAGCTATAGATATATTGTATATATTAGAGTTTGTTGTAACCACCTAGAGTAGAATGCGTATATATATGACTTTTACACAATTAGTGAGAAATAACTTTGAAGTGCATTGGAACGGAATGAAACACAAGTAATGGTCATATATGCAAGAGCAATAGCTGAAAGATTATCACACCATAGAAGGGGCACTGTAGGAGAAGAAATGTGCAAATTAGCCAAAAGCATTTTGAGCCAACTCAATTCAACAATGTCATAGCAAACTTCGCTACAAGTCAGTGCTTTTCCGTTGGAAATCTTGACGGAGTTTCTTTATCAAGGAAGCTATGACAATGCGTCGAGGTTGAAATTTCTCAAGACCCAAGGGATTTCTTGTGTTCTTAATGTAGGTTTCTTGTTTTTACTAATCTGTTTTTGTTCAATTCAATCGATTTAGTGTTGGATCGTAAGAGTGATTGCTGTGAATTCATGAATATAGTCTTGGTTTATATGGTTTTCTTATGAATTCAATTGGGATTAGTTGATTGAATACGACTTGTACTTGGATATTGAGAGGGGTTAGTAGCGATTGGCGGTGATGGGTGAACTAGTGGAGGTGGTAGTGATGAAATGAGGTATAATGAAAAGGTTTGAGAGGAATGTGCTTTTGGTAATTTTAGATAAGAATAAAAATGTAATAAAAATAAATAAAATTAAAATGGTGTAAAGAGTTAAAAGTGTGGTGTAACTAGAATCACTCAGGTAAACGATTAATCAACAAAAAAATATTAATTATGAAAACTATCAAATCCAAATCGGAACCCAACTAGAGCTACCTAGCAATCTGACGGTGTCACGACCCGAACCCGCCCCTATGGGTTAAGGACATAACCGGCCAGTAATCCTGAGATTACCTACGGCCTCAAACCAAAATAAACATAACTCATTAGAGTGAAGGGGCCAAACGGAAGCAAAAATTTAAACTTTATCCATAGAGCTGTGCTTATATGCACATCAAAACAAACCATACGCATATACATTAATAACTCACAATAGATACAAAGTACTATAAAGTTCTATACAAACAGGATCATCCAAAACTAACTCAACCCCTGAAAACTATATACAGACATATTCAAATACTTCGCCAACATACAACTTAGAACAAAATGACAAAAGGCGAAGGCGAGCCTCATGCGTGAGACACATAGGTTGACTTTCCAAAACTTGGTTGTTCTATACAGACTTCACTGGGGCTGGGTCTGGACCTCTCTTGGCTCACCTACAAACACATGAATGAGCGTGAGCGAAACCCCAGTGAATAATATCAAATAAAGAAAATACATTGGAACATTATACATCAGACGGCCTTAGGCCCAATTCATTCATGTCAAACTGGCCTTTGGCGTTTTTGAACGTTCATATCAGACTAGCCTTTTTGGCCTTATCAAACTTTCGTATCAGACTGGCCTTTCGGCCTTTCCAAACTTTCATATCAGACTGGCCTTTAGGCCTTTCAAACTTTTATATCAAACTGGCTCTTAGGCCTTTCAAACTTGTCGTATCAAACTGGCATTTAAGCCTTTCAAACTTGTCATATCAAACTGGCATTTAAGCCTTTTAGACTTGTCATATCAAACTGGCATTTAAGCCTTTCAGACTTGTCATGTCAAACTTTGTCCACCATTCAAAATTAATGAACTTTACAAAACTTACATAGAAGTAAGCAATTGGACGATAACATATTTTAGATATTACTCACAGTGGTCGGCTTGCGGATTTGCCCTGGAGCTTGACCCTATACATCACGTAACACATATGGGTCACAATTAATTTAATTCGTTCTTTAATTCACATTTTCCTCTTTAGGCTTCATACTTATCTCTTTAATTAAATTATAATGCGTAATGCATGCCTAAGAGTGTTTGCAAGTGAAAGAGAACGGAAAACGAAACACAGAGTGCGAAAACAAAATTTCGGAAAACAGGATCCCCGCCCGAGCGTGGACTTCCCCGCTCGAGCGGACCCTTAAGGCCTGCAAAAGTACTGGTTGCATGAAAAATACGCTTGAGCGTGAAATAAGGAGCTCGAGCAGAAAGCCTGTCTACAAAGCTCCCCCGCTCGAGCGTGAAATACCCCACTCGAGCGGACACCAAGCCTGCAAAAAGTACTGGGAGCACGCATTTTCAGCTCGAACGGCCATTACCCCGCTTGAGCGGACATCAAAATTCTGGCTTTCCCAGATTGTGTTCTTGAGCTATAATACGACTCTCAACCAACATTTCATGCATTTTATAGCTTCAATTCCACACATACTTGTACTAACATGGTATAAACACTAAAACACATCATCATGGAGCTCAATTTCAAAGATTTAACACATGCATGGCTCAAATTGACATCAAACTCAATTCTAACATACACATTCATGCATTCAAAGCTCTTATCTTCATGGATTGTACATGCATGTGATGTCTAGCTCCCATTCTCAACTTAGATGATACCAATGGTGGTTATGCATGAGCTTCAACTACAAATTTACATGGATTTCAACCAAATTGCAACATGAATCATGTAATTCAAGCTCAATTATACAAATTCCAAACAATTACATACATGCATGCATATATGGTCTTCCAATTCAACAAAACAATTTCAAAACATGCTCTTGACCATTAATTATCTTTGAACACACAAGATTACACCTTCAACTCATGAATTCAAGAATTAATTGCTTACCTAGAAGCCCAATCTATGGTCAATCCTTGAACTAGACTTCAAATTCTCAAGCTTGAGTCAAAAATCACACAATTCTCTCCCTCTCTCTCTAATAGCCGGCCCCTCTCTCTTTCTTAGAGTTTGATCAGCCCAAGTTAAGATATAAGAGGGAATGGGAGGTGTTGTGCTCTCACACAACAAATCCCACTAATTAATATTACAAATATTATAATTTGAGCACAAAGCCATTAAATAAATCAATTTAATCTGACTCGAATCAATTTTCAATTAAATTTCACCGGAGGCTCTAAAAATTATGCTAATCATAATGGCGCAATCAATTTCAGGTTCTGTGGTCGATAAGGCCTTCAATTTAATTTCCAAAGCAGATTATCAAACAGATATTCCTACGGTGAACAGATAGAAATTCAAAACCACATATTTGCACATGATGGCACACAAAAACATATTAAACACATAATCATGCTCGTATTAAGGATCCATTAACATACTACGGAATAGGGGTATCACAGTCTTCCCTCCTTTAGGAAGTTTGGTCCTCCAAACTTAATTTACCTTCGTCGGGAAATAAATGTGGATAGCGTAGTCGCATTTCATTCTCTTTTTCCCACGTGGCATTTGTCCCATAGTGTTCCTTCCATTCCACCTTCACCATTGGAATGGACTTGCTTCTCAGTTGTTTCACTTGCCGATCAACAATTCGTTCCGGCCACTCGGCGTATTCCAAATTCTCATCAATAGCTACCCGGTGATAATCAATCACATGAAACGGGTCTCGGAGGTAGCCTCTCAACATCGACACATGAAACACATTATGGATTTGTTCGAATCCCGGTGGAAAAGTAATTCTATAGGCAACCGGACCAAGCCTTTCCAAAATCTGAAACGGCCTAATGTAACGGGGCGACAACTTGCCCTTCTTTCCAAACCTGACTTTGCCCTTCATTGGAGACACACGAATAAACACATGGTCACCGACCTCATACTCAAGAGGTCTCCTTCAAACATCTACATAGTTCTTTTGTCGGTCTTGAGCTGTTTTGAGCCTTTGACGAATAGTCTTGATTTTCTCAGAAGTGTCTTGCACAATTTCAGGCCCAAGCAAGGCTCTATCCCCAACCTCTGTCCAACAAATAGGTGATCTACACCTCCTACCATACAAAGCCTCGTATAGTGCCATACCGATGCTGGAGTGGAAGCTGTTATTATAAGCAAATTCTTCAAGTGGCAAATAATCTTTCCAACTCCCCTGAAAATCCAAGGCACACATCCGAAGCATATCTTCCAAAGTCTATATTGTTCATTCTGATTGCCCATCCGTCTGTGGGTGGAATGCAGTACTGAACCTTTGTTCTGTTCCCATAGCTTCCTGCAAACTCTTCTACAACCTAGATACAAATTTTGTTTCTCTATCCGACACAAATAGATACCGAAACCCCATGCAAACGAACAATCTCCTCAACATAAATAGTAGCCAATCTATAAGCATTAAACGTAGTTCTGACTGGCAAAAAATGTGCAGATTTAGTCAGTCTATCAACTACAACCCAAATGGAATCCATACCTCGAGAAGTCCGAGGTAGGCCAACAATGAAATCCATAGTCACATGTTCCCACTTCTATTCAGGAATAGGGAGAGGTTGAAGTAGACCGCCTGGTTTTTGATGTTCAGCCTTGACTTGCTGACATTGAAGACACTTGGACACATATTCTGCAATTTCTTTCTTCATTTTAGGCCACCAATAGGTTTGTTTCAAATCCCGATACATTTTATTGTTACCCGGATGCATAGCAAATATGGATCTGTGGGCTTCATCTAAAACCCTCTTTTTTAGTTCTGGAATATCTGGGACACATATTCTGTTCCGAAATCTCAACACTTTGTTCTCAATGCTGAACTCTGCCTTTGGACTTGTCTCAAATTCACCAATCACTCTCTTGAGGAATTCATCCTCGTTCTGTTTTTGTTTAATTTCTTCAATGATTGCTGGCTTGGCTGAGACAGCGGCTATCAATCCGCCCCGTTCACACGTCACTACTTCAATTTCGGATTTCTCAAAGTCTTGGAGAATCTCCTTCTGTTCAGTAAGCAAACAAGCCACACTTCCTGTTGATTTTCTGCTCAAGGCATCAGCAACTGTATTGGCATTCCCGAGGTGGTACTAAATCTCAAGATCATAGTTTTTTATCAGCTCAAGCCATCTCCTCTGTCACATATTCAGCTCTTCTGTGTAAAGAAGTATTTCAGGCTCTTGTGATCTATGTAGACTTTACACTTTGCCCTATACAAATAATGTCGCCAAATTTTCAAAGCAAAAACAACTGCGGCCAATTCTAAGACATGTGTTGGGTAGTTTTTCTCGTGCAGTCTCAACAGTCAGGAGGCGCAAGAAATAACCTTTTCGTTCTGCATTAACACACAACCCAAACCTTTATAACATGCATTACTGAAAATCATAAAATTTTCCATACCTGAAAGTAGTGTCAAAATCGGTGCAGTGGTCAGTCTTGTTTTCAATTCATGAAAGGCTGATTCTCTTTCATTGTTCCACTCAAAAGGTTGCCCCTTGCGTGTCAGTTGGGTAAGAGGCACAACTATTTTTGAAAAATCCTTCACAAACCTCCTGTAGTATCCAGCTAAACCCATAAAACTGCGAACTTCTGTTACATTGGTCGGTGTAGGCCAATTCACAATTGCCTCTATTTTCTGTGGGTCCACTGAAATCCCTTCCCTGTTGATCACATGCCCTAAGAAAACAACTTCATCCAGCCAAAACTCACATTTCTTTAGTTTAGCAAACAATTTCCTTTCCCTAAGTATTTGCAGGACAGTTCTCAAATACTGTTCATGTTCAAATCTATCTTTAGAGTATATCAAAATGTCATCGATAAAGACTACGAAAAATTCATCAAGGTAGGTCTTAAAAATACGTTCATTAAGTCCATAAATGCTGCCGGAGCATTAGTCACTCCAAATGGCATAACAAGAAACTCAAAATGGCCATACCTTGTTCTAAACGCTATTTTCTCAATATCTTCTGCATTTACTTTCAACTGATGATACCCGGATCTCAAATCAATCTTGGAAAACACCTATGATCCCTGCAACTAGTCAAATAAATCATCAATATGGGGTAAGGGGTACTTGTTCTTTATTGTTACATTATTCAGTTCCCGGTAATCGATGCACAAACGCAAAGTTCCATCCTTCTTGTTCACAAATAATACTGGTGCACCCCAAGGCGAAGTGCTAGGTCGGATAAACCCTTTGTCAAGCAGGTCTTGCAACTGTTCTTTCAATTCTTTCATTTCGGTAGTAGCCATTCTATAGGGAGCTTTAGAAATAGGTTGGGTGCCTGGCATAGTCTGAATTGTAAACTCTATCTCCCTGTCTACCAATTCCCCCGGCAACTCATTTGGAAACACATCCGGAAATTCTCTAACAATAGGGATATCATTCAGTTCAACATTTACAGTTTGTTCAGTCAACACATAGCACAAATAATCCTGGCATGCTTTCCTGATTAGTTTACATGCTTTCATAGCAGATATCAAATACGGTGGAGGCACTACCCCATTACCCACAAATACAATCTCTTTATGTTCTGGTGGTTTAAATACAACTCGTTTCGTCACACAATTAATGGTGGCACAATACTTGGTCAACCTATCGATGCCCAAAATTACATCAAAATGCCTAAAGTTTAAGGGCAATAAGTCTACATATAGGATAGCATCCTCAACACTCATGTCACAAAACCGGTATATAGATTCACACAATATAGATTCCCCAGACAGAGCAGACACACATAGCAGATATGGCAATAATTCTAAGGGTCTATTTAGTTTAGATGCAAATGCATATATCACAAAAGAGTGAGTGGACCCAAGTCAATTAATACAAAAGCATCCTGTTTACATATAGAAATAGTACCTGAGACAACTGCGTTGGCATTCCGTGTATTGCCCGGAACAAGCACAAAAACTTGACCTTGTCTCACGGTATCCCCGGTGGTAGCGGATCTCAAAGTGTTTCCTGGCTTTGGGATCGATGTAGTGGAACTAGCAGTTTTCCTTCCTCCATTTTGATTACAATCTCGGGCCATGTGCCCTTGTTTACCACACTTGAAACAGGCCCCTGACACACGATAACAAACCCCACAGTGCCTTTTGCTGCAAATATTGCACATGGGAGATGTGTCTTGGGAAGAATTCGAGGTATTTGAGGAGCCCGTGTTTTGCTTTTTCAGAAACTTCTTCTTTGAAAAGAAGCCTTGCCTTTTGTTACCTTTCCATTCTGCTGTTGGCTTGGCTTGTCTAGCTATGTTGGCCTCTGATATGATGGCCCTGTCTAGCACTCCAATGTAGGTTTCTAGCTTTAAGACATTCACTCTTTCAAGGATGTCATTTCGAAGTCCACCTTCAAAATGCCTCGCCTTCTTATAGTCTGTATCAATCACATGTGGCGCAAACCTGGCCAATTCAGTGAATTTGGCCTCATACTCAGCCACTGTCATACTGTCTTGCTTTAGTTCTATAAACTCTGCTACTTTCTTATCCCGAACACACTGCGGGAAGTACTTGTCATAGAAGATTTCCAGAAATTTTGCCCAATCAGCATCTTTGTAACTCTCACGCATTAACATCCACCATCTTCTTGCTTCGTCCTCTAGCATAAAGGTGGCTAGAAGCACTTTTTGTGTCTTCGAACACGGGAACACTTCAAATAGTTTTTCGATCCCAAGAACCTAAGCTTCAGCTTTCAAAGGATCTAATCCGCCATGGAACTGTGGTGGTTTCATTTTCTTGAACTCTTTGGTGAGGGCTATGATTCGGTCATCATTCTGATTATCTGGCACAGGAGGTGCCGGAGGCGGAGGTGGAGGATGTGGCTGCTGCCACTGTTGTTGCCATTCTTGTGGTTGCCTCAATGACTCTGCCATTTCTTGAATCAGTCTCTCCATTCTATCCAGTCTGGTGGTAATAGATTCTTCTATCTCATCACCCCATGTCCTTACCATCTAATTAAACTTGCATTATAGTTTATACAAAAGTTCACAAATATGCATATAACAAAAGCATACATATTCAATCAATTGTGATGCAAGTAAATCACAAATTATAACACGTAGTTGTTCGAATTAAATCAGTTAAGTACATTCTCAATGCTTTCAACTTCATACTTATGAATGCATCCTGGATCTTTTCTAGACGCTTATTGCTCTTTTGGACAAGTGTGTGAGTTATTAACTCGTGCTCTGATACCACTCTGTCACGAACCGAACCCGCCCTTATGTGTTAAGGACAAAACCAGCCAGTAATCCTGAGATTACCTACGGCCTCAAACAAAAACAGACATAACTCATCAGAGTGAAGGGGCCAAACGGAAGCAAAAATTTAAACTTTGTCCATAGAGCTGTGCTTATATGCACATCAAAACAAACCATACGCATATACATTAATAACTCACAATAGATACAAAGTACTATAAAGTTCTATACAGATAGGATCATCCAAAACTAAGCCAACCCCTGAAAACTATATACAGACATATTCAAATACTTCGCCAACATACAACTTAGAACAAAATGACAAAAGGCGAAGGCGAGTCTCATGCGTGAGACACATAGGTTGACTTTCCAAAACTCGATTGTTCCATACAGACTTCACTGGGGCTGGGTCTGGACCTCTCTTGGCTCACCTACAAACACATGAATGAGCGTGAGCGAAAGCCCAGTGAATAATATCAAATAAAGAAAATACATTGGAACATTATATATCAGATGGCCTTAGGTCCAATTCATTCATGTCAAACTGGCCTTTGGCCTTTTTGAACGTTCATATCAGACTGGCTTTTTTGGCCTTATCAAACTTTCGTATCAGACTGGCCTTTCGGCCTTCCCAAACTTTCATATCAGACTAGCCTTTAGGCCTTTCAAACTTTTATATCAAACTGGCTCTTAGGCCTTTCAAACTTGTCGTATCAAACTGGCATTTAAGACTTTCAAACTTGTCATATCAAACTGGCATTTAAGCCTTTCAGACTTGTCATATCAAATTGGCATTTAAGCCTTTCAGACTTTCATATCAAACTGGCATTTAAGCCTTTCAGACTTGTCATGTCAAACTTTGTCCACCATTCAAAATTAATGAACTTTACAAAACTTACATAGAAGTAAGCAATTGGACGATAACATATTTCAGATATTACTCACAGTGGTCGGCTTGCGGATTTGCCCTGGAGCTTGACCCTACACATCACGTAACACATATGGGTCACAATTAATTTAATTCATTCTTTAATTCACATTTTCCTCTTTAGGCTTCATACTTATCTCTTTAATTAAATTATAATGCGTAATGCATGCCTAAGAGTGTTTGCAAGTGAAAGAGAACGGAAAACGAAAACAAAATTTGAGCAAAGCGATCCCGCTTGGCGTGGACTTCGCTTCGGCGGACCCTTAAGGCACAAAAAATCTTGGTTGCATGAAAAATACGCTGGCGTGAAATAGGAGCTCGGCGGAAGGCACATCTCTGAGCTTCCCTTCGGCGTGAAATACCCCACTCGGCGAGCGATGAGAAGTCTGCAAAAAATCTTGAACCGCATTTCGACGAGGCCATTACCCCGCTCGAGCGGACATCAAAATTCTGGGTTTCCCAGATTGTGTTCTTGAGCTATAATTCGACTCTCAACCAACATTTCATGCATTTTATAGCTCCAATTCCACACATACTTGTACTAACATGGTATAAACACTAAAACACATCATCATGGAGCTCAATTTCAAAGATTTAACACATGTATGGCTCAAATTGACATCAAACTCAATTCTAACATACAAATTCATGCATTCAAAGCTCTTATCTTCATGGATTGTACATGAATGTGATGTCTAGCTCCCATTCTCAACTTAGATGATACAAATGGTGGTTATGCATGAGCTTCAACTACAAATTTGTATGGATTTCAACCAAATTGCAGCATGAATCATGTACTTCAAGCTTAATTATACAAATTCCAAACAATTACATACATGCATGCATATATGGTCTTCCAATTGAACAAAACAATTTCAAAACATGCTCTTGAATATTAATTATCTTTGAACACACAAGATTACACCTTCAACTCATGAATTCAAGAATTAATTACTTACCTAGAAGCCCAATCTATGATTAATCCTTGAACTAGACTTCAAATTCTCAAGCTTGCGTCAAAAATCATACAATTCTCTCCCTCTCTCTCTCTCTAACAGCCGGCCCCTCTCTTTCTTAGAGTTTGATCAACCCAAGTTAAGATACAAGAGGGAATGAGAGGTGTAGTGCTCTCACACAACAAATCCCACTAATCAATATTACAAATATTACAATTTGAGCACAAAGCCATTAAATAAATCAATTTAATCCGAACCGAATCAATTTTCAATTAAATTTCATCGAAGGCTCTAAAAATTACGCTAATCATAATGGCGCAATCAATTTCGGGTTCTGTGGTCGATAAGGCCTTCAGTTTAATTTCTAAAGCAGATTATCAAACAGATATTCCTACGGTGAACAGATAGAAATTCAAAACCACATATTTACACATGATGGCACACAAAAACATATTAAACACATAATCATGCTCGTATTAAGGACCCATTAACATACTACGGAATAGAGGTATCACAGACGGGCTCCATGAAAATCGATATCATAAGAGGGACTAGTCAATCAAACAATTTGTAGTGAACTCAAACCAATTGGATGCAAATTCAATCCTTTCCAAAATCTAATTCAAAGAAAAAATATTGCAATCACATCCGAATCAAAATCACTAGTATGTAGCGATGGAAAAATTTTGATATCAAAATCAAATGAAAAATGTTCGAGATTGATTGACATGTACATGTGGAGCTGGATTTAAAAAAATAAATATATAATTATAAAAAAGTTAAATTTTGTATAAAATTTTGACAACATTTACATACATGTCGTATAAAAATAATAAAAACTACATATTTTTTAATTTTGTTTTTCGTTTAAATCAGTATAACCCTTTGACATGTTATAATATATTATTTAAATGAATGTTGATAGTTTTATGATGGGTAGCAATAAATTAAAAGTGACCACTTAAATTATAGGTGTTTGACACAAAATTCAAATAAACACATAATTAAAATTTTAAAAAAAATTACCTGAAATTTTTATCTACAAAATGTAAATAATAGTATTTATTTTGGTTTTCACCAATATCTCAAGCATATTGCATATATAATGTGCATTAAGAATTACAAAACTAAACTATAAAACCAAAGAAAGATTTTATAATATATATTCTTGAATCATACAAAGGTGATTGCTTAATTCATCATGCAATATAAATGAATCACACTACAGGTATGTGCAGTAGGAAAGGTAGTTAAGAAATTACTTCATTTTCGGTAAAAACCTAGTTTTTAACCTTGGCATAGCTTTCATATTACCACGAGACTTGAGGCATAAATTGTAGAATCATTAGAGACCACAATCTCAAGCGAAAATCACAATATTGGCATATTTGTTGTTACTATCTTGTTACATTTCTTCTTAATTTAATTTTTTTTTAAAAGGGAGAGAGAGAGAGAGAGAGAGTAAAATTGGCATTCTTCAACCTAATTTCATCTCGATATCTCTCATTATTATTACGACTAAATACGATGCTCTTACCTTGATAAAATTTGGTTATAAATTTGGCAAACTAATCCAAGAACTATTGGAAAACTTGCTCAGTTAATTTTATCAAATTCAATTTAGCATTTAGAAGAATATTAGAAGAAGAAACAAATAGCTGATATTTGCAATTAACTTCTACAAAATAGAACTTTGGGATGTCCAAACAAAGAAACTGATCATAGGTGCAATCAATGAGTTAACCCTGTTTGGCAAGAGTTAGAACGATCACATTTTTTCTTGAACTTTTTTGTTTGTAGTAACATTTTATACATTTGTGTCAATTGCTTTTACTTTTCAACTTCGACTATAATCTAGAAAGATTTATAAAGTAAAATAAATAAATAAATAAAAAATTGACTTTTTTTAAGAATAGATGGGATTTAATTTTTAAAACGTCGTATTTGAAGTAAATTTGAATAAATCACACTTTGCACTCCTGCACTTTACACCAAATTTTATTTTGGTCCTTACACATGAAATATTGACAATCAACCCCTTACACTTTTGATCAAATCTCACTTTAATCACTATATATGAAATCGCAACAGGCAATCTCTTACAATTTTACTCAAATTTCACTTTAGTTCCTACATGAGTGTCAATTTCCCTCTTCAGTTATTTCATTTTTAAATCTTTAACAAAATCCAATCATGTGACAAAAATATGACTACGAAATAAGGGTAAGAGAAGAAAATCATCCATGTTTCCAACACACTTTGTTTTACGTGATAAGTATATGAGAGTTATAATATATATATATATATATATGTTCGTATGGTAAAAATTGGAACAAAAGGTAAGACAGTAGAGTTTTTGAAATAAAAAAAAATGTGACAAATAAATTAAAGAGAAAGAAAAATGAATAGATCGAAGACTGTGTTACCATGAAAAATAGAGTTTCGTGATTTCAATTTATGCAAAATCCTAGTTTATCTTCTTAATTGTTCACAATCTTCATTCGTTTTAGCCTAATACAATCATATTTTGATATAAATTTTGGGATAAAGTGTGTATTGGTGAAAAATGTAGATGATTTTTCTTTTTTACTCTCATGTCGTAGTGATATTTTTGTCATATGACTAGATTTTATTAAAGATTTAAATAATTGAGTAATAGAATATGGACATTGACAATTGTGTAGGGATCAAAATAAGATTTTACTAAAAGAACAAGGGGTTGATTGTCACAATTTCATATGCAGAGACCAAAATGAGATTTGATTAAAAGTGCAAGGAGTTTGCTATCATAATTTTATGTGTAGGGGCCAAAGTGAGATTTGATGCAAAGTGTAAGAATCTAAAGTATAATTTACCCAACAAATCTCAGGAGATGTAATTATAATTTACCCTAAAATCAAATAAAATATAAAGAAATGGTGGAGAGATCTAAACTAAGGCCCCGTTTGTTTTGGGCTATAGGGAGGGTATTGGGACTAGTAATACCAAGGTATTACTAATACCCTTGTTTGTTTGAAGAGATAGCCTTGGGATTATTAGTCCCTTGGTATTACTAATACCCTTGGAAGGGGGATTGGTAAGGAGGAGGTAGAGATGGTATTAGAAAATAGTGAGGGGATTAGAAATTTTTTTATTTTTTATATATTGGAAAATTTTTTTATAATATAATGTTTAATTTTTTATATTTTTTATTTATTTTATTATTTTATATAAAAATAATTTAACAATTCCTCATTATTAATACTATCACTATCAATCCCCTCACTATTAATCCCCTCACTATCAATCCCCTCACTATTCCTCACTATCAATCACCTTACTAACAATCCCCTCACTATTAATCCCTTCACTATCAATCCCCTCCATTTTATTTCCCAAAACAAACGTGGCCTAAGAGTTCTAATGTGTATGTAAATTTCATATGATGTGATATTTTGATCTTATATTTTTTTAAAAATTTTTTTATTTTCTAGCTAAAACTGATTTAGAGTTCAAAATTTAAGAAATGTACCATTGTTGTAAAATATAATGCAAGGCTGCCCCATTTGACTGAACAGAGTACTCATAATTAAGAGCATTAAACAGTTGTACTCTGCTCTAGTGAAAAGGCCGAATTTCTTTAACAAAAGCAGCAGCACAGAAATAAATTGAAGTAAATCCAAATAGCACCCTATAGTTTGTAAAGATTACTGATATTTTCCCCAGCTTTTTGAAATTTGATTGTAATGTTTAATTTTGTTTTTCTCAGATTGGATTGGCATGGAAAGGATTAGTGAGATAAAAAAACAAATAAATAAATAAATAAAATATGAAACGTAAATCATATATATACACATCAGAGCACAAGATTTTATAGATCCTGTTTGTTTTCAGAGATAGAATGGATGTGATTAGTAATAAGAGAATTAAAAGCGAGGGGATTGATAATAAGGGGATTAATAGTGAAGGGATTGATAGTAAAGGGATTAATAGTGAGAAATTATTAAATTATTTTTATATAAAATAATAAAATAAAAAAAAAATATAAAAAATTAAGTATTATATTTAAAAAAATTCCCAATATATAAAAAATAAAAAAATTTCTAATCCCCTCACTATTTTTTTAATGCCATCTCTACCTCCTCTTTACCAATCTTTTTTTTAAGAAAACTACTAATGCCAAGAAATTAATAGTCCTCTTCCCATCTCTCAAAACAAACTCCCCATTAATAATACTAAAGAATTAATAATCTCAATCTCCTCTCTATAACTCCAAACAAACGGGTCATAAAGTTTAAAAGCTAAAGTTGGGGTCATGATTGCTATAGTCACTATGATCATAAAAAGCAGAGCTGACAAATTCAACCTAAACCTGCCCAATGTGTAGAGTTGCGGCCGCCAAATTAATCATTATTATTATTATTATTAAAATTATTATTTTTATGATGATTAAGAACTTTAATAATTGGATTTTAATAAGAGCACAAGTGACGTAGTAATTTAAAAAAAAAAACAAAACAAATGTCAAAATATCAAATCACATACTAAGACCTACAAATTAAAATTTTTCTAGAACTCCCGAGGTCTAAAGCATTTTTCTTATTATTTTATTATCATTATTATTACTAACACCGTTATCATCATCACCATCAACATTATTATTATTACCTACACTATAATATAAAAATTAGAAGCGATATAAATTAAAAATAATAAATTTTAAATTTAATTTTATACCTATTAAATAATTTATTTTTAATTTAACACTTAAATTTTTATCAAATAATTTTTTAACTTAAAGTTAAAATATTTGACATTTTCTTTCCTATGCTTAAATTTTGACCATTGCTTCTAAATTCACAAACAAATTCATTACGGAAACTACGTACCGCAAAAGACAGCTAAACATTTAGGTGTTATTTGAAAAGTGGGTTGATTTTTATTTTTATTTTTTTTTTGATTATTTTAGTTTGGAGTTAAAAAAATTAGTTTGGAAAGGACTTTTGATTTTTTTAAATTTTTTTTGATTTTTTTTGAGAGAAATAATATAATAATTATGGATTAGATGTGATATTTTGTCTTATTAGACTAAAAAGTCTATTTTGTTTTTTGTGGCTATTTTAACCAAAATAGCCCAAAAAGTCTCTTCCCAAGTAGTGTTTTGAAAAGTTAGTAAAAAGTTAATTTTTTAATTTTTTAAATTTATTTTATCTTTTTGTAAGTAAAAAATGTGAAAGGTGATGTGACCCAAAATAGGTAAAAAGTTAAAAGCTGACCTTTTTTTTTTTTGCTTCCCAATATATTATTCTCACTTGGGTTGTTTGTTTCATTGTTTTGAAATCTGAATTGGATCGGTCAATTAGATCGGTTAGATTGGGAATTAGGCCTTGTTTCGGTCCGAAAAATCCTCTAAACCCGAACTAAGGGTAAGAATGGTGTAAAATTAAAAAATCGACAGATCCGGCAGTCAAACCGGTAGAACCAGTGACTCGAACCGAGTAATGAGGGTTTTTTTTTTTTTTTTTGTCTTTAACTTTTTTTTTTTTCCTTCTTTTCTTTTTCTTATATATGTATATATATATATATATATTTCAAAATTTTGACTAAAAATTCTTACTTCAAAACTCTCCTTTTATAAGGAGGAGTCTCATTGGAAGCTTGAGGGGATTATAAAAGTCTATTGTTATTTATAGAAAAAAGATTTTTCAAAGAGAATCTACAAAATTCTATGTAGTATTGAATCAAATTATTTGAATCATATTGATTGGAGGGAGAGTTGAAAAAAAAAATTTCCCTTCAAAATTAAATATAGCATTTAATCAATTTGTTTGGTTGGAGGGAATGTTAAAAAAATTAATTTTTTTAAAACAAGTAACTTTTTCTTATCAGTTATGATTTTATTTTATTAAATATTATTCAACAATTTTTATTTTTCTTTGAGTATTTATATATATTTTTATTTATTTATAATTTATAATTATATTTTTTTAATTATATAATATTAATTATGGCATCACAGTTCAATCACTTTAATCCGACAATTGAACCAGTGATTTGTCCATCTAATCTCTTTTTCAATTCACTCACCGATTCGATTTTCAAACCATCGATTTGTTTATTTAAGGTGATCCTAGAATATTCACAACCACAAAAGATCCAACAAATGCCTTCGAAACATAAAGGGACAACAGAGCAGTCTCCATGGTATTAAAAAAATCTCACAAGATCACATATTTTTATTTTTTTATTTTTGGAGCGGGATTTGTTTATTTAAGGTGATCATAGAATATTCACAACAACAAAAGATCCAACAAATGCCTTAAAAACATAAAGGGACAAGAGAGCAGTCTCCATGGTATTAAAAAAATCACACAGGATCACAAATTTTTATTTATTTTTTTATTTTTTGAGTGGGCTGGGCTTTGCCCTAGTTCTCAATTAAGAGTGACACTAGAATCAAGAATTCAGATACATCACAATATATATATACAGAAATATTTTTTGACACTAAAAAAAGTTGTCCCTAATATCTCTAATGCCTAAAACGACGTCATTTTGAAAAAAATTTTTTGATTTTTTTTCTTTTGCTTGTGCCTTGTTTTTTTTTTTTAGGCATTCGGGGCTCCCTGTTTCGGGGCCCCCTGTTTCGGGGCCCCAATCACTGCTGATATATATATACATAGTGTTTAGTCTAAATTCAATTATTGTATAGTGAAATTCACACCCGAAATTAATCCATATCCTTCACATTATTTTTCTTTGTATTTTTTTTAATTGAATTCTTAGTCTCTAACATTATTTATCTGATAATTTCGAAACACATACTCTTAGGTAGGAATGTACACGGTCCGGATTGGTTCGGTTCTGAGAAAATCTAAGAACCGAACCGATCTTAACGGTTCTGTGATTTTGAGAACCAGATCAGACCGTTACACTTGTAAAACCGGACCAGAATCAAACCGAAAAAACGGTTCGGTTTCGGTTTGGTTTACGGTTCCAAAATTTTTTATTTACAAGAATAAATTGTTAATATTAACAAAATAATTGCTCAAACTAATTACATTTAACTCATGATAAAAACTAATAATATTAAGGTATTACTTAATATTACATATCTGTACCATCCTAATATCATTAAAATTATAAAAAACCAATTAATAAAAATAAAACTTGATATTATATATTATATATATATATATCTTTTAAAATTCGATTCAGTTCGGTTCGGTTCGAACCGCGATTTTTTCATAAAATCCATTAACCGAACCGTTTTTACGGTTCTCATATTTTTTATTCCGAAACCGAACCAATTCTTAGTGGAACCGAACTAAACCGTTTGATTCGATCTGGTTCAGTCCGAATTACCAGTTTGAACGGATTTTTGAACAGCCCTACTCTTAGAATAACTGCAAATGAATCAAGTATTTCATAAAATTTGAACTCGTGATCTATAATTTTTGAAGCACATGTCAGAAGCTTAACTTGCCACTCAACCCATTTGTTGAGTAATACATATAAGATTGTAAATGAGTTCAGTTGAATTGAATCAAGTTGAGTAGTTAGCTTAAAAACATAAATGAGATTCAAACTCAAACTTGCCTTGTTTATATTTTGAATTGATCTAAAACTAAAAATCTATTACAACTCAAATGAGTTTCATTTAATTGAGCTCAAATAGTTTGATTTTTATTTTTTTATTTTTTTATATTGTACATAAATTTTTATAGGACTGAATAATAAACTGTTAAAACTTTATTTAAAAACTTAACAAGTTTTAAAATTTGTTTAAACTTAACTTATTTATATAATGATTTAATTTTGAATAAATTTTTAATGAGTCAATCACTAGTGAAACTGAAGTAAATTGAGCCTCCGTTTGGAAAGTGGTTTGGCTTTTTGGCTTTTTAACTTTTTTGGTTATTTGAGTCTGGGCTCAAAAGCTTGTTTTGGGAAGGGCTTTTTTGACTTTTTTGTGAGAGAAGAGCGTAATGATTATGAATTGGCTGTGATGTTTTGTCTGTTGTGACTTAAAGAGCCTATTCTGTCTTTTGTAACTTAAAGAGCCAAAAAAATCCGAAAGAACCCTTCCCAAACGAACCCTGAGTAATTTTGCAGCTCTAATTTCACATGATCAAAGTTTATTAGTCATTCATCTTTGCCGCTGGCCCTATTGTTTGTCTCAAGTGCAGTTTGTAGTCGTTACATGTCAAAGTTGGGGTTGTTTGAGGTGTTTTAAATAAGTGTATTTTTTATTTTTTAAAATTAAAAAGTTGAGGAAAAAATATGGATATTTGAGTTAACTTTTTAACTTTTTATGAAAAAAATATATATTAAAAAATTATATACAAAAGTGTGTAAGAGAAGATAGGGTAGTACGCCGTATGGATTGCAGTGCAGTCGGCGTGGTGAATACATGGGAAAAGATTGCCTCATTTTCGACCTTTGATTGGACGGTGTTGTTCTGCCCGTGGGGGCCACCACGGGTCCCATTTTTCTAATCAGAACCGTCAATGTGTAGAACTCGTTGAGTACTATATGTTTGTAAAAAATCACGTTGATTGAATATCGATAGCTATCTGATTGTGGTAGCTTTTTTTGTCAACTGTTAACTATAACACCATTCATTTTTTATACAAAACTGATTTGATCATTTAGTTAGCGATATTCGATAGACATGATTGCTTATAAGTATATAGTATTAGACGAGTTCTACATATTGAACGGTTCAGATTATAAAAAAAGAACCCATGGTGGCCCCTACGGGTCCAATTTTACCATCAAATTTAATGAATGTAAAAAAGTAAATTTTTTTTTTCTTTGGTTGTTTGCAGTGGGTTTGACGCAAGTACGGTTGGTGAGCAAAAAGTTGATTTGTATTAATATTTGTATATTAATTTTTTTTTATTATTTTTTTTATGAATAGTGATAATTTTTTAACTTTTTAACTTTTTCTAAACTTGCCAAACCAGCCCTAAAATTTGCGACACATTTTTTATTTATTGATTCATTAAAACAATAATTGGAACTGGTCTCCTTGTCAAGTTATTTTTTATTTACAGCCCAATTTTTCTTTAAGTGAGCACCAATAAATTTTAAATAGTAATCTTATGAACTATTTGTTCTTTCCTTTTTTCCTTATAGAACTAATGGTTACATTTTAGTATGAATTAGATAAAGGGTCAAACATAAACACGCATATATTATTTGTTGAAAGACAAATGTAGA
This sequence comes from Camellia lanceoleosa, assembly GCA_025200525.1. Classification (NCBI taxonomy): domain Eukaryota; kingdom Viridiplantae; phylum Streptophyta; class Magnoliopsida; order Ericales; family Theaceae; genus Camellia; species Camellia lanceoleosa. The sequence continues at coordinate 99,933,235 of CM045763.1, read as the reverse complement.
TTTCTCATAATATTGAAATTATTAAACATAATACTTCAAAAAAATATCTTATTATATTTTTCCCAAATGGAACATTCCAATGTATACTTCAAGAACGTAACACTCCTATGTAGCACGCTAAAAAATTCCTTAGTGTACTTTTCTCAAACGTAATAATGTCACGTCACGTTAAAAAAAAAACTCCTTACTATATTTTTTTCCAAACGTAACACTCCAATCAATGTAACAAACAAAAACTCATTAATGTATTTTTTCTAAACGTAACACTCCAAGATCGTAGCATTCCAATTTAACACACTAAAAAATTCCTTAACCTTTCTCAAAATAATAATGTAACATTCTAAAACAACTATTTATTATATTTTTCTCAAATGTAATACTTCAATCAATGTAATACATAAAAACTCCTTAGTGTATTTTTTTTTTCTAAACGTAACACTCTAATATATTACTCTAATGTAATACCAAAAAATCACACTAAGAAAAAGGTAGATTTTCACGCTCGACAACCAACATTTCGGCCACCAATCTCCCCAAAAAGAATCTTACACACCTCATCTTTCCGCTCTCATCCAAAAAATGAATCAGAAAATTAGAAAAATAAATCATAAAACGATATTCACTCTCAAATAACACAAAATCAAATAAATACAATTTTTCAAAACAAAAATAACTAATTGGTTTATAAGAAAACTCTTCAGACTAAATGGATCAACATTCCCTCGTATGAAATTTATGAATAAAATTTTCTTTTTCTTTTTTTTTTGTATTATTATTTTTATTTAGTTAGTTATTAATTTATTGTGTTTTTTATGTATTCAGAAAATGTTATCATTTCTACACCAATTATTAAAATTGTACTTCAAATTTCAACTTTTAGGCCCCGTTTGTTTTCAGTGATAGAAGGAAGGAGATTGATAGTGAGGGGATTAATAGTGAGAGAATTGTTAGTGAGGGGATTAATAGTGATGGGATTAGTAAAATTGTGTTTGTTTGATAACCAATGGAATAGTAATAGTTCATGTTTGTTTTGAGAGATAGGGATGGGATTAACCATGTGAAATTCCACAAATGCCCTTATTGTATATTATTAAATTTGGACTTATACCAAGTAAAGAATAAATAAATTTGTACTCAATATTATTATTCTTCTTTTTTTAATTTTTTTAATATTAAAGAATCTAATTATCAACAAATTTATTTATTCAATGTTTTTTTTTTATAATATTAATGACACAATTCCAAACGAATATAAAACTCATGTACACAGATGTAATAAATGAATCAATTTTATCTTTACAAAAACTAGTATACGTAATTAAGTGAGGAAATTAGAGTGAGTTTTTTAAACTGACATTTGTTCTTGTATCTTTTGCAAGGCCAGTGGAGGTAAAAATGTCAGCAAGCACTACAAGAAAATGCAGCATTGGCGAATAAAATAATTATTTTCGTCGCTAAAAGTAGTACAAATGGCGACGAAAATCAGTTTTGTCGCCAAACATGAGAACTTTTTCCGACTAAAGCAGTTTGGTCGCCGAAAATAGGGCTTTTAGCGACTAAATGTAAGTTTAGTCGCCGAATATAGAATTTTTAGCGACTGAAAACAATTTAGTAGCTACAAGGCACGGTTTTTGGCGACTAAAAGCATTTAGTAGCCAAAACTATAGGTTTTGGCGACCAAAAAATACTTTAGTCGCCGAATGTAGCTGTTTTACCGACAAACAAACTTTTGGTAGCTGAAACTGAACAAGTGGCGACTAAAACTGAGTTTAGTCGGCAAAAGTGGAGCTTTTGGCGACTAAAATCGATTTAGTCATGAAAAGTTGTGTTTTTGGGCGGAAATTAATGTATTTAGCGACAAAACAGCATTTAGTAGCCAAAAAACATACAATTGGCGACTAAAATTCATATTTAGTCGCCAAAAGTGCTCCCCTATTTTTTTTAATAAATACTTTATTTTTTACATAAAATATATTAAATAAAAATAATTATTTATATATATATTGTTTTTTATTAATATCAGTCAATATATTATATAAATAATATATTTTACATTTATAGTCATGAAATGTTCATGTGGCGCAGTGGGGAGAGTGTTGGTAAATGGGAACAGTGTTGGTAAATGTGTACAGAGTTGGGACATCAGTGGTTCGAAACCTGGGAGAAGCGGAGGCTTAATTTTTTTTTTTTCGGAAAAAATGCCTTCGGCGACTAAACTTTTTCGTCGCCAAATGTATTGGTTTGGGCGACTAATGGATTTAGTCGGCAATTCATGACCTATTGGCGACTAAAATAGTTGTCGCTAATTGCATAATTTGAAAAGTGGAATTGAGTATTGGCGACCAAAAGTTTGGTCGCAGAAGACCTGCTTTTTGCCGACTAAAACATTGTTAGTCGCCAAAGCCTTGGGCGACCATGTTTAGGCGACAAAACTGGCGACAAAAAAATTCAGTCGGGGAAGGTATAAAAGCGACTTTTGGCGACTAAAAATGGACCTTTGGCGACTAAAAATTTAATCGCCAAAGGTGATTTTTCTTGTAGTGAAGCTATCAAATAAATCCGATGGAATTTCATATACATGCAGTGGAAGAGTATCATCATCTGCAACCATATTTTAAGAAAAATAAAATTAAATAAAATATAAAATGAGAGAAAAAGAGAGAGAATAGTCATTCAAAAAATTACTGCTAAGAATTTCTTTCTTAATTGCAACCATACATAAAGTATACAGAGATGGAACTTCACCCATTCTTGAAAAAATGATCTGCAATTTTGCAATCTGAAATTACAATTTGAAATTAAATAGTAGCTAAACATCAACATTCTCCAGTCTGACATTACAGTTTGAAATTACACTAATTTGAATCAAAGACAACTTGTAATCAGAATACTACCCAATTCGTCCTTGTACAGTCTGAGAACAGTTAGCTTTTCTCACCTGCAACACCAACAAGATTGAAAATCTGAAGAAAAAGAAGAGCTTCTGGAGAGAGCTTGTTGTACGAGAATGAAAATCTGAAGAAGAAGAAGAAGAGCTTCTCTTGCCTCTCCCTTTTGCTGCAGCTGCTTTGATGAGTTAGGGCTAGGGCAACATGGGTAAAGAAGTAATCACACTCCTTAATACCAACGGACTAGCTTTGAATACCAACATCAGGGGCAAACTGTGAATCCCCTCTGCAAGGCCTCTATGAAGCCGTTCAGCTTATCAATCTGTCCCTCGTCTCAGTAAACAAACAGGGTATTAAGTGGGACCTACAGTAAACCTAATCCCAATCTCCCTCTTATCCCCCAAAACAAACGGGGCCTTAGTGTTGAGCAGTGTTTTACGCATCATTTTGAGCATTAAAAACACAATTTACATTCTAACTACATAAAATAAATAGAACTACATAAATAAATAGAAAATATAAAAAATGGGTGATAAATCCAATTTAAGAAGGGTATAACTCATTAGGTTTAGTGAATATTTTTTATTGGTGAAAGGTTTATCTTTTCTGAAATAGTTTGGAGAGAAGTCATTTTGTTATTTTTGAAGAACATTTCATTTTTAATTTTACTCTTTAATTTATCTGTTGATTTTTTTTTTACTATCTTTTCAAATAAATATCTATCTATTCAAATTTATATCTATATATTCAAATTTTTTGTCTATCTGTTCAAATTTTTTTAACCTATCTGTTGAATTTTTATAATCTATTTTTTCTATTTGTTCAAATTCATCCCATTTTCAAATTTTCTCTCTTTATCTATTTCTCTATCCACTTCTCTTTTCTCTCTATCTGTTTATCTCTCCATTTATAAAAAATCTAGCTTTATTGAAAATTCTTTTGAAAATCTAGATTTGTCCTATGATAAATGATTGTCGATTTAGGTGATCCAAATTAAAAATTATAAAACCATGATCAATGTAGAAAATAGAGAGTAAGAGAAAATCAATCCACAACATAAGATATTTTTTATGTGAAAAATCACAATTGGAATCCACCAACTTAGGATAAAAAACCACGGACCTTCGGCCAATCGAACAATCTACTATGAAAGAAAATAGTACAAAAGATATCTTACAAAGGCCACTCCGAGCACACGCATTTGTTCAATCTACGAGTAATACTTCTTTCTCTACTGGATCTCCTCAACGCACCACGACATCAAATGGCTTTGGAATCCACCGCAGCCTACAATCTTGGAATCAATCAAGAAAGTTTGTCGAATCACACGATGCCAATGACTCTGAAATCCACCCAAGCCTACAATCTTACAATCCACAAAGAAGGTTCACTTTTGAAGGTGGAAAGAACTTGTTAACAAAACTTGATGATTAGCTTTGAGGCTCTTGGATGCTAATGTATCATCAAGTAGTTGAGAGCATTACAAATAAACCTCACTACAAGTTCACTCTAAAAAATAAAACTCTCTTACACAAATAGATCTCTAAAAAATATCTCTATCTCAAAATAGACTCTCTCAAGCTAGGAAGTGTTTAAAAGAGTATATGAGAGAATAGAAAATGTGTACGAGAGATACACAACAAAACATCGAAGGGGGCCTTTAAATAGACTTGGGCAGGGCAAGTTCACGGACTAGTCACGGGTGCAGTCCTATGGTCGCGGGCACGGGTTGCCTTCGCGGGTTCCAAAGAAAAGTACTGGGAGCTGGACGTTTGGACTTACCATGGTTGCGGGCGCTGTTCAAATGTTCGTTGTCGCGAGTACCTAGGTTGCGGGCCCGAGGAGTGGGGTCGTGTGCTCGACCGTGCCATGTAGACATTACGAGCGCTATAGTGAGGTGCACGGACGGGACTATGCATGCTAGTTCGACTGCTTTTGCAAACTTTTGATGCTGCTTTCTTCCACAAATTCGGCATTGCTTCCCATATGCGTTGATAACTCATTTTCCTCAGTCAAATCTCCTTCTTTTGAACTGGAAAGTTTACACAAATTGTCCACCAAAATCTTTGAATCATGCTTATGCCAGCAAGGTCAAGAAGCATGTGAATCACCATCACTACACCCATGTTTTGACATCAAAAAGTAGAAACAAACATCCACCAAAACTAAAAACTTTCCATTTTACAAAATCAAGAAAATAAGAAATAAAAAAAACCAACTAATAAATAATTTTGTCAACTTTGTCTCAGTATTTGCCAAAATAAGTCACATGCAACAAAATTAGGATTAAAAATCCTAACAACTTCTTTTTTCTCTATATCTGTTTTTCCCTTCACTTCTCTTTTCTCTCTTTATCTGTTGATAAATCTCTATTCATTTTTATTTTTTATTTTTTCTATCTATTGAAATACCAAAACAAACCAAATTCGATCTGTTCAAAAACAAATTGACCAGATCTGAGCTATTTTGAACAAATTCGAATAAATCTTAGCCAATTTAAACAGATCTGAGCGATTGTTCATTTATGCATCTGCAATATATTTATCATCAACAATAACAACATTTGTTTAAAAAAATAAAACAATAATAACAACCACAAAAATAGAGCCAACAAATCATCACACCATAGACGTATCATCATTACACCACAAATTCATCATCATCCAATCAAAAAAAAATCAGCGTCATTACACAACATATATGTTTATCATTACCACACAATATATCTGTTCAAATCCACCAGAATTCAACACACACACACACACACACACACACACACACACACACACACACACACACAGTGAGAGACAGAAGAAGCCTAAGATATTCGTTTTGGATCTATCGAGGGTTTCGGCAGTGGGGGGCAGAATGGATGCTCTATGTACAAGAAACTAGTTGGGTTGACTGGAGGCACCAATCTAAACAATGTGACGAACAAGAGTGGAGGAGCTATGGTGGTGCTAGTGGAGGAGGTGTTGTGGCAATACTATGACGGAGGACGACAGAGGCAGTGAGTAACGTTAAGATTGGCGGAGGAGAGAGAGAGAGAGAGAGAGAGAGAGAGAGAGAGTGAGTGAGTAAGGGGGAGAGAGAGAAATAAAAGCATGAGAGAGGCGAAGCTGGTTGTGGGGTATTTTGGTCATCTTACGATAACTTGTCTTTATGAACATAATAAATTAGTGCCTGAATTTTTGAGTAAAGAAAATCTAAGATTGGATTTTTCGTCCGAGTACTCTAAAAAATAAAGTGAGAATTACAATTACTAGGTGTCTGATTGATTAATGATGTAATTCACATTTTGTGGATCTGTATCTATTTTGATAATTTAATTTTTTTTTCTTTTTTATTTTGTATGGTTTGTGTAATTGATCATTTAGATGAAAAATGAAATTTATTAAATATGGGTATTCATATGATGGAATCATAAAACCATAACAAACAATAGACAACTTTTTTCTTTTTTTTTTTGGCCCGGTTCTTCTTCGATTGTGGTTAGGATCTTTTTGGCCTTGCTGTTGATTAGTTTAAAAAAAATTTAATAAACAATTTGTTTGGCATATTTTGTAAAATTAACGATTCAAATGAGCCCACAAAAATAAAGGGTAAATTATAATTACACCCTCTGCAATTTACTTAAAATATGAATTGCCCTATGTGATTTAGAAATTACATCATGGCCATTGACGTTTTTAATTTCACAAAAGATAACCCATTTTATTAATAAATCATCAAGTCAATTAAAATTTTTTAATGATACATAAATATATTTCAATTATTAATTCAACTAATTTTATTATTGTATTGGAGAGAAGTTAGAAAAAAAATTCAATTAATTATGTTAAATAAAAAATTATAACAATGGGGTATTTGTGATTTTCTAAATTATAGCGAGCAATCCATGGAAAATTTCAACGTTGTATTTGTAATTTATCCAAATATAAGTTAGGGTATTTCTATTTACATACCATCGATCATCTTAGTACACACCATTACTTAGATTAGGGTATTTCTATTGCGGGTTTAGTTTTAATGATTTAAATTATTTTTTAAGGTCTTTTGTATATATTATTTATAATTTTTTTTTTGGGTATGATAATCATATCCTATTTGATTTAGAAAAATACTTGAGACATTTAATTTATTACTTTTAAAAACCACCTCTACTGATATATTTGACAAGTGTCAAATTTTAATATGTAAAACATTTCATCGTATGGTCTAATCTCAATGTCACATCATTAGGGGTGATTTAGTGATAGTAAATTAGAGGGATGTAGCATTGTTAATTTAATGTATCACATTTATTTCAAAAAAAAAAAAGAATGTTTTAAATATAGAAAATCTTTTTTTTTTTTATGACAAACTCGATATTTTGAATTAGGTACGATTATTAGATCAATCTAATTTTTGTGTATATAATATACATAAAAGATCTTATAAAATAAATATTTTAAATTATCAAAATAAAACTCGTGAGCCATGAGTCCAGACAACATCCTTCAGTTCACATCATGATGGGAGAAAAGCCCAGCTGATAGTAAAATATGGACTAAATATATATCCTGGCAGACAAATGTTTGCAAATCTACGAAAAGAAATATAAAAGAAAAAACATCATACAAAAATAATTAAAAAGCTACTAATTTTTTTTTTTCTTCTCAAACCCTAAAAACTGGTGTCTACTCACAGAACCTAGAATCTATACCCATTAAAACACAAAATAAAAAATAAAAACTAAAAATCATGCAAATTGGAAAATTTGAATTATACGATGAATTGTAGAAGTATTTCCATACAGGAGAAATTACCAATAGATTTTACTTTTGAGACTTATTACCTACTAAGTACTATTGATAAATTTATCAAGTGATAAATGTATTAGTCTTTTATTTTTATGAATAAATTTATAATGAAAAATTTATCAATCTCTTTGTTTTTATGAATAAATTTATAGTGATAAATTTATCAGTCTCTTATTTTTATAATGATAAATTTATCAATTAGGACCAGTAGGTAAATAAGTCTAATTAATAAGACTGAATTGGTAAGTGCCTTTCAAAATAAGGGACATAAAAATTGGAAACCCCTCACTAAATTTGAAAATTAGTACATTGTCAAAATAAGTACATTGCTATTCAAATTTGAAAATTAGATTTTCTTTTAAAATCTAATATTCTGACAATTAATTAGGATATTTAAGATAACACTCTTGCTCGTTTCTTCTATAATCATTCATTAATCATATTACTTACATATTGAGTCTAAAAAATGGATCTAAAAATTAGATTTATATATTATTACAGTTCCGATTGAGAGCTCGAATCGAGCTCCCCCGAATGCCCCGAAATGACGAAACGACGTCGTTTCGTCGTTTTAATTTTTTTTTTTTCGATCAGAAAATCAGAAGAAGAAGAAAGAAAGAAAGAAGAAGAGAAGAAGAAAGAAGAAGAAAGAGAGGGGAGGCAGAGGCAGGGGGAAGAGGCGGGGGTTTGAGGCAAATGCAGGGTCATGACGATCGGGCAGAGTCGATCAGGCGGAGAGGCGATTTCATGAGTGGGTCATGCGACGATGAGGCTGGGCGTGAGGCGACAGAGGCGAGGGTCATGCGAAGTGAGGACGACCCGCCTCTCTCTCTCTCTCTCTTCTCTGTCGGGGCATTCGGGGGGATGGAATTCGAGGCACAAATCTTTATTCATATTATTATTTTTAGTGAAAAGAAAAACTTTCCAAAAGTAGCAGAAAAAACAATAAAACTACTAATTTGGAAGTCTAAATCATGAAATTTGACCCCAAAATTGTTATTTTTCCAGACTTAACATGGACTTTCATCCCAAATTCAATAATTTTTCAGACGATCACATGAACTTGTTGAATAAATCATATTTTCATTGCGAAAAATGCTTGAGAGCACTAATTAGTGCTCCCACTAATTAGGTCGCAGTGGGTCCTGTCAGTAATGATGTGATGTTTTGGTCTTGGAGTTGTATTTTTTTTTTTTTTTTTTTACTTTTTTAATGCATTAGTGCTATTAGTGGTGATGTTTTTAGTGGGATGAATCATTGTTGTTTTCATTGCGGCAAAAATATTCGAAAATCACCATATTCCTTATATTGATGTAAGCCAAGAACTTGCAACAAAGATACACGTAATAAAAGTAATCAGTGTGTTTAGTTTGAGTTTTTTAGATTAAGTTTTTTGAAAATTGACTTTTTTGATTTTCGTGTTTTTTTTATTTTTAGTGAATATTTTTAAAATTTTAAACATTTTTTTTACTTTTTTAGATGCACCTTACTTAGATGTATCTAAAAAGTAAAAAATTTGTGAAAAAATATTTTAAAAATTTAATAAACACATAAAAATATAAAAAAAATGTACTGAATTCTTGTATTTTTTTTATTTTTGGTATTTAGTGAATTTTTAAAAGATTTTTTTTTACAATTTTTTTACTTTTTAGGTGTATTTATGTTAGGCGTGTCTAAAAAGTAAAAAAATTGCTTAAAATATTTAAAAAAATCAATAAAAAAAATACGAAAAATAAGAAAGTATAATTTTCTAAAAAATATTTTTTGAAAAGTGGAAACAAAGAACATGAGGGGCCACCCCCGGCCAGCTATCTAGAGAGTGCCACTACTATGGTTAGTTTTTTTTAAATTGTATACAATTTTTATTAATTGTGGCCCCTCTGCTTTGATTGAATACGGTCTCATCCCTTTTTTGATTGCCTATAATTGTGTATTTGGAATTTTTATTTATTTGTTTCTTACAAAATTTATGATACAATTTATAGGCCAAGTTTGGGAAGTTTAGAATAAGTGCACTTTTTGACTTTTCTTGTATTATGTGTAGAAAAAGTAGAGAGGAGATGTTGATTGATGTGACTCAAAAAAGATAAAAAGATGAAATAAGTGCACTTATATTGGGATGCCAAACTTGGCTTAAGCATATTTTTAAGTTATATTTAGTTTATGAATTTGAAAAGAAAAAAAAAATGTCTATAAAATGTAAATGAAATATAATTATATGTCATCTACTTTTTTTTATTTCTCTTTCCAAATTTCTTTCAAAATCTATAAATCAAACACAACCTTAGAGATATGAAAAGTTCCACACTATGTGAATGCGTGTGTAAATTATTACGTGAAAATTTATATAACTCTAACATTAAACATATGCAAAAACAAACTAGGCCATATTGTGCATTACGATTTGGAATAACCAAAAGGAAAATTACTAGCCTTGTTTAAATGACAAATTATTGAATAGCTTGACATCTCATAAATAAATTTGAGTCATTATTTCCATGCCATTGTCTATTATGACAGTGAATATTATTATTATACGAAAAATGTTGAGCAAATTTTATTAGAATAAAAAATACTAAAAAAAAAATTTTAAGTGAAAGAGAGTTGATTGCATACAAGTTTTATCTTCAAAAATTCATGGATCATAAGAAAATACAATTAAGAAATTACAAAAATTTTGCGTCAATGATTGAGAATGACTAAAAAATGAAACAATCTATCCACTTGTTTTCAAAGCAATTATATTTGTGCTTACTCTTTCAATTAACAAAATGAATGATGATTTTGTAGCATATTGTTTTCTTTTGTTCAAATAGAAAATTATTTGAGTTTATATATATTAATTTAGTATTAAATATTAATTTATTTTTCATTCTTTAATTGAAATAGAATTGTTTATATCAATTGATATAAAATTAAAAAAAAAAAACCTTATTTGGCCCCTTGAAAATGAAATCTTAATTCTGCCCCTACTACAAAACAATTGTTCCTCAGCATGATGGCACATTAATTTAATTTAAACAAAGGTGTATTTGTTTTAAGAGGTAGAATGGAAGAGATTCATAGTGAAGGGATTCATAATGACGGGATTAAATAAAATTGTGTTTATTTTGATGATAGTTATTAGTGTAGAAATTGTTAAATTATTTTTATATAAAATAATAAAATAAATAAAAAATACAAAAAAATAAATATTATGGCAAATTACATATACCTCCCTCGAGGTTTAGCTAAATTACAGATGCCCCTGAGATTTCGGAAATTACATATACCCCTCCTGAGGTTTATATTTTCATAACAAATTGCTCCCTGAGGTTTATATTTTCATAACAATTTGTCCCATAATTTATTATGCAAATAATACCTTCAGGGGGTATTTATAATTTCTCAAATCTCATGGGGTATCTATAATTTTGCTAAATCTCGAGAGGGGTATATGTAATTTGCCCTAAATATTAATATTAAAAAAATGCCCAACATGTAAAAAATAAAAAAAAAACTTCTAGTCCTCTCACTATTTTTCTAATACCACCTTCACCTCCACCTCCTCCATCCCAATCCCTCTTTCAACCTCCATCTTAATCCCTTCTTCCATCCTAATCACTTCTCCAACTCTACAAACAAACACAATATTAAGTGGGCTCCACTTCCATACTAATTACATTCCATCCCCTACGCTCCAAAACAAACGGGCCAAAAGGGTATAATATTGTAAAATAGAATAGTACAAACTTGTCACTTAGGCCAAGTTTGACAACTCAAAAATAATCTATTTTTTTATCTTTTTTCATCACATCACTTTTCTACTTTTCTACATATTTTTTCATAAAAAAATAAAAAATACATTCATTTAGCCTCCGTTTGGGAAGTGGGTTGACTTTTTAACTTTTTGACTTTTTTGGCTTTTTTAGCCTGGGCTTAAAAGTTTGGTTTGGGAAGGGCTTTTTGACTTTTTGACTTTTTTGAGTTTTTTTGTGAGAGAGGAGTGTAATGATTATGGGTTGGATGTGATGTTTTGTTTTTTGTGACTAAAAAAACCTATTTTGTCTTTTGTGACTAAAATAGCCAAAAAACCCAAAAAAAACTCTTGCCAAACTTAGCCTTAAATCATCTCAAAGAACCACTTATCATCATTCTACTATTGCGGTGTTTGAAAACCCAAGTTGCTTCAGATTTTACTCACAACGGAAAAAAATTCAAAAAAGGCGCACCGTAGCTGCGTCAATAAGCTAAGTCCAGCTGTATGGCACTTTGTGGCTAAAATGACGTTTTTACCCTCCGTTGCTCTATATATAGTGTAAATTAACTTAGTTACTTCACACCAAATAATCACAATACAAAAAAGAAGAAGAAAATAGGATGAAGAATCAACTTCTAACGTTGCTTTTCCTTATTGTGACAGTCTTTTCAAGTATCGAAGCTCGAACTTGCAAGCCTAGTGGCAAGCTAAGGGGCAAGAAGCCTCAGGGAAAATGCAACAATCAAAATCAATCTGAGTGTTGCGAGGAAGGTAAGCTTTACACTACTTTCACATGTTCGCCACCAGTGTACGCTCGTACAAAGGCATTGTTAACAATCAACAGCTTTCAGAAGGGCGCTGATGGCGGAGGGCGATCTGCATGCGATAACAGGTTCCATTCAGATAACAGGCGGGTGGTGGCACTGTCAACCGGGTGGTTCAACAAGCGACAGAGGTGCTTGAACCACATTATCATCCATGGAAATGGACGAAGTGTAAAAGCAATGGTGGTTGATGAGTGTGATTCCACCTTGGGTTGTGATGCCGATCATGCTTTCCAGCCTCCATGTCCTCATAATATTGTTGATGCCTCCAAAGCCGTGTGGAAGGCTTTGGGTGTTCCTGAAAAAGATTGGGGCAACTTGGATGTTAGTTGGTCCGATGCTTGATCTACAACGCATTTATATTTATCAAAAGTAGTTGCAAGTTGTGTGCTTTTTATATTTTCCTGTTTCATTTTGAAGTTAATGTTTTTCTTCTTATGTTGTAATAAAAAAGAAAGTTTACTGCTACATGTAAATTAACGGATTCAAATAACAATAATTAAGACTACATATTTTAATCATGGATTTAATGTAGTTCTCCCTTCACTGGTCAATAATAAAATGCAGAATAATGTGGGGTAGCTCGGAAAATCACGGTTCGATTTTGGCTCGAATGGCCTAAAACGACGTCGTTTTGGGCTGTTTATTTTTTATTTTTATTTTTTTTCTCTTTTCTTCCTTTTCTTTCGTCTTCTTCGTCGACTTCAACAGAGGAGAGAGAGAGAACGAGAGGGAGAGAAAGAGGGAGAGGGAGAAGACGCCGATGCCCAGCTCCGATCGTCGCCGCCGATCGTCTCGTTGCCCAACTCCGATCGTCTCGCCGATGCCCAGCTCCGATCGTCTCGTTGCCCAGCTCCGATCGTCTCGCCGATGCCCAGCTCCGATCCTCCCCCTCCCCCTCCCCTCCCCTCCCCTCCCCTCCCCTCTTCTGCTGAAATTTGAGCCGTTTGGTTCGAAATGGTTTCGAGCTATCAATCGGTGCTGTAAAATGCATAGAAGGGGGATCACGTCAGGTCACATGAGTACGCTTTAACGGTACTAAGAGAAAAAAATATTAACAGATTTAGCATCCGTGTTTGATTGGACAAAGATTTTTTGATTTTTTTTTATGAAAGATAATATAATAATTATGTGTTAAATATAATATTTTATTGATTGTAATTAAAATAATTTATTTTATTTTTTTAATTATTTTAATCATAAATTAACTTGTCAATTAACACTTTTCTTGGACAGTGTGTTTGATATGACAGATTTTTTGGGGCTGTATATTTTTGACCTTTCAACACGCTATCACAGCTTTCTTGGGCAGTGTGTTCGGCCGTATATTTTTTACCTACCAACTTGCCATCAGAGCTTTCTTGGGCAGTGTGTCGGCACGGGAGATTTTTTGGGCCGTATATTTTTGACCTTTCAACTTGCAATACAGCTGTCTTGGGCAGTGTGTCCGGCCGTATATTTTTGACCTTCCAACTTGCTATCACAGCTTTCTTGGACAGTGTGTTCGGCGTAGGAGATTTTTTGGTTTGTAGTTATGATTTGAGAAGATAATAATAGTCAGTTTTTTAGTAAAAATTTGATTATAAACAGATTATAATTAGTTTTTTTTATGACAGAAGAGGTTAGTAATAATTTAAAAATCAGATTATTACACTATTTCCAAAAAAGCCCTAAGAGCTAATTAGTTTTTTTTTTTAAATTAAAAAATTTATGAGAATAAGGAATTGATTATGTAGATGCGAACAGTATTAATAGGCGAGTATGCACTTTGAATCTCTCTTAGTGCATTTTACTTCCTTGTACCGTTAATTTTATATTTTTAATGAAAATTTTATTTTATCAATCAAAAAAATGATGAGATGATGGTATAATTACATTGAAATTAAGGAGTTGTTTGAGGTATTTTAAATAAGTGTACTTTTTGTCTTTTTAGACTAAAAAGTTAAGGGAAAAAATAAAAATATTTGAATTAATTTTTTGACTTTTTATGAAAAAATGTGTAGGAAAAAATTAGGATTAAGAATTGTGCAGCCGTATTTTTTGACTTTGGTGAATAATGATAATTTTTTAATTTTTTGAGTAAATTTTTAACTTCTTGACTTTTTTTTAACTTGCCAAACTTACCAAAGATTACTATCTAAAGACTTAACTTTTACAATTAAAAAATAAAACAGGAAAGTGAAATTTTGGTAAAAAGTGTAATTTAACCAAAAAGTAATCACTAATAAAAGTTCAGGGAAAATGAAAGTGTAGTGTAATTAATACCAAAATAAAAATTGTATGCACTTAAAAAAAATATTCAGAAATTACTTAAAATTTAGATCAAATTACAAAAAGTAAAGAGTGTAATTTATCTTTAAAATAAAGATACATTAATGTGATCGTTTCACAACTTCGTTTTTTCATTGACAAAAAAAGTTGGCACATGAAACCCAACAAATCATATGCGATCAGCAATCCGAGAGGGGCTTGGCAAAGAGCGAGAAAAAAAAAAAAAAAAAAAAAAAAAAAACCTCCACTGGCCTTGGCAGACTCGATGCCTACAATTTTCACACTTATTTTTTTTTTTTGTTTTAGGTCATTTCTAGCGGTTCATTAAATTTAAATTTTAATGAAAAAGTTACTGTTTAGTGCTTCAACGGTTGCACTAAATTAGTATCAAATTGAGAATTCACTAAAAAATTCATCAAAGTGAGAACAGCGTACAGATTTCATCAAATTACTGTGCGTGATCGTTGGAAGAGAGGAACCGGTCAATCAGCCGGTTGACCAACCGGTCGACCACTAAAAGGTTCAAACAGTTCAAATTTATTTGTGCAAACAATTCAAAATTTTTTTTTTTTTTTTCCTCTTACCGGTCGACCAGCCGATCGACCGGCCGGTCGACCAACCGGTTGTCCCGGAGCAGATTTGATAAAAAGTGAACTGTTGGAGCCGTCTGTATCAGATTGAGAAAATGATGATTTTTTTTTACTCAAATTTGATGAAAAATTTAGTGAACCGTTGAAGATTTTCTTATTGATGTAATTATAATTATTTAAGAGTTCATTAATAAAGGTTTTTTTTCTTAAAAAAAAAAAAAAATAGTAATCATAAAGTTGTTCTTTGGTGGAGACAAACTTGTCAAGTTTCAAGTACTTGTTCAATCTTTTTCCTGTCAAAATTACTCTTTTCTCTTATAGGAGAAAGTTTCTAAGCATCGCATTAAGTTGGCAAGTGAATTTAAGGTTGGTTTGGCATAATTTATATAATTCATCTTTTTATTTTATTTTATTTTTTTCATCACATCACCTCTCTATTTTTTTTATATCTTTTCGTAAAAAGATAAAAAAAAATATTTTTTTAGAACATCTCAAACAATGTTTTAAAAACCGGACCGGTGAACGAACCGGAAAAGGGACCGGGTGGACGGGTCACCGGTTCAACCGGAATCGAACCGTGACGTAATAAATATATTAAAATTATATTTAAATAAAAATATAAGTAATAAAATTATAAATTAAAAATATTAAATTATCTTAAATATTTGTCCTAATATTTTTTTTACTGAAAAATATAATAATATATTTTGAAATATTATTAATTTCAATTTTGGAAGATGAAATTAAATATTTAATATTCCCTCCATATGATTTTATTTCAAATAATTTAATTGAAAGGAGAGCAAAAATTTTGGAGGGATATCAAAATTTTAATATTCCCTCCAATACATTTGATTGAATCCCACATGGATTTCTTGAATCTTTTTGAAAGAATTTTTTTCTTATAAATAGGTGAAGACTTTGACAATAATTTCATCAAGCTCTTAATGGGATTCCTCACAAGAGGAGACCCTTGAAAAAGAGTTTCAACTTAAAATTTTCTTATATTCTTATATTTTATATATTATATATATATATATAAAATAAGAAAGAAAGAAAAGAAAGAAAGAAAAAAAAGAAAAACTAAAATAAAAAAAAAATAGACTGGTTTGACCGCGGTGAACCGGCTCCGGTTCGCCGGTTCAACCGCGGTTTTTTCCGATTTTCATTAAAGAGGCCGGTTTTCATCTTTGGCCGGTTTAGAGGGTATATTCGGACCGGAACTCCGACGGTTCAACCGGTCGAACCGACCGGTCCGATTCGATTTTTAAAACCATGATCTCAAACCAACTTTTAATGAGTCAAAATTTATTTTTATGCTTAATCCAAACACAGATTTTTCAGTCAAACAAGCCAATAAAATAGGATCCACCCATAAACATCACCTAGCTATAATGAGCTTTACTATGAAGGATTTGAGCTCATTACACTCACAACCTAGCACTTAACTTTTGACCAATTCAGTACTGATTCGAAGGAACTCTTGAAAAATGTCTCTTTAGTTTTGGTTTTTTGTTCTTGTCTTCGTCTTTTCAAGAATAAAAAATAAAATTTTTGAAGCACTTTTGTGTTTTTTAACGGTGAGTTTGAGAACCAGAATGGAATCTATGGTGGATATTTACCATCTCATATTTGGGACAAGAATGGAATGTATGGTGAATATTGAGAGTGTGTATTGTGGAATCATGTATGAAATGAATTTAAATCACACAGGTATATTTCTAAATAATTTTCGGATAATTTTTTTTAGATTTATAATATTGCTCTTTTTTAAAACTAGGTATGCATGCCAACCTCTAGAGACTCTTTAAAGTGACTCAAATTCAAGATATTAGATCTTATATTATTTTTTTTAATAAACATTTTGTACCATTTTTGGTTTGTTAGTAGATCTAGATGTTTGAGACGTAGTTGAAAGAGTTAATTTTTTATTACATAAGTTAAAAAGTTAAATATATATATATATATATATATTTGTCATTAGTTTGAGAGTTTTTTTTTTTTATATTATTTTTAGACTTGAACTAATATTAGTGTAGGAGAACAAGGATAAACAATTTTCTGGTAGTATTTCAAGTCCTCTAACAATTAGTTACATTATATATTATTTCAAGTCCTCAACATTCATTTTTGCCCCAAAACTAATGCCCAAACTTGCAATTGATTCATATATTTTTGTAGAGTTTCATTTAAAAGCATATAACAGTCAAGTGAGAGCTAAAATACCCCTATGATGGGATAGGGTTACCATGTCCTAGTTTCGTCAGGAACTAGGGTTCACGACTCAAGCAAAGTGTTTCACGCAATCCTGAATTTGGGTAAGCAACCTATCCTAGTTTGGAACAGTCTCTATAGCTTTCGATATGCAACTAGGCCGATTGGTCAAAAAAGGGTACCTCGGCAAGACTACCTAATATACCTCTCACACCTAACACCGAGAAGTGAAAAGAGAATCAAACGGTACAACGGTAGTCCAGATCTAAGGGTTGTGTTCCTACCGTGGCAGAGCCCGCAACCGGTCAGCCTTTTTGTCAAGCTTTTCCAAGCAAGCCTCCGGCAAACCGTTCAAGAATAGTAGATGGCAAACACTGTGACTTAAGCGCACCGATGCAAATGCAAATGCAAAGAAAAACATAAGTGTAGAAAAAAAAGTCGTATCATGAGTTCGAGCCAAGTTCTCTAAGTCCCCAGCAGAGTCGCCAGAAACCATGACTCGTCTTTTTCGCACCCCCTTTCAGAAGGTTTGAAAGAAAGGCCTCACAGTTCGGACTCCCACGGTTCTGAATCTAATCTCACAAGTGCAATGTGAAACTGATAAACACCAAAGAGTCCACATCCGGCAAATCATTCTGGAAAACTGATTTTGAATCAAAATGCCAAAATTGAACTGCTTTGCCAGATACAGAGTCGCCACCTAAATATTTTTTGTTTTGGAAAAATTTACGAAACCCATGACTTGTGTCAAAAAGCCCACGTGTCCGTCATCACCAAAGTTGCCTCAGCTCGGGAACTTAGGTACAAAAGGGGAAGGTCATGAATTGAGCACTCCCGCTCGCCCGATCAAAGATTGGCCTCTACTAATCATGATATAATTTTTTATAAACATTATGTGCTCTTGTTGATTATTAAACTAGCTTTACTATGTGATGCACACAAGCAAGTATAGACTAGTTTGCTCAATTTGGTACAATTCAACTCATGTTTGTTTGCGAAATTGGTTTGAATTTGCCACATCAAGTGGGCTTAAAGTTTGCGGTTTTGCCACTAAACATAGTGGGCTTAAAACTGATTGGCCACTCAACAGAGTAGGCATAAAACGCATATTTGTTAAACTGTTCCAATTCAAACAACAAGCCTTCATCCATAGGCATTCAAGCAGTTTAGCATTTAAGCACATAGCCTCATGGCAAGTGTGCTAATCATGGCAACATTCACACTCATGGAAGTATGCTAAAGCGTAAAAACTCACCTAGTACTCCAAGCTAGGAAGACATGAGTTAGAAAAATATGCATGATTCCTAACTATGTTAAGTGTCTAATGCAACGCATGCAATATGCAATTAATAGGCTCGGCTACTAATATAGCATATGATTCGATTTGAACAACACGCGATTAAACACGTATTCAAAGAAGATATTGAAATAGCAATGCAGTTTGAATGATGCACCGAGCCTTGATGCATGCAATACGAATGAATGGATGCAAGCATAAATCATAAGGTATGCTAATTTAAAACATGACCCTAATCTAACCATCGAAAGCGATTAAATAAAAAGAAGAAAGACGTGGGATTGGAAAATATACACACACGCACGCACACTTATTACAACATTATGCCCTCGTGAAGGGGGGTCCGAATGAATAAGAGCTAACTAGCTACGCTAATTAAGCTATCTAATTATTACAAAACTTGAATTAATTAACTATTCTAGTTAACTAACTATTACAAACCGAAATCGAATAACTAGTTAAACTAACTAATTATTTACAACGCTTAATTAGGTACAACTAATTAATTACAACACGTATTTAAACTAGATATTTAAATGTTAAATAAGCTTGAAATGCAAGGGAGGCTCATGCACGCATTTCGGTTTTACCAAAAGTCATTGTTTTGTCACGCAAGCCTCTGTTTGCACATTTGATCACTAAAAATTCTGCCCACTTCCAGAACACCTCTGCTCCATCTTACCAACACACTGTGCAAATTTCATTGGTGGCTGACAAAGGGCCGATCGGCTACTAATGGTGGTCGGTCGGACACTGCTGACATGGACTCCCCTGCTGCAACAGAGAGCAAACAGAGCAAAGCAGTGTATTTCTCAAGGGTTATTTGCACACTTTGCCTCTCATTTTCAAGGGGAAATCAAAGGAGGGACAAAATTTGGTTCATAAACCATCAATTAAGAAATTTCATTGCATGATGGCTTGTGAATCCAATTATGCAAGTTCAATAAATGCAAAATGAGACCAAAATATCCATCACTCTATCATGTATGATCAAGGTCAATGGAGACCTAGGAAAGTGGTACATTTCATCACTTTTGAGTATGAAATGTCCCATTTTCCTTGTGTTCAAATTAACGTCCGATTTCAACACATGCAATGCAATACAAAAAGATGCTTATCTTACCACTTTTACTTGCCAATTTTATTTACTAATTTTAATTACCAAATCATTCTTTAATCCATTAAGTCCATTGGTGAGTGTTCTCTAATGGAAAGAGGGCTCAAACCACAAGTTGCTTGGGGCATAAAAGAGGCATTACACTATTGGTAATGAACCCCTTAAGAGATTAAACCATTGGGTGTAGCACCTCCATTTCACACTTAGGCAAACAAGTGGTTTGAAACAACTTTCAAAGCAAAACAAAAGAGTGGAGAATTGAGGGGGATTGGAAAAATTGTAATGCTAAAATTAGGTGAGAAAAAGTACTAAAACATGCAATCAACTCAAACCAATAATGGTTAAAGCCTAAAAACACCAAGTTAGTGAAAGGATTTACACTACAACTATGCAAAACAAGACTCAAAAAAACTAACCAGCCCAAAACAGAGTTAAAACATGTTATTTCAAAGACCAAAACATGCTGGACTTGAGCTAAGTTAAGCTAGAAAAACATGCTGACATGTGAAGCTAACTAAGCATGCAAACATGGTACAAGAAGGGGAGGTTAACCCCTCCAAATTTGGACTTCAAAATAAGTTTTTTGTCACTGAAAAACCTCTGAAATTTAGTGGTTAAAAGGCCCAAAAAGTTGGTTTGAAAGTGATGAACAAAGGTACAAAAGCTTGACAAATTAAGAAATAAGAAGGGTGAACCACCCCTTAACTGAAAATGGCCTCAAGCCACCATTTTTAAGCCATAAAAACAGAGCTTTTTATAGTTCAAAACCAGGCCAAAAACAGTCCAAAAGATAGTAGAAAGAGATAGGAAAACAAATGTGCAAAACAAGCTTAAAGGACAAGTGTTATACCTCTTAAAGCCAAGACACAATTTGGCCAACAATCCAAGCTAAAACCACCTTCAAGAGCTCAAAACCAATCCCAAGGAACCTCAGCTCAAAGGTGAGAGGATTTGGTTTAAGATGTGTATGCAAAAGTGTAGAGAAACTAGGTAAGTATGTACAAAATTGCAAGAGAGAGAGAGAGAGAGAGAGGATTTTTGTTCCAAAATTTCCAACCCTCAACAATGGGGGAGGAACCCCCATATATATAGAAAAACAAGCCTTGAGCTTAGAAACATCCTACCATACACGTGTAGGGAGATACAGCTCAGTGTACTAACATCTGTTACAATTGTCAACAAATATCTAGAAAAAGACACTGGTGGCCGTCGGACACCACTGATGGCCAACCGGCCACACCAATGGTCGAAAACCATGAGCTATGGCCGACAGTCTATGGTGGTGGCCGACAGGTCACCAAAAGGTCCAGACACCAAGTTTTGGTCCAAAACAAGGCATAGAAAAGACAAGGCTTAAAGGCTCAAAGGCAGGGCGTTTCGCCAAGGACTTCGGGTACTCAAAACGAACACATGCAATCACAATCATCATATGCATAAGTGATGACGTCCAAATCTTGAGGATGGTAAAAAATGGGGTGTCTACAGTTGCCCCTCTTTGACAGAACTCGGAAGTCATAAAGTGACGGAAGTGAATGTCAAAGCCCAGAGACGACCCATTTTGACAAGGCCGAAGACTTGGACAAACAAACAAGCAAGACAAAAACGGTTGCGCCCGTAGGCTGCCTATGTATCCCTTTACAAGGAATCAAACCAGCGTAGTTCTAGGGCAAGATGTAAGTGATATGCACGGTGCAGGAACATAACTTATGATCATGCAATGAGGCTGTAATGAAACATTTAGATGCAAATGCTATGCAATGAAAATGCCACACTCAAACAAACCGAAACAAGGTATAGCAACCTCAAACACAAAAGTAAGTAAACACGCCACACATGGGAATTACGAACCAAACCATATTTCATGTAGAAATGATGTAAGAAAATTATGCAAACTTAACCACGCAACGCATAAGAAAAACAAAGAGCGACATAACTGTCGGGCTCACTCGAGGTTTCAACCGGGATCCTAATGCGTTGCACGCGGAAGGAGAAAAAAGGATGATGTGAACACCGGGATGCACTTGAATGTGTTTAACCAAAACAAACAATCCCAATGCATCTCACGCGCGAGGAAAAAATGTGGTGTAAACACCGGGACGCTCTTGAATGTTTTTAACCAAAGGGAGGTGTGAACACTGGGACGCACCCGAATGTTTTTAACCAAAGGGAGGTGTGAACATCGGGACGCACCCGAATGTTTTTAACTGAAGGCATTGGTGTAAACACCGGGATGCACCCGAATGTTTTAAACCAAAACGAACAATCCCAATGTGTCTCACGTGCGAGGAGAAAATGTGGTGTAAACACCGGGACGCACTCGAATGTTTTTAACCGAAGGAAGTTGTGAACACCGGGATACACCCGAATGTTTTTAACCGAAAGGGTTGGTGTAAACATCGGGACGCACCCGAAGGCTTTTAACCAAAAGGAGTGGTGTGAACACCGGGACGCACCCAAATATTTTTTAACCAAAAGGAGTGGTATGAACACTAGGACGCACCCAAATATTTTTAACCAAAAGGAGTAATCCTAACGCGTCTCACGCGCGAGGAGAGGAAGTAAAAGGATGTGATTCGAAGGGCACGAATGATTTTACCCAAAACTCCTCTGAATAAACCGCACATTCAATATCATTTGACTGTGTTGGCTCCGCTGAATGAACCATACATACAATATCGTACCTGTGTAAGGAAGAAACTCAACAAGTACTGCATAGTAAGGGTGCATGTTCTATGCATGATTACAATAATGTTACGGTATGTTCCATGCAAATGTATTAACAGTATGTGCCATGCAAGATAAATTAGGACATGTTCTTATGCATGAAGGGAGAAGTGCATATTTTATGCAAAACCATATGTGCGAAATGTATGTTCAATGCATGCACACAATGTATATTCTATGCAAGGATGAAAGCGTATTCTTAACACAACAAATTGAGTACCAACTTTCCGATTTACCTGTCGGAAGAGTTGCGATATGCGAACAGGATACATCTCGTTCAACAAGTGACGAACAAAGATCACCGAAAACACAGTTTCGAGCTTCCACAGAGAGAATTTGAACTCAATAGTGACATTTCCTTGCACCTCTCAGGAAACAGGGACAAAAACAGGCATCAAGACTTAATGGAGGAGCACTGGGCACTGGACGGCCGCGAGGGGAGGGTGTCGGCCACCTGTCAGTCACCCTTGACGTTGTCGGCCACCAGTGGTGGCCGGTCGGCCACCGATAGCAGATCGAGGCCAATCTGGTCTTTTCACCACGGGTCTTTATATACACTCACCCATACTTCATTTCCGTACTCCTCCAAAGCCGAAAATCCTCATTCTCTCTCCCTAGACACTTTCCCTCTCTAGATCCGAGCTTTATTCCTGTTTTCCAACACTCCACGCACATTTTCTTCGCTAAACCCTCTTAGTTTACTCTGTTTTGAACTGATTAAAATTTGATTTTGGTGTTTTTTCTTGGAGTTTCACCACTTGAGGCTTGTTTCCCTCGAGTTCTTCTTGGGTTTGGTACCTTTTTCTAGGCTTTGACTTTTTTTTCCCTTTTCTCTCTCTTAAGGTTGACTTTTGGCATTTTCCACATATTTTCCTCATTTTCCTTCACTTTTCGCTGATTTTCCGTCTTCTTTCCAAATGGCGGATGATCTACCCCATGACGGAGCTTTTCCGGAGATCCCACCCTAGTTGTCTCCAGAGATGGAGGCGAAGCCTGAGCCAGTGCTACTACCACCCAGGATTCGACCTTTTAATCCGATGACATATCATCCTCGAACGCATGTGCTACCACCCGAGGGCATTCATCATTTTAGAGGGTTTACGTGAGGTGCACCAGAGGACCTCTTGCTACGAGAGCCGGACTCCCATTTGTCATACGGCGCCACCGAGGTATGCATTGTATTCTCATGTTTTCTTCAATATACATTGCATTTCTTGCTTTAACTGTGTTCCTTGCTTCAACTATATTGTTTACACTGCATTTCTTGCCCTAATCACACTTTTGCACTGTATTTCTTACACTGCATTTTCATCTACTTATTCTTATACCACTGTACATCACTGTTCTAATCACAGGAGGATTCTCGCGCTATCAGGGGCTATGAAGCCACGTCTGTGAGGGACTGGTACATGGAGCTTCCTATCGGTGTCCACCACATTATTGACTAGGCCGGCTTTGATTTATTCTGCACGGGGTTGTCGCGCCTTATCACGAGTCGGCCCTTACTTGGAGCATTGGTAGAGAGGTGGTGGGATACCATTAACTCTTTCCACTTCTCTACCGCCGGGGAGATGACGATGACTCCCTATGACTTCTCCACGCTTACCAGCATAGGAGTAGGGGGTCACTCAATCCCTTATGATATGGACATGGTCGAGTGGGAGGCCACCTAGATCTACCTGTTAGGGGCACGCCCGCCTCACTTCCGACCGGGGATGGTGTGATACAGTTGGCTCGCAGAGCAGTTCCGGATGACATAGCCAAAGACCCCAGAGGAGACCGAGCATTATGCCCAAGGCTTCTTGATGTTTCTCTTTGGCATCACCTTGTTTGTGAACAGGGCGAACACTGTAGGATTGTATCTTTTGAGCGCCTTGGTGGACTTATCTCAGGTCCGACTCTACGATTGAGAAGGTGCTGGTCTAGCCACATTGTACGGCTATATGAGCTCGACATCTTGCGGTAGTGGAAACAGTGTCGGAGACTACTGGCGAGCCTGAGAGGTACGCTTTACATTTCTGTTTTACATTTTTTGCTTTCTATTTCCATGCTTTCTGTTTTGCACTTTCATGTACACCGCATACTGCATTGTTTACACCCATATACTGCGCTTTCTGTACCATACACTTTGTATCCTCTGTATCTGTACTCTCTGTACACTGTATACACCTTTTGCACACATTCTGCTTTCTGCATCTGCGCTTGTACTTTCCGTACACTATACATTGTATACTCACTATTGCCCCTTCCCTTATAGCTTTGGGTCTACGCATATTTCCTGACTCTCGCTCTGGAGCAGGAGGTGGAGATGTCCCCCGTTGTACCGTACTATCATTGGTACGATGGCAGATGCTTGTGGAGGACCAGGAGACCTTTTTGTTCTTCCGTCAGTACTTCGACACAGTGACCGCGACAGAGGTAACTCAAAATTCACAGTTATTTTCATTCCACGTGGGCTTTGATTCATACTTCGATATTTGATGGCCACTAACAATCTGTGCATTCTCTAATTATAGATCACTTGGCAGCCCTAGGCGACGATGCCAGCCGGAGTCAGGGACCAGTTCGCTGGAGCTTGGGGAGCCTCCTATTTTCGACTTTTGTTCGAGGGCTCGGTTTGTCGAGCCTAGTTTCTAGGCGAGCGGTTCTTGCGCCAAACCATGGGCTTGTCTGAGCTAGTAGTTCCGCCCCCGCAATCTATGAGAGCTACAGAGAGACTCACCTTCTAGAAGATGATTCAGTTCGGCTTAGAGGCCGACTCCTTTCGCGGAGAGGGGGACTATTTGACATTCATCCGGACACACCTCATGACTCATTTGACCGGTATTCATGGAGGTGAGAGGGCAGGGGCTCTAGCTGCGAGGGAGAAAGCTAGAGTGCCCAGGGCGACTAGGGCAACCGGAGCGCATGGAAGAGGGGCTACCCAGGCAAGACAGAGGACCGGCTGGCCGGAGCTGCCTACTGCACTCACATGTTGAAGGTATACTGGGGAGGCATACCAAATTTCGATTGAGCCTGCCGTAGCGGGGCATAGATATGCTAGAGCTCATGATGCACTCTCGGTATGTACCACATTTTTTAGTTTTTCTATCTCTTTCTGATATTTGTTCTTTCTGGACACTGATCATTTCCAATGCATTTGTAGGCACCCCTAAGATACACTGAGGATCTGCTGGAGCTATTAGCCTCATTTGAGGATATGATAATGAGGAGGGAGGCACTGCTCGGCTTCCACGACATTCAGGTCATTTCTTCAGCTTTCTTACATTCCAGTCATCAAATTTCCACTGACACACTGAAACTGACATTTCAACTGAAAACTTCCCTACACTACACTGATATACTACATCTGAAATACTGCACTTCCACACTGCATTCATACACTGTACCTACTTCTGCATATACTTATTCTGCACACCATACTTGTATCTAATATGCATACTGTGGCTGAAATATGACAACTATCTTTTCAGGTCCCACCCATACCGACAACACTAGCGGCAGCTGCAGTACCTGCACCAGCAGGGAGGAGAGAGAGACAGGTTCTGGCACGCAGTCAAGGTAGAGCCAAGGGCACCCGAGATGAGAGTGGTCCTTCAGAGCCCATTATGAGCGATGAGGACGCCAAGACGAGTGGCTCCAAAGAGGCAATGAGTATATAGTCTGAGTTCTCTGGGAGTGAAGACGACGGCGACTCTGGTTCCGAGAGTAAGAATGCTGATGCCGAGGCAGGTTCAGAGACAGAGAGTGGAGATGGCGCCAACTTAGACTGTGGTTCGGATTCAGACAACGGAGCTGACGGAGACAGTGCCCCAGAGTCCTTTCCTCTGAGGAAGAGGATGAAGAGGGCATCACGAGCCTGAGGTGGCCAGCGCTGATTTATTGTATTTTTGATTAGTTTCTTTTTGCTTATAGTTTTAGCACATTGTACAGCTTCAAGAAGGTTTTATTTGCGTTAAAAACTTGTACTGCACTCGTTGTAAAAATAACCATGATCGGAATGAAAACCAGTTTTTATTTGAAAAAGTGTTGTATTTTGCATCATGAGCACCGCTTAGCACGAAAATGAGATTGAATTTGATAATGGAAACCGAATGCTTGTATTACCACAACAGTCTTAATCAGGTAATGAACCAACCAACACTTCATATTCTAAACACAACATACAACTCGATAATCAAAATGGTGACAATTCGATAAACAAAACAAGACAACACGATAAACAACAAAACAACTCAATAAACAAAACAAAACAACTCAAATGCAACTCAACAAACTTGCTAAAACTAAAAGGACTCAAAACAAGACCTTGAAATGCATAAAGAACAGGACAAAACACATGCTTTCAGCATTCTCAGCACGCAGGTGGACAACAGATCAGAAAAGAAGGCTATTAACCATGAATAGAGGTTGTGGCCACCCGTGGTGGCCGGTCGGCTACCAAAGTGGCCTGTTGGCCATCAATGGGAGGAACCTCCAGATTGTTGCCACCTGGCTTCCACTCACTGCCTTATCTTCTACAAAAGACTGAGCTTCATAGTTTCTTCATTTCAGCTACAAATTCTTCACAAAATAGAGCCATTCTTTGCTGAAATTTTTTTGAATTGGGTTGCAACTTTAGATGGCTTAGAAAAGCTGAATTTCTGGGATTTCGACAAAATGCAATATTCCCGCTGAGTCGTTCTCTGCGTTGTTTTCCGTTCCCAGATGTCGCGGCTAGATGTTGGAACCCGATTACACATGTTTTTAGCTTCGGGGGACAAGAAATATGCCTGACAATCGAGGAATTTCAAGTGTTAATGGAGTCCCGGCGCGATGAGGAAATCTTGCCTCAGCCCCGTTTTGGTCACATCCAAGCTTTGGGACGGATGTGCAGGCTTACTCTACACAAGGCCCATTCCTTGGTTCACAACGGAGAGCTGGACATTCCCAGTTTGATCCATTAATTTTCTGACGCCGACGACCGCAGTGACCTTCTTTGGCGGGGTTTACGACAACACATCATGTGTTTGTGCATGCTAGCACATTTCTTCTTTGCCCCTAGTTTCAGCGGGTCTAGCATTGACTAATTGAAGTGGTGCAAGGCCTGAAAGAGGGCAAGAGTTGCATTGGCTTGGCGTTGGCTGAGACTTTGATGAGCTTAGATGCCTTTCATCAATGAGAGACAAGCAAATTCGCGGAAAGTTCACTACTTCTTCACGCAATGTTTCCCACCCTTTCTAATATGTGTTTCTCACATCTGTTGGCATTCATGCTCTGTTTTTCTCTCTGAACATACATCTCTCTTTTCTTTCATCCCTCACCAAATATGGCTTATGGACAAGCTGAAGGTAGTGGACTCTTGTCTTGCATACTCAGGCCAAGCATACTTTTTTCCGCCAATAGCTAATTGATTTTCTGAATGAAGGATGGTGGTGCCACTGGACGTGCAACAAGTCTGCTGCTGACAATTCTGGTGAGTGCCTGACCTAGCTTGAAGATGAGGCGTAATCCGAGCCCACTTTAGCATGAGAAGCTTCCACAAGCACAAGCGGGGAACGCAGGAACACCTGACTTAGCTATGCCCCAAATTTATTGCTTTGATCTTTACTTTTCAAGTTTTATGCATGTAATAAAAACAGCTTTGATTTGTATCAAGAGTTGGAGAACTTTGTATTGAAATCAATGAAATTAAAGTTGTGAGCACTGAAAGTTTTCCTTTTGGTCTAAAAATGGTCTAAGTTGTAAAAGGTAAATTTTGAGCAAAAATCAACTCTTATTAAAATTTTTCCAAACCATTTTCGATAAGGATCACAACTTGACATGCACGGAATCTATCCTTGAGATATATAACCCCGAATTCGAGAGAGCACAAACTGCCCCTTGATTGAATAATACTGCTTAGCACTGTAACTAGTTTTCAAAAAGGATCACAACCGAACATCCAGATAAAGAAATGGACAAGGATAACATGGACAGGATAGTTGAGTTGGAAGTGTTTATGGTCAAACTTCAGAATGAAGTTACCTATGTATCCCAAAGATAGGAATCAGGCCTTACGTAGTTCGGTTCGGGTTCACTCAAGTATTAACGTTCTCCTTTTGTGCTATAACTTTTGCCAAGGTCGCCATTTAGGGTTTTCAACCTTGCGAGCTCAGTTTTTCTTTATTTTCAATTTTTTGTGCTCTGCCCAGGTCTCCCTTCCGGGTTTTCGGTCTAGTGAGCCTCTTAGGGGTAATATTTCTTCAACTTGTCCATGTTGATCGGTTGGGAAATTCTAGGCCATCCAAGTCCATAAGAATAACAACTCCACCTGACCAAATAGTTTTGATGATGTAAGGACCAGCCCAATTGGGTCTGAACTTGCCCCTAGGGTCATAGATGGGAGCTCGGTTGTCTTCCAGCACCAAATCCCCTTTCTTGAGATTCCAGGACTTACCCTTCTTGTTAAAAGCCCTGGTAATCCTGCGTTGACAACCCTGAACATAGTACAGTGCTTTCAGCCTTCTCTTATTGAACATCATCAGTTCTTCGAACCTGCTCTGCTGTCAGTCTGCCTCTTCTATCTGACATTCAGCCATAACCCGCAAGGACGAAACTTCTATTTCAATCAGCAGAACAATTTCCAACCCATAAACAAGAGAGTAAGGAGTCGCCCTAGTAGACGTCTGAATTAAAGTCCTATAACCCCAGAGCGCACATGGCATTTTGTCTAGCCAGTCCTTGTAAGTCTCGACCATCTTCTGCAGAATATGCTTGATGTTCTTGTTGGCGACCTCAACAGCTTCATTGGTTTGCGGTTGGTATATGGATGACTTATGAAAAATCACGTTGTATTTCTCCAACAAGTCGATCACTTCTTTCTTGAAATGGGAGCCATTATCTGAGATGATCTCGTTTGGGACTCCATAATGGCAAATGATGTGGTTTCGGATGAACTTAGCCACATGTGCTGCCTTCAACACTGTATAAGACTAAGCTTTCACCCATTTTGTAAAGTAATTGATTGCCACCAGAATGTATTCATGCCTATTTGACCCTTTCGGTGTGACTGCGCTAATGACGTCGATTCCCTAGCTAAGAAAGGCCGTGGTAAAGTCATGTTATATAGCTTCGACGGCGGGTTATTCATGTGATTGGCATGAATTTGGCATTTGTGGCATCACCAAACAAAACTGATACAATCCTCTTCCATAGTAGACCAGTAATAACCTTGCCTGAGAATCTTTCTGGCTAACATTACCCCGTTCATGTGCGCTCCGCACTCTCCTCCATGGATGGCCTCCATTAGGCGTTTTGATTCCTCTGTGTCAACACACAGCTTGTGCATTCCCAGATGACCCTTCTTGTACAGTTTATCTCAGCAGATGATAAATTGAATGGCCATTTGTCATATTGCCCTCTTATCTTTGGCATTTGCCCCTAGTGGATAAACCTCATTTTCCAAGAAGTTTCAGATATCATAAAACCAAGGGTTTTGATCTTCCACTTCATCTATTGCGGCGATAGACCCGTAGGCCGGCGTATATCTTCGCTCAATAATGATTGGACATATCCGGACTCCAAACGGGATGTCTATCATGGAAGATAGAGTTGATAAGCAGTCAGCGAACCTGTTGTTCTCTCTTGGTAGATGCGTGAAGGTCAACTTCTCAAACCTAGGAATTAGAACATCCAGGGTCTGGTGATAGATCTTTATCTTTTCCTCCTTGACCTTCCAGACTCATTTTTCTTGAGACACAACTAGGTTCGAGTCCCCAATAACGTCCAACCTTTTTGCCCCTAATTCTAGGACGGCTTCCAAACCAGCGATCCACGCCTCATATTCTACTTCCTTATTAGATACCTTGAACCGGAGTTTGAAGGCTAAGGGTATATGAGAATTGTCGGGTGCTATCAGCAACACCCCTATCCAATAACCATACTGGTTAGATGCTCCGTCAAAGTACATTGTCCAAGTCTCTTCCTTAACTTGTAGCCGACCGGCCACTACTGATGGCCAACTGGCCATACCAATGGCCGACAACCATGAGCCATGGCCAATAGCCTATGGTGGTCGCCGACAGGTCACCAAAAGGTCCAGACACCAAATTTTGGTCCAAAACAAGGCATAGAAAAGACAAAGCTTAAAGGCTCAAAGACAGGACATTCCGCCGAGGACTTCGGGCACTCAAAACAAACACATGCAATCACAATCATCATATACACAAGTGATGACATCCAAGTCTGGAGGACGGTCAAAAATGGGGTGTCTATAGAGATGTGCAAATAGTAGTAAACAACATTTGATAGTAGAGAGAGTTACAGTGAACAATGATGGAGCGACATCAATTGATATGGTGATAGTAGTAGAAATGATAGCAGTGTTGGTTGATAGAGTTATGGCGGTAGCGTAGATGCCATGTAATTGAAATTGTTAATTGGAGAGAGAGAGAGAGAGATAGACTGACCAAGAAGAAGTTTGAAAGCGAGATAGAGATAAAAAAAAGAGTATGATAAAAACTAGAGAGAAAATTTAGGATTTTTCAGTTAAAAATGGTATTTTGGAGCATGTATATAAAAGTGTGTACTTATCCTTTCAAAATTTTAAATTCTAGGAACCTTAACTATCAAGTCTTTTTTTGTGTCCTTAATACTCTTAACAAACACATAGAAGGATCTTTTCATAATTTTCTCTTTAAAAAAGTCAAAAAAAAAAATTGAACTTTTTTACTCATGAAAAACCAACCTTTTAGCAACTTTCCAAACACGGTATTTTTTTAAATTCAGAATATTTGATATGTTAATCCTTAAATATTGATCCCCTCAATGTCTATTTTGTATTTCACCTTTTTATTATTTCATGGGCAAATTACACAAATAGTCCCTATACTTTACCCCTTGTGTCATTTTGGTCCCTAACATTTCAAATTGCTCGATTTAGCCCCTCAATTTAACGAAGTGTGTCAATTTCGTCCAACAATTGACGCCCGTTTGAAATTATGGACGGAAAGCCAGCACCTGCCTCTCACGTGCTCCCTCCAGCAATTACTGAGGGGCACACTTGTCTTTTCACCTCAAACCCTAGGTTACTACCTGCCAAAACTATATATGTCGTCTCTATCTCCATTATATACACATACAAACTCCAAAATTGATGGTAGACGAACGACAGACGAAGACGATGGATCATGTACTATGCTGGTGCAGAATGGAAGCTTAGTTAAAGGCTTCATGGATAGAGAGCAACCCTGGACGAAGGTTTATGGGATGTCCTCAATATGGTGCAAGTGTAGATGAAAAAAAATTGGGATGTCTTTTGTTATATTGTTTGTAAAGCAATTGAGGTGTTTAAGAAAAAACATTGCAAAGCAGACATGCATGTGGATTCTTTCTATGGGTGGATCCTCCATTGTGTCTTCGCACTCGAGAGATCACACCAGGGTTGCTGAGAAGAACTACTATGCTTGAAGAGCAATTGAAGATGCACCGAGTAAGACAGGGGAAGTTGATTACTTTGATGGCATTGTCATGGCTCATTTTTTGGTGTTGGAACATGATTGAAGTTGGTTCTGCAGCTGCTTCTTTTTCAAGCACCGAGAATGATGGAAATTGTAGATGCTCATTTTTTGTTTTATAATATTTATTTTGTTTTGAAGCTTCTAGACTGGGAATGGAGTAGGAATGAAGTGGGCTTTTTCTTTTTCTTCCTGTAATTGATGCTTATGGACTGGGAATGGATTTTAGGGTTTGATTTTGTTATGTCCAGTGTTATGTAATTGGGGTTTATCAAGTATGAATGTTATAAGTGTCCAAACATGTTTTGAATGACACTATATCAATGTTGAATCAAGCTATAGCAATGTTTTTTAATCAACATTTGTTTATGAACTTTTGAGTCAATGTTGAATTTTTAAATGAATGTTGAATGAAGCTGTTTTTATTTATCATTTTTTTCAATCACACTATATCATGGTGTTGTTTCAATTTTGCTGCATTGGTTTGTTTCACTTTTAGCAAACATGATGCAACCTATAACAAAACATAGAAATAAACATTGTAGACATGGTTGATACAAACAAAAAACACATGGTCCAAACATGGTCCAATACGAAAAACAAATACTTCAAATAACACAAAGGCCAATCAGTTTACAATGTGCCAACAAAATACAAATGGCAAATCTAACAAAACATTACCATGTTCCAACAAAACATAAAAAGGCCAAATACAACAAAATATAATGCATAATAATCCACACACAAAAAAAACTGTTGTCTACTATTAGGTAACAACTCCTTCAACATTTAATTTCTTCCATGTTTTGGTAGTGAAGACAAGGTCACAAACTTCTGCCCCTTTGACACATATGTTGTTGAACCGCCGTATGGACCTTAAGATGGGTTTGGCTCAATGAATGTGCTTGTTCAAATGAAGCCTAGTGGAGCTCCCCTAATGTTCACCCCCTGCAATGCTGGTTTGAAGTTGAAGCTTGGTTAACTACCACCTTCTTTAGGCCTTACTGTAATGCTTACCCTATTGCCTTGTTGACTAGTGTCTTTAGTGGTTGCTTGGTCTCTTGGTTAACTGCTGGTGTAACAACTTTGACCTATGATTAGCCAATAAATCATGATTAGTTATGCCTAATGAGTAATTAAGATAAAATTCTAAATTAATTACATGTGCATTGCATTATTGGTGTTTCTATATGTCTTTCGTAGAAATATCTGTTTGTGTCTCTATTTCAATTTGCGAATTCAAGGCCTTATCGGCATTCAATCAGGAAATTGATTTGGTATTTGTGTTATGTGGAATTTTTAGAATTTTATGGTAAATTTAATTGAAATTCGATTCAGAACAAATTAATTAGAATTAAATAATGCGATTAGTGGTAAGCCTAATTAATTAAACACCCTAATCAAGCCTATATAAGGCTATTACACCACTTTGAGTTATCCTCTCTTCGTCATTTCGAGCCTACATACATGAGAAATGGAGAGAGAAAGGGAGGAATTGAATTCAATTAGGAGATTTGCTAGGGAATTAAGGGAATTGGTTTGGAAGCTTAAAGATATAGCAACTTAGAGCTTAAATCAAGAGTGAGGTAAGGATTTAAGCCTTTACTTGTGTAATTGAGATGTATTACAAGAATTCAAGAGAACTTAGAACAAGAATTGAGCTAGGAAAGGAGAATTAAGAAGGTTACCATACATGCATGCAAATTCTTTTGCATTTAGAGTTGGAGTTCAAGAACTTTCATATGCATGTCCATATCTTGGTTTAATTCAAAGAATTCAACATCTTTTTGTCCTAAACATCTCATTTGCTCATGATTTGGAAACTTGGAGCTCAAATCATTTCATGCATGTCATGTTCATGTTATGCTTTCACGTTTTAAGCTTGAGTTTGTATAATTGACATGCCTATGGGCCTTGATTTCATAAAATGATCTTTGATTCTTTATGTTTTCCAAGTTTAGACTTGTTTTCTCAAGTTTTGGGCCCAAAGGATGTGTTCTCAAAGGTTAAAGATGAGTTTTCAAGTTTGGAGGTAAATTTGGAAATTTCAGAATTCAACCTCACCGCTTGAGCGACAGATCCTACGCTTAAGCGACCACTCTGTGTTTTGAACTCCCGCTCGAGCGACAAATAGTTGGCTCGAGCGTGAAATTCATGCTTCCATGAGTTTCTTATTTTTGTAGACCACTCGAGCGACAAGAGTTGCGATCGAGCGACAAGTTATCCATCCCCGGCCGGAGGTTCTTTTGTGGAACTGACAAGTATGACCATTAAAGCTCTGTATTTGATCTGTTGCGGTAATGGATATACCATATATGAACAAGCATGAATTCTGATTTCTTTATATGATTCAAACAAGAATATGAATATGAATCTGTTCTATTTTTCTGAATTTGGTGGGACATCATTCATTTAACCATTTACTCTGTTATTATTTACTGGGCTTTCACTCACTGTTTATATTATGTATGTAGGTGACCAAGGAAGTGACAAGGCCTAAGCTGTTGCCTGGAGTTTTGGTGTGTCAGCCACCCTTTTGTGTCTCTCGAAGAGGTTCCGAATTAGGTTTAGCCTTGTGGCCATGTTTTGTGAACGTTTAAGACTTTGTTTTCTGTTGTTATATGAGCAAACTTTTGTTTATCTGTATATGGGGCTCAGTTTCCTTTTTGCTCCATCTGTAATGAATGTGATGTAAGACAACTTTATTTTTGACATCACATATTTGTATATAAAGTTTTAAATTTCTGTCCCATATATGTCAATACAGCTCTATGGACAATGTGTTTTATATATTTACTTTTGCAGCCCCTAATTATATGTTATTTTGTTCAGAGGCCCTTGGTAATCCAATGATTACTAGCATGTTATGACGCAAAACTTATAGGGGCAGGTTTGGGCCGTGACAGAGTGGTATCAGAGCACGTGTTCTACCGCACACATGAGTCTATATGAGCTTAGGATATCCTAGTTAGAAGTAGGGACATTCCATCTGTATATGTGAGTGAGTGTGTTCTTTAAATGTGAAAATTAAACCTGACCATGAACACATGAAATTGAAATGAATGATCTAAATATTGTAAAAAGGACTATTTGCCTATGTTTATAGTGCTTTGTTTACCTATAGCAAAATGGAAAATACAAGAAGTAATGATGCCACCGAATCCACTGAGACTCGCATGAGTCGTATGGAACAAATGCTTGCAGCTCTGTCTGAAGCACTGACACAACAATAGTGGCAACAACTTTTGCCCCCTCCGCCTCCACCAACACAACATGAGCCAGATAACAATGATATAATCAACCTAACTCAAAAGTTTATGAAGATGAAACTGCCAACTTTCTTGGATGGCATTGAACCCTTAAAGGTAGAAACCTAGTTGCTGGAAATGGAGAAACTATTTGAAGTGTTTCCTTGCTCCGAACCACAAAAAGTTCTTTTGGCCACCTACACATTAAAAGATGAAGATTGGAGATGGTGGTTACTGATCCGAACTAATAATGGGAACATGACATGGACTTAGTTTAATGAGATTTTCTACAACAAGTATTTTTCCCAATGCTTCAGAGATCGACAAGTGTCAGAATTTCAATAACTTAAGCAAGGCACATTGTCTATAGCTGAGTACAAAGCTAAATTCACTGAATTGGCTCGGTTTGCTCCACACATGGTGGACACTAATTACAAGAAGGCACGAAAATTCGAAAAAGGTTTGGATTTGGAAGTGTTTGACTGAGTTGGCATCTTAAAGTTGCTGAACTATGTAGTACTTGATAGAGCATTGATGGCAGAGGCCATTTTGGCAGCAAAAAAACAAGCTCCAGCTCCGACAACTGAATGGAAAGGTAAACGATCTATATTCAACTCCAAGAAGGGCCGGTCATTTTCAAATAGGCAGAATACGGGATCCTCCAGCAGCTCTAGCCAGAGTAGTGGCTCTATTTCAAACTGTCCCGATTGTATAAGGAAGCATAATGGCACATGTCACCGTGCCTCGGGTGCATGTTTTCGGCGTGGCAAGACTGGCCACATAATTAGAGATTGTCCATTGAGATTTGACAATGTTAACTGTCCTACAACAAATTCAACCAGATCTGCTCCGGTAACGAGGACCAATGCAAGGACTAATGCCAGGGGTAATACCGGGAATGAAACGCTAAGGCAAGGGAGAGTGTTTGCATTAGTACCTAGATATGTACAAAACACTGAATCTGTGGTGTCAGGTCTAATTCCCAGCTGTGCTCAAAATGCGTATGTCTTGAGAGATTCTAGATCTACACACTCTTTTGTGTCGCATGCTTGTTCACGAAAATTGACTCGATCATTAGAACCTATGAATTATTTACTATTTGTGATTACACCTTCTATAGGTCCTATCATATGTACTCATGTTTACCCAGCATGTGATATTGTGATTGGAGATGTGACATTGTATATGGATTTATTACCATTGAATATTGATCATTTTGACTGCATACTTGGTATGGATTGGTCAATGAAATACTATGCCACCATTGATTGTGTGAGTAAATCTGTCATGTTTAGACCACCTAATATGCTTGAGCTTGTTTTTACTGGAAATGGGGTAGTTCATCTGCCATACTTGATTTCATTTATGAAAGTCGGAAAATTGTTAAGGAAGGGGTGTTGGGGCTACTTGTGTTGTGTGTTGACTGTGTCTTCGAATAGTACCAATGTGGAAATGATTCCTGTGGTCTGTGAATTTCTTGATGTATTTCCTAATGACCTACCTGGGGAGTTAATTGATCGGGAAATTGAGTTTACCATTGATGTAGTACCTGGGACACAACAAATTTCTAAGACCCCTTATAGAATGTCAACTTCTGAACTGAAAGAGTTGAAAGTCCAACTTCAAGAGTTATTAGACAAAAAGTTCATCCGACTAAGCACTTCACCTTGGGGTGCTCCAATTTTGTTTTTCAAGAAGAAAGATGGATCCTTAAGGCTAGGTATAGACTATCGAGAGTTGAACAAAGTAACTGTCAGGAACAAGTACCCACTACCTCGAATAGATGACCTATTTGACCAACTTCACGGGGCATAAGTGTTCTCCAAGATAGACCTTAGATCCCGGTATCACCAGCTAAAGGTCAAAGCAGAAGATATAGAGAAAATAGCATTCATAACTAGATGCGGATACTATGAGTTTTTGGTAACGCCCTTCAGAGTAACTAACACACCTGCAGCGTTTATGGACTTAATGAATAGGGTGTTTAAACAATTTCTCGATGAATTTATCATTGTGTTTATTGATGATATTTTGATTTACTCTAAAAGCAGGGAAGAACTTGAATTGCACCTGAGAATTGCTTTACAAATTTTGAGAGAAAAGAAATTGTATACAAAATTGTCTGAATATGAATTATGGCTTGACAGCGTAGGACATGTGATTGACAAGGATGGTATATCAGTGGATCCACAGAAAAGTGAAGCCATTGTACACTGGCCAAGGCTAACCAATGTGTCTTAAGTTAGAGGTTTTTTGGAACTTGCAGGCTATTATCGTAGATTTGTGAAAGATTTCTCTAAGCTTGCATTGCCATTGACATAGTTGACACAAAAAAATGTACCATTTGATTTGAATGATCAATGGAAGTCATCCTTTCAAGAACTGAAAACTAGACTGGTAACTGCACCAATCCTGACCTTGCCTAACGGAACCGGTGGGCTTTAGATTTACAGTGATGCTTCCTACAAATGTTTGGGGTATGTGTTTATGCAAAATGGAAAGGTAATTGCTTATGCATCTCGGCAACTCCGTCTGCATGAAAGGAACTATCCAACACATGACCTTGAATTAGCAGCTATAATGTTTGCCCTGAAGATTTGGCCACACTATCTATACGGTGTGACTTGTGAAGTGTACACTGATCATAAAAGCCTCAAATATTTCTTTACCCAAAAGGAACTGAACGTGAGACAGAGACAATGGCTTGAGTTAATCAAGGATTACAGCTTACAAATCTTATACCATCCGGGAAAAGCCAATACCGTTGCAGATACCTTGAGTCGAAAATCTATTGGAAATTTGTCATGTTTTCTCACCAATCAGAGATAGTTGTTATGTGACTTGGAAACAAATGAAATTGAAATAGTGGTGTGTGAATGGTAAGGGATTTTAGCTACCATTTCTACTCAACCTGCAATCATTGAAGAGATTAGAGAGAAACAATTGCAAGATGAATTTCTGAAAAAGATTGTGGATGAAATTGGCTCAAAACCGAAGCCGAGATTTGTAATTGAAAATGGTGTGCGGAAATTCCATAATAGACTTTGTGTACCAGATTGTTCAGATTTTAGAAAACAAGTTATGGATGAGGCTCACAATTCAAAGTTTGCTATGCATCCAAAAAATACAAAGATGTACCACGATTTAAAACAGAATTTCTTGTGGCTAGATGCTTGCATTGCCAACAAGTTAAAGCTGAACATTAACAAACCCCTGGATTGGTTCAACCACTTCCAATACCGGAATGGAAATGGGAACATATCATAATGGACTTCATTGTGGGATTACCTCGCTCTTCTTAAGGTATCGACTCTATCTGGGTAATTTTTGATCGTTTGACTAAATCCGCACATTTCTTACCTGTCAAATCTTTGTATAATGCGGATAAGTTGTCTAACTTGTATGTTAACGAGATTGTGAGATTACATGATGTGCCAGTATCTATTGTATCTGACAGAGATCCTAAGTTCACCTCAAGATTCTGGTAGAGTCTACAACAAGCTTTGGGAACTAAGTTAAGATCGAAAGCGAGGCATATCACCCACGTACATACGGCCAATCGTCGAAAGAAACGTCTGACTTTGGAGGATATGCTCAGAATGTGTACCCTAGATTTCCAAGGCAATGGGAAACCTACTTACCATTGGCCGAATTTGTGTATAATAATAGCTATCACTCGAGTATTGGGATGGCTCTTTATGAAGCTCTGTATGAAAAGAAATGCCGATCTCCAATTTGTTGGGCCGAGGTAGGTGATAGACGTTTGTCGGGATCAAAACTTATGTAATAAATGTCTGAAAATGTGAAATTGATTTAACAAAGATAAAAAACTGCACAAAGCAGCCAAAAAACTTATGCGGATGTCCAAAGAAGATATCGAGAATATGAAGTCGAGAACAATGTATTCATCAAAGTAACTACTATGAAAGGGCAAACGCGGTTTGGAGTGAAAGGCAAGTTGTTACCAAGATATGTTAGGCCCTATGAAATCCTTGAGAAAATCAATCCGGTGATGTATCCAGTAGCCTTACCGCCGGTCATGGAGCATATACATAATGTTTTTCACGTATCTATACTTCGAGAATATTTGATAAATCCATTCCATGTGATTGAACCAACTCATGTGCTTATGAAAGTTGATTTTACTTACGAGGAAGGGCCAATACAGATTGTTAATTGCCGAATCAAAAGACTAAAAACAAAGAAATCCCATTGGTGAAGGTTGATCGGCAAAACCATGGAGGGACTTATGCAACTTGGGAGACCGAGGAAGATGTGATGAAGAGATACCCAAATTTGTTCTCTCTAGACCCTACATTCTTCCAAAACGAAGGTAATTCGAGTTTGAAGGACCAAACTCTTTAAGGGGAAAAGACTGTAACAACCCCGACCTATGATTAGCTGATAAATTGTGATTAGTTATGCCTAATGAGTAATTAAGATAAAATTCTAAATTAATTACATCTGCACGGCATTATTGGTGTTCTATCTGTCTCTTGTAGAAATATCTGTCTGTGTCTCTATTTCGGTTTGCGAATTGAAGGCCTTATCGGCATTCGATCAAGAAATTGATTTGGTATTTATGTTATGTGGAATTTTTAGAATTTTAAGGTAAGTTTAATTGAAATTCAATTCGAAAAGAATTAATTACAATTAAATAATGCTCAATTGATTAGTAGTAAGCCTAATTAATTAAACTCCATAATCAAGCCTATATAAGGCTAGTACACCACTTTGAGTCATCATCTCTTCATCATGTTGAGCCTACACAGGTGAGAAATGGAGAAAGAAAAGAAGGAATTGAATTCA
This sequence comes from Camellia lanceoleosa, assembly GCA_025200525.1. Lineage (NCBI taxonomy): Eukaryota > Viridiplantae > Streptophyta > Magnoliopsida > Ericales > Theaceae > Camellia > Camellia lanceoleosa. Next base: position 99,893,236 of record CM045763.1, on the reverse strand, counting down.
ATTAAGAGATTTGCTAGGGAATTAAGGGAATTGGCTTGGAAGCTTAAAGATATAGCAACCTAGAGCTAAAATAAAGAGTGAGGTAAGGATTTAAGCCTTTACTTGTGTAATTGAGATGTATTACATGAATTCAAGAGAACTTAGAACAAGAATTGAGCTAGGAAAGGAGAACTAGGAAGGTTACCATACATGCATGCAAATTCTCTTGCATTTAGAGTTGGAGTTGAAGAACTTTCACATGCATGTCTATGTCTTGGTTTAATTCAAAGAATTCAACATGTTTTTGACCTAAACATCTCATTCGCTCACGATTTGGAAACTTGGAGCTCAAATCATTTCATGCATGTCATGTTCATGTTATGTTTTCACATTTCAAGCTTGAGTTTGTATAATTGACATGCTTATGAGCCTTGATTTCATGAAATGATCTTTGATTTTTTATGTTTTTCAAGTTTAGACTTGTTTTCTCAAGTTTTGGGCCCAAAAGATGTGTTTTGAAAGGTTAAAGATAAGTTTTGAAGTTTGGAAGTGAATCTAAAAATTCCAGAATTCGACCTCATCGCTCAAGCGATAGATCCTATGCTCGAGCGACCACTATATGTTTTGCACTTCCACTTGAGTGACAAATGGTTGGCTCGAGCGTGAAATTCATGCTCCCATAAGTTTCCTACCTTTGCAGACCGCTCAACCGACAAGAGTTGCGCTCGAGCGAAGACCTCAGTCACACACTCGAGCAGACATCGAGAGAAAAATTCACACAACTAGTACTTTTGCAAAGTTTATAGACCGCTCGAGTGAAGGCAGTTGCGCTCGGGCGACCACTCACATATTTGGCCGACCCCTTAAGTGAGACCCCTGTTTTCAGCAAATTTGTCGAAGTGTTGAATAGCATGTTTTGGCATCATCATTGCATCCAAGGCATTCTTAAGCCCTAGTTAAGACATTATAATGTGGATAAGAAGTAGAAACACACCGAAGAAGGAAGAACTAAGTTAATAATTCCGGTTGTGTAATTCAGTACGTATTCATTCTATATCTGTGTAGGTCATGCATTGCAAGTTACCTGATTTTTCTGCTCTATTATTTGCTTTGGCACCATCTGTAAGTAATAACTTAGTAAAATTATGTTCAACTTTATTTATTTTCTGTATATGGAGTAAGATCTGTTTTATAACATGTTATATATATTTTGTACAATGAATGATTGTCCAATTTCTGACAAGTATTCATGGCAACAAATCTGTGGCTTAAGTAAGTTATTTGTTCCCGGTCCAAAGTTCTTTTATGGAACTGACAAGTTATCTGTTCCCGGTCCAAAGGTTCTTTTATGGAACTGACAAGTTATTTGTACCCAACTGGAGGTTCCTTTGTGGAACTGACAAGTATGACCCATAAAGCTCTGTATTTGATCTGTTGCAGTAATGGATATATAACATATGAACAAGCATGAATTCTGATTTATGTATATGATTCAAAAAAGAATGTGAATATGAATCTGTTCTATTTTTTTTGAATCTGGTGGGACATCATTCATTTAACCCTTTACTCTGTTATTATTCAGTAGGCTTTCACTCACTGTTTATATTATATATGTAGATGACCAAGCCCGTAACAAGGCCTTAGCTGTTGCCTAGAGTTTTGGTGTGTCAACCACCCTTTTGTGCCTCCCGAAGAGGTTCCGGATTAGGTCAAGCCTTGTGGCCATGTTTTGTAAATGTTTAAGACTTTGTTTTCTGTTGTTATATGAGCAAACTTTTGTTTATCTGTATATGCGGCTTAGTTCCCTTTTTGCTCCATCTATAATGAATGTGACGTAAGACGACTTTATTTTTGATGTCACATATTTGTATATAAAGTTTTAACTTTCTATCCCATATATGTCAGCACAGCTCTATGGAGAATGTGTTTTATATATTTGCTTTTGCAGACCCTAATTATATGTTATTTTGTTCAGAGGCCTTTGGTAATCCAAGGATTACTGGCTAGCTATGACGCTAAACCTATAGGGGCGGGTTTGGGTCGTGACAGAGTGGTATCAGAGCACGTGTTCTACTGCACACACGAGTCCATATGAGCTTAGGACGTCCTAGTCAGAAGTAGGGCATTCCATCTGCATGTGTGAGTGAGTGTGTTCTTTAAATGTGAAAATTGAACCTGACCATGAACACATGAAATTAAAATGAATGATCTGAATTTTGTAAAAAGGACTATTTGCCTATGTTTATAGTGCTTTGTTTACACCTATAGCAAAATGGAAAATACAAGAAGTAATGATGCCACCGAATCCTCTGAGACTCACATGAGTCATATGGAACAAATGCTTGCAGCTTTGACTGAAGCACTAACACAACAACAGTGGCAACAACTTTTGCCCCCTCCGCCTCCACCAACACAACATGAGCCAGATAACAATGATATAATCAACCTGACTCATAAGTTTATGAAGATGAAACCGCCAACTTTCTTGGGTGGCATTGAACCCTTAAAGGCAGAAACCTAGTTGCTCAAAATGGAGAAACTATTTGAAGTGTTTCCTTGCTCCGGAACACAAAAAGTTCTTTTGGCCACCTACACATTAAAAGATGAAACTCGGAGATGGTGGTTACTAATACGAATTAATAATGGGAACATGACGTAGACTCAGTTTAATGAGATTTTCTATAACAAGTTTTTTACCCAATGCTTCAGAGATCGAAAGTGTCAGAATTTCAAGAACTTAAGCAAGGCAGAATGTTCATAGCTGAGTATGAAGCTAAATTCACTGAATTGGCTAGGTTTGCTCCACACATGTTGGATACTGATTACAAGAAGGCACAAAAATTCGAAGGCGGTTTGGATTTGGAAGTGTTTAACTGAGTTAGCATCTTTAAGTTGTCGACCTATGTAGAAGTACTTGATAAAGCATTAATGGAATAGGCCATTTTGGCAGCAAAGAAACAAGCTCTAGCTCCGACAACTGAATGGAAGGGTAAACGATCCGGACTCAATTCCAAGAAGGGTCGATCATTTTCAAAAAAGGAAAATATGGGATCCTCTAGCAGCTCTAGCCAGAGTAGTGGCTCCATTTCAAACTGTCCCGATTGTAGAAGGAAGTATAAAGGCACGTGTCACCGTGCCTCAGGTACATGTTTTTGGCGTGGCAAGACCGGCTACATGATTAGAGATTGTCCACTGAGATTTGACAATGCTAACTATCCTACAACAAATTCAACCGGATCTGCTCCGGTAACGAGGACCAATGCAAGAACTAATGCCAGGGGTAATTCCAGGAATAAAACGCTAAGGCAAGGGAGAGTGTTTGCATTAGTACCTAGATATGTACAAAATACTGAATCTGTGGTGTCAGGTATAATTTCCATTTGTGCTCAAAATGCGTATGTCTTGATAGATTCTGGTTCTATATACTCTTTTGTGTCACATGTTTTTTCATGAAAATTGACTCGACCATTAGAACCTATGAATTATTTACTATCTGTGATTACACCTTCTGGAGGTCCTATCATATGTACTTATGTTTTCCTAGCATGTGATATGGTGATTAGAGATGTGACATTGTATATGGATTTGTTACCATTGAGTATTGATCATTTTGACTGCATACTTGGTATGGATTGGTCAACGAAATACTATGCCACCATTGATTGTGTGAGTAAATCTATCATGTTTAGACCACTTGATATGCCTGAGCTTTTTTTACTGGAAATGGGGTAGTTCATCTGCCATACTTGATTTCATTTATGAAAGTTCAGAAATTGTTAAGGAAGGGGTGTCGGGGCTACTTGTGTTGTGTATTGATTGTGTCTTCAAATAGTACCAATGTGGAAATGATTCCTGTGGTCTATGAATTTCCTGATATATTTCATAATGACCTACCTGGGGAGTTAATTGATAGGGAAATTGAGTTTACCATTGATGTAGTACCCGGGACACAACCAATTTCTAAAACCCCTTATAGAATGTCAACTTCTGAACTGAAAGAGTTGAAAGTCCAACTTCAAGAGTTGTTAGACAAAAAGTTCATCTGACCGAGCACTTCACCTTGGGGTACTCCAGTTTTGTTTGTCAAGAAGAAAGACGGATCCTTAAGGCTGTGTATAGACTATCGAGAGTTGAACAAAGTAACTATCAGGAACAAGTACCCACTACCCCGAATAGATGACCTATTTGACCAACTTTAGGGGCCATAAGTGTTCTCCAAGATGGACCTTAGATGTGAGTATCACCAGCTAAAGGTCAAAGAAAAAGATGTAGAGAAAACATCATTCATAACTAGATACGGACACTATGAGTTTTTGGTAATGCCCTTCGGAGTAACTAACACACCTGCAGCGTTTATGGACTTAATGAACAGGGTGTTTAAACAATTTCTCGATGAATTTATCGTTGTGTTTATTGATGATATTTTGATTTACTCCAAAAGCAGGGAAGAACTTGAATTGCACCTGAGAACTACTTTACAAATTTTGAGAGAAAAGAAGTTGTATGCAAAATTGTCCAAATGTGAATTATGGCTTGACAGCGTAGGACATGTGATTGACAAGGATGGTATATCAGTGGATCCACAGAAAAGTGAAGCCATTGTACAGCCAAGGCCAACCAATGTGTCTGAAATCAGAAGTTTTCTGGAACTTGCAGGCTATTATCGCAGATTTGTGAAAGATTTCTCTAAGCTTGCATTGCCATTGACATAGTTGACACAGAAAAATGTACCATTTGATTCGAATGATCAACGGAAGTCATCCTTTCAAGAACTGAAAACTAGACTAGTAACTGCACCAATTATGACCTTGCCTAACGGAACCAATGGGCTTTAGATTTATAGTGATGCTTCCTGCAAATGTTTGGGGTTTGTGTTAATGCAGAATGGAAAGGTAATTGCTTATGCATCTTAGCAACTCCGTCTGCATGAAAGGAACTATCCAACACATGACCTTGAATTAGCAGCTATAATGTTTGCCCTGAAGATTTGGCCACACTACCTATTCGGTGTGACTTGTGAAGTGTACACTGATCATAAAAGCCTCAAATATTTCTTCACCTAAAAGGAACTAAACATGAGACCGAGACGATGGCTTGAGTTAATCAAGGATTACAGCTTGCAAATCTTATACCATCTGGGAAAAGCCAATACCGTTGCAGATGCTTTAAGTAAAAAATCTATTGGAAATTTGTCATGTTTGATCACTAATTAGAGAGAATTGTTATGTGACTTGGAAACAAATGAGATTGAAATAGTGATGCGTGGACAGTAAGGGATTTTAGCCACCATTTCTATTCAACTTGCAATCATTGAAGAGATTAGAGAGAAACAATTGCAAGATGAATTTTTGAAAAAGATTGTGGATGAAATTAACTCAAAACCAAAGCTGAGATTTGTAATTAAAAATGGTGTGCTGAGATTCCATAATAGACTTTGTGTACTAGATTGTTCAAATTTGAGAAAACGAGTTATGGATGAGGCTCACAATTCAAAGTTTGCTTTGCATCCAAGAAATACAAAGATGCACCATGGTTTAAAATAGAATTTCTGGTGGCCTGGAATGAAAAAAGCATTGCTGATTTTGTGGCTAGATGCTTGCATTGCCAATAAGTTAAAGCTGAACATCAACAACTCGCTAGATTGCTTTAACCATTTCCAATACCGGAATGGAAATGGGAATATATCACGATAGACTTTATTGTGGGATTACCTCGCTCTTCTCAAGGTATAGACTCTATCTGGGTCATTATTGATCGTTTGACTAAATCCGTACATTTCTTACCTGTCAAATCTTTATATAATGCGAATAAGTTGGCTAACTTGTATGTTAATGAGATTGTGAGATTACATGATGTGCCAGTATCTGTTGTATCTGACAGAGATCCTAAGTTCACCTCAAGATTCTGGCAGAGTCTACAACAAGCTTTGGGAACTAAGTTAAGACTGAGCAATGCATATCACCCACAGACAAACGGCCAATCAGAAAGAGTGATACAGACTTTGGAGGATATGCTCAGAATGTGTACCCTAGATTTCCAAGGCAATTGGGAAACCTACTTACCATTAGCCGAATTTGTGTATAATAATAGCTATCACTCGAGTATTGGGATGGCTCCTTATGAAGCTTTGTATGGAAAGAAATGTCGATCTCCAATTTGTTGGGCCGAGATAGGTGATAGACCTTTTTTGGGACCGAACTTGAGCAAGAAACGGCTAAAAATGTGAAATTGATTCAACAAAGATTAAAAACTGCACAAAGCCACGAAAAGAGTTATGCGGATGTCCAAATAAGAGATCGAGAATATGAAGTCGGAGACCATGTATTCATCAAAGTAACTCCTATGAAAGGGCAAACGGGGTTTGGAGTGAAAGGCAAGTTGGCACCGAGATATGTTGGGCCCTATGAAATCCTTGAGATAATTAATCTGGTGACGTATCGGGTAGCCTTACTGCCAGACATGGAGCATATGCATAATGTTTTTCACATATCTATGCTTCGAGAATATTTGAGAGATCCATTCTATGTGATTGAACAAACTCATATGCTTCTGAAAGATGATTTTACTTATGAAGAGCGACCAATACAGATTGTTAATCGTCGAATCAAAAGACTAAGAAACAAAGAAATCCCATTGGTGAAGGTTGATTGGCAAAACCATGGAGGGATTTATGCAACTTGGGAGACCGAGGAAGGTATGATGAAGAGATACCCAGATTTGTTCTCTTTAGACCCTGCATTCTTCCAAAACGAAGGTAATTCGAGTTTAGAGGACCAAACTCTTTAAGGGGGAAGACTGTAACAACCCCAACCTATGATTAGCCGATAAATCATGATTAGTTATGCCTAATGAGTAATTAAGATAAAATTCTAAATTAATTACATGTGCATTGCATTAGTGGTGTTTCTATCTGTCTCTCGTAGAAATATCTGTTTGTGTCTCTGTTTTAGTTTGCGAATTGAAGGCCTTATCGGCATCCGATCAGAAAATTGATTTGGTATTTGTGTTCTGTGGAATTTTTAGAATTTTATGATAAGTTTAATTGAAATTCGATTCGGAACGAATTAATTAGAATTAAATAATGCTCAATTGATTAGTGGTATGCCTAATTAATTAAACTCCATAATCAAGCCTATATAAGGCTATTACACTACTTTGAGTTATCCTCTCTTCGTCATTTCGAGCCTACACGCGTGAGAAATAGAGAGACAAAGGGAGGAATGGAATTCAATTAGGAGATTTGCTAGCGAATTAAGGGAATTGGTTTGGAAGCTTAAAGATATAGCAACCTAGAGCTTAAATAAAGAGTGAGGTAAGGATTTAAGCCTTTAATTGTGTAATTAAGATGTATTACATGAATTCAAGAGAACTTAGAACAAGAATTGAGCTAGGAAAGGAGAATTAGGAAGGTTACCATACATGCATGCAAATTCTCTTGGATTTAGAGTTTGAGTTGAAGAACTTTCACATGCATGTCCATATCTTGGTTTTATTCAAAGAATTCAACATGTTTTTGACCTAAACATCTCATTTGCTCATGATTTGGAAACTTGGAGCTCAAATCATTTCATGCATGTCATGTTCATGTTATGTTTTCACATTTCAAGCTTGAGTTTGTATAATTGACATGCTTATGAGCCTTGATTTCATGAAATGATCTTTGATTCTTTATGTTTTCAAAGTTTAGACTTGTTTTCTCAATTTTGGGCCCAAAGGATGTGTTTTCAAAGGTTAAAGATAAGTTTTGAAGTTTAGAGGTGAATCTAGAAATTCCAAAATTTGACCTCACCGCTCGAGCGACTGATCCTACGCTCGAGCAACCACTTTGTGTTTTGCACTCCCACTCGAGCGATAAACAGTTGGCTCGAGTGTGAAATTCATGCTCCCAGAAGTTTCCTATCTTTGCAGACGCTCAAGCGAAAAGAGTTGCGCTCGAGCGAAAACCTCAGTCACACGCTCGAGCGACCATCGAGCGAAAAATTCACATAACCAGTCCTTTGCAAAATTTACATACCGCTCGAGTGAAGGAAGTTTCGTTCAAGCAACCACTCACATATTTGGTCGTCCGCTCGAGCGAGGGAAGTTACACTTGAGTGAGACCCCTGTTTTCAGCAAATTTGTCCAAGTGTTGAATAGCATGTTTTACCATCCTCATTGCATCCTAGGCATTCCTAAACCCTAGTTAAGACATTATAATGAGGATAAGAAGTAGAAACACACCTAAGAAGAAAGAACTAAGTTAATAATTCCGAGTGTGTAATTCAGTACGTATTCGTTCTGTATCTGTGTAGGTCACGCGCCGTAAGTTACCTGATTTGTTTGCTCTGTTGTTTGCTTTTGCGCCATCTGTGAGTAATAACTTAGTAAAGCTATGTTCAACTTTATTTATTTTTTATATATGCAATAAGATCTATTTTATGACATGTTATATATATTCTATACAATGAATGATTGTCCAATTTTTGACAAATATTCGTGGCAACAAATCTATGGCTTAAGTAAGTTATCTGTTCCCGATCTGGAGGTTACTTTATGGAACTGACAAGTTATCCGTACCCGGCTGGAGATTCCTTTGTAGAACTGACAAGTATGACCCTTAAAGCTCTATATTTGATCTGTTACGGTAATGGATATATCACATATGAACAAGCATGAATTTTGATTCTTGTATATGATTCAAACAAGAATGTGAATATGAATTTGTTCTATTTTTCTAAATCTAGTAGGACATCATTCATTTAACCCTTTACTCTGTTATTATTCACTAGGCTTCCACTCACTGTTTATATTATGTATGTAGGTGACCAGGCGCATGACCAGGCCTAAGCTGCTGCCTGGTGTTTTGGTGTGTCAACCACCCTTTTATGCCTCCCGAGGAGGTTCTGGATTAGGTCAAGCCTTGTAGCCATGTTTTGTAAGCGTTTAAGACTTTGTTTTCTATTGTTATATGAGCAAACTTTTGTTTATCTGTATATAGGGCTCAATTCCCTTTTTGCTCCATCTATAATGAATGTGACTGTAGACACCCCATTTTTGATGGCCCTTCAAGACTTGAATGTTCTTACATGTACATCTGATGACGAGTCTGATTGCTCACCATGCGCTCGAAGTCCTTGGTGGAACGCCATAGGTTTGAACCTTTCAAACCCTGTATCATTTTTGTCTCCTTTTTGGACCATGTCTTGGTCTCTCCCCCCTACAGTTTTTGGTTATGAAGGCTGCTGGCCAAAGCTTCTGGTCTGCCGGCCATTGATGTGCCTTGCCGGCCATCACTAATAGTCGGCTGACCACTAGTGTTTTCTGCAGATATTTTGTACTAGCCGTGCTAGCTGGTTGCACAGATGCTTGCATCTGCCCATACGTGGAAAGCTGGATCTCCTTGTATAGAATTTATGTTTTCTATATAGGGAGGCCCTCTCTCATGTTTTAAGGTTGGAAGACTTAAGACTCAAAATTCTCTCTCTATTTCTCTACATTTCTCTTTCTCTTGAAATTTTGTGCTTAGTTTTTGGATACACTATACTTTTGCATATCAATCCTTAACCTAAAGTGATCACCTTTGAGCTGAGGTCCTTTAAGGTCTTGATTGAGCTCTTGGAGGTGGTTTTGGGTTGCATTTGTACCTAAAGTGGTGCTTGGCTTAAAGAGGTATAACACTAATCTTTTAACTTGTTTTAGTACACTTGTTTTCCTTTCTTTTCCCACTGTTTTGAGCTTTAAAAACTCTGTCAAAATGGGCTAAAATTTGTGGTTGAAGTCATTTTAAGGTAAGGGGTGGTTCACCCTTCTTTGTACCTTGTTTGTGAGGCTTCTCAACTAGTGTTTCCCATTTTTAAACAATTTTTTTTGGGCCTTTAACCACTGATTTTTAGAGTATTTTCAGTGGCAAAAAATTTGTTTTGAAGTCCAAAATTTGAGGTTAACCTCCCCTCCTTGTTTCTTTTTTTGCTAACCTAGTTAACTCCATATGTTAGCATGATTTTCTAGCTTTTTGTAACGTTGTTCCAGCATGTTTTTGCTTCTATTTTAGACTACTTTAGCTCTATTTTGGGCTGTTTGGGTCAGTTGAGTCTTGTTTTGCATGGTTGTAGTGTAATAGTCCTCACAAGTTTGGTGTTTTAGGCCATTAGGCACCTCTTATTTGAGTTGATCGCATAATTTGGTGTTGTTTGCACTTATTTTCAGCACTAATCACTTCTGCAACCTCCCTCCTTTCTTGGTTTTTCTTTTTTCTTTGAAAGTTATTTCAAGTCATTTGTTTGCCTAAGTATGGAATTGAGGTTTCATACTTAATAGTTTAATCCCTTTGGGGGTTCATTAACAACGGTATGAGACTTCTTTCATACCCAAAGCAACTTGTGTTTTTGAGCCTTCTTTACATTAGAGAACTCTAACTCACCTTTTGGACTTAATTGGACTAAGTAATGGTTGGTAAGTTAAAATGAGTAACTAACAACTTGGGACTAAAATTAAGCAAGATAATAACTTGTATGTTGTGTGTTTAATCGGACGTTAATTGAACACAAGGGAAATTAAGACATTTCATACTCAAAGTGATGAAATGTTTCAAGTTTTCCTAGGTCTCCATTGCTCTTGATCATGCATGATAGGGTGATGATTCTTGAGTGTCTTGTCTTGCATTCATTGAGCTTGCACACCTTGAAGCACAAGCCATCATGCAATGAAATTACTTAGATTGGTGGCTTATGGTTTAAAGTTCACAATTCCTTGGATTTGTCTATGAAAAGGAAAGGTGAATTGTGCAGGCAATCCTTGGAAAAACCCTATTTTTGCTCTATTTGTACTCTGTTGCAGCATGGTGATCCAGTGCATCAGTGGCCGGCAAGCCACCATCCATGGCCGACAATGCACTATTGATGGCCGGCAGACCACCTTCTTGGCCAACAACATTCATCCATGGCCGGCAGGCCACTGATGTAAACCTCAGCAGAATGTTGGTAAGGTGGAGCAAAAAGGTTCTAGAAATGTTCAACTCTGCAAACAGAGGCTTTCGAGAGCAAAATGGAGGTCTTTTCAGACGAAAACCGAGCATGTGTATCCTCCACTTCCTGAGGCGGAGTAGTGGCATAGTTTAATTGCTTAGTTTACTTACATTTGTGTTGTAAATTAGTTAGTTAGTTTACTAGTTGATTCATTCATTTGTGTTGTAATAATTAGTTAGTTAGTTTAGCTAGTTATTCATTTGGTTTGTAATAATTAGTCTAATTAGCTTAGTCCTAGTTAGTTGCTAGCTAGTTTTGTTTTATTCATTCAGATTCTCCTTCGAGAGAGCAAAATGTAATAATGTATGTCTTCCAACCCCACGTCTTTCTCCTTTTTACTTAATCGCTTTTGATGGTTAGATTAGGGGCACGTTTCAAATAGCATACCTTATGCTTACATACATTCATCTTGTCTTGTATGCACCGAGGCTCGATGCATCATTCAAACTACATTGTCATTTCAATATCTTATTTGAATACGTGTTTAACCGCTTGTTTTCAAATCGATCCATATGCCATATTAGTAGTCGAGTCTATTAATTGTATTCTTTACATGTGTTGCATTAAGCATCTTGTATAGTTAGGAATCATGCATATTTTTTTAACTCATATCTTCTTAGCTTGGAGTACTAGGTGAGTTTTATGCTTTAGCATACTTGCATGAATGTGAGTGTTGTCATATCTAGCATGCTTGCCATGAGGCTAAATGCTTACTTGATAAACTGTTTGAATGCCTATGGATGAAAGATTGTTGTTTGAATTGGAACGATTCAACGAATGTATGTTTTAAGCCCACTTTGTTGAGTGGCAAATCATGTTTTAAGCCCACTTGAGGTGGCAAATTCAAACCATTTTCACAAACAAACATGAGTTGAATTGTTCTAAATTAAGCAAACTAGTCTATACTTGCTTGTGCGCATCACATAGTAATGCTAGTTTAATAACCAGAACAAGAGCATATAATGTTTATAAAAAAATCATATCATGATTAGTAGAGGCTGATCTTTGATCGGACGAGCAGGGGTGCTCAATTCATGACATTCCCCTCTCATACCAAAGCTCCCGAGCCAAGGCAACTTTGGTGATGACGGACACATGGCCTTTGACACGAGTCATGGGTTTCCTAAATTTTTCCAAAATAAAATATTTAAGTTACGACTCTGTATGTGGCAAAGCAGTCCAATTTTTGGCATCTTTGATTCAAAATCAGTTTTCGAAAATGATTTACTAGATTTGGACTCTTTGGTGTTTATCAGTTTCACATTGCACTTGTGAGATTAGATTCAAAACCACGAGAGTCCGAACTGTAGGGCTTTTCTTTCCGAGCTTCCGAAAGGAGGTGCGAAAAAGCAAGACGACTTTATTTTTGACGTCACATATTTGTGTATAAAATTTTAAATTTTTGTCCCATATATGTCAACACAGCTCTTTGGATAATGTGTTTTATATATTTGTTTCCGCAGTCCCTAATTATTTGTTATTCTATTCAGAGACCTTTGGTAATCCAAGGATTACTAGCTGGTTACGACGCTAAACCTATAAAGGCAGGATTGGGTCGTGACAACTGGGTTAAGTAGGTGGCTGACTACTTCTCTAACTACTTCTTTGGGTGCTTGACTGGTTGTTTGTCACCTGCAAATTGTTAGTAATTAATTGTATGAAGGACCTCTAATAAATGAATTGAATTTATGAATATGTAACAAATTGTGTGTAGGGTAACCTTTGGTGCAATAGGCTGGCCTTTGCATCCTCTTTTGTTGTGCCCAAGCTTACTACACAAGCTGCGTGTAGTTATTGTGTTTCCTCTATGCAACTTATGAGGATTCTTAGGCTCATCTTCTTGTTTTTTTCTCAACTTTCTTGGCCTACCAGCACTACAACAAAAAGAGTCTTTGGAGACGAAAACTAATGACGAAAATAAATTTTGTCACGAAAGACTTACCTTTTTGTGAAGAAAATAATATTTCATCTCTAAATGTATCATTTTTAGAGAGAAAAATAAAATTTCATCACTAATGTACATACATAATAAAAAATTAGGTGATGAAATTATTTTTCGTCATTAAATTATTTTTTTTTCATCGCCAAACATTTTTCCCGCCATTAAAAAGTTTGGAGGGAATTATGCCGCCAAATTAGTGACAAAACATTTCGTCTCCATTAAAAATATTATTAGTGAGGAAAAATATTTTGTCACCAAATATTTCAATATACAAAATTATTCAAAGAGCTCACCAAATCCGTTCTCTTCACCCAAATATAATAACACTCATTCACAAATCTTAGGGCTATGAACAAAGGGTTTTTTTTCGGCTCTCTTCTCTCTCTCTTCTGGGTGTCACTGGTTTTGGCATCATTCAGACTCTCTCTATCCAGCAATTGTAGTGGTGAACGGCGGAGGACACAAATCCGGTGAGTATTTCCTCAGACTCTCTCTCTTTGCTGCTTCTCTATTTGTTTATCTCAGTTTTGTTTCTCTCTGCTACTATTCTCTTTCTCTCCCCCTTCTCTTCCTCTTCTGCTGCGATGGCAAAGATGGATCTCCCAAAATGTTGAATTTTTTTTGTTGTGTATGAAACTAGAAAGAAACCCAGAACGAGAGGGAGAGAGAGAGAGAGAGAGAGAGAGAGAGAGATAAAGAGGGAAAAAAGAGAGAGATGATAGGGGTTATGGATTTGGTGGAAATGGGTTGAGTTTTAGGTGGGGTTTTGGAATTGTGATGATCTACTTGTTATGTTTTCAATTAACTGATTGATAATGTTGTTAATTGTTATGGTAAAACTATAATGGTCGATATATATACTTTGGTCCAATCATGTTCCTAGGATTGGAAAAACATTTCCAAAAATTCTTCAGAACCTGAAGTTTAAAAAAAAAAAAAAAGTCAAGTCTTTGTTAGGGCTCAAACTCGCACATTTTTATAGATTGTATTTCCCAATTTGGTTGCATAAGAATATTGGTTGAGGAAGATGAATGGGACCCAAATCATATTAATGATTATGAGATGATATCTGTAACCATTATTTACAAATTGGAGCTATTTGCAGACCATCTTCATAACATCATAAAATTGGTAGCCCACTGCAGAAGAAGATATGCAAATGAAAAGTTTGAAATCAAATGACAAATGAAAGATTCTACTGAATGAAATCAAGCAATGGAGGAAACAAGAATGCAACCATGTTTCACTTTCAGCCTTTGTAAATTCTTAGACATGTTAACAACAGAGCTATCATCCTGCATTATTCCCAGTCCATACCGAGCAACTCCTATATAATTATTTATTTTAATTTTTTTTAATTTGGTCAAAAAATGAATTTTTATTTTTTTTCAACTATCTTTTTCAATAATATTCTATCTTCTTCCTCTATTCTATTTGAATATTTCTTCATTTAAAAAAATTAAAATGTGAATTTCTTTCTTGTTCTTCTTTTTTTTTGTTTTTCTTTTTTTTCCCCTTCTTAAATAAGTCTAGAAACACAATTAGATTGAGAAAATAAATATAAGAGTTTTTAGAGTGGGGAAGATGTTATAAAATCTTATTCATATTATTTTTTATAATTAATTTCTGTGTCCAATTCTTGTTTAATTTTTATATCCATCCATGTGTTTTTTTCTTTGAAAAGTGAGAATTGGTGTTGGTTAATGTAAAGCCGGCTACTCTCATGTTGTGAAATTGTTTTCTTCCATTGTTTTCCCCATATTTGTAGATAAATTATTTGGTAGTCTTGAGATATAATTATATAATGTCCCAGTTGTATTGTGATTGATGGAAATGGTGATACTCACAATTTTAGTTGTTACTAGGATAAAAACCATAAGTTCCATGAATTTATATATATTTATTTGTTAAACAAATTTGAAAATTAATTGAATTGGGTTTTGGATTCTTTGCTGGGGACATATGTATTATATATATATATATATAAAAATCATTTGAATTGGGTTTTGTTTATTTGCTAAAAATAAAAATAAGAAAGTTCAAGTATGCAATGAATTTTGAATTTTTTTTTCTTTTCATTTGTTTTCTCAACAACTTAATGCTTTCTTATTTATTGGTTTCTGTTCAACTTTGAATATACATGTTGGTAGTGAACGCTGAGAGGGTGAGATGGAATTGTGTAGGGATCTAGTGTTTTGGTGGTGAACAAAACATACTTTGTAATTGATTCAAATATTAGGATTTTCTATTTAAATAAATCTATTACGCTTTAAATAAGACCTAATATTTAAACCTATTATGCTATTTCAGTCAATCACATAGTGTGTTTTTGTTCACCTACTAGCTCGAATTAATTGTCTATTAGATGGGTGTGGCAAAATGTTGCTATGCCTAGTCAATTTGACCATTGTTAGGGAACCTAAAATATGATTTTGACAATATGTTATAAAACAAATGTAATGATGGGTCAAGTGGTCAGTGATCAATAGGAGAGTTGGTGTTTAATTTTGATTCATCTAATATTTTTGTTTTTTGTTTTTGTTTCTATTTTGTCTTCTTTTTTTTAAAGATGTGTTAAAATTATTAATGACCATTTTTGTTAGTTTTTATTTCTTACTTGCATATAACCTTAGAACTTGTATAAGAATCTTTATTAAAGATTTGTACATATTTTGGTGAAACTCTTATTGAATTTTTGAATTTAAATAGTTCATAAATACACAAGTCTATATTATACTATATTGCTCCTAATCTTTCATTTGTGATCAGACATGGATAAAAGTTGGATTGCCCTAGGTAGGATGGCTGATGGAAGGATGAGTAAACTATATAATGATGGGGTCAAGTTATTTCTTCAATTTGCAATGGGGGTTTTAGACCAGAATGGTAATATTTTGTGCCCATGTATAAAGTGTGTGAATGTTTGTAGACAAAATCTTCAAAACGTGGAAATTCATTTGCTCCAATATGGGATTATGCAAACTTACACTATATGGCACCAGCATGGAGAACCCCGTGTTTCAAACGAGGCTTATCATGATGATGAGATGCGACTTGATGGTGATGAAATTTTAGGTAGTATTGATGCCTTAGTAGAAGATCGAATAAGAGGGGAATCGACTGATACAACCCAAGGAGAGAAAGTGAGAACTTTTGATAAGTTGTTGATCGATGCCAAGCGTGAGGTGTTCCCGAATTGTACAAATTATACTTTGTTGAAGTTTGTGATTGAAGTGCTTAATATGAAGGTAACAAATCATTGGAGCAATAAGTCAGTTAACATGTTGCTAGAGTTTTTAAGTAGACTATTACTGAAAGAAAATTTGATTCCAAAGTAAACTTATGAAGCTAAGAAAATACTACGTGACTTGGGCTTGTCATATGAGCTCATTGATGCTTGCATAAATGATTGTGTATTATTTTGGAAGGAGAATGCAACACTAGATAAATGTCTGACTTGTAAGACATCTAAATACAAGATCAATCATGAAAGGGGTAAGAAGATCCCCCATAAACTATTGTGGTACTTTCCTTTGACACCAAGGTTGAAAAGATTGTACATGTCAAGGAAGAGGGCTAATGACATGAGATGGTACAAAGACAAACGAGTGGATGATGAGATATTGAGGCATCCCGCTGATAGTGATGAGTAGAAGGAATTCGATGCACAACATCCCGAGTTTGCCTTGGAGCCTTGAAATGTGAGGCTAGAGTTGGCCGTTGATGGGTTCAATCGTTTTGGGAACATGAACAACTCTTACAGTTTGTGGCTCGTCATACTCATTCCATACAACTTGTCACCTTGGTTGGTTATGAAGGATCCATTTTGTTTGATGTCATTACTTATTCCTGGAGAATCGCAACCAGGGATAGATATTGACATCTACATGTGACCATTGGTAGATGAGTTAAATGAGTTATGGACAAATGGTGCACTAACTAACAATGCCTCCACCAATGATACTTTTCGAATGCATGCAGCTTTGTTATGGACAATACACGATTGGCCTGCTTTTGGTGACATATCTGGGTGGAGAACAAAGGGTCATTATTCTTGTTACACTTGTAATGATGAACCATATTTTGAATTTTTAAGAAGTAAGACTGGGTACACTAACCATCGATGTTACTTGCCTGAGGACCATCCAAAAAGGCAAAAGAGTAGGGCTTACAATGGTAAGATTGAGAAATGGAAGAGATCTTTGGAGTTTCCAGTGGAAAAGATACAAGAGCAATTGAAAAACATGACAGGTGTCGTACATGGAAAGCATCCAAGTAATAGGAAAAGGCCCCGTCAAGCACCTAATTGGACAAAGGTAAGCATCTTGTATGAGCTACCCTATTGGAAGAAGTGAAAATCTCAACACAACATTGATGTCATGCATGTGGAGAAAAATTTTAGTGAAAATGTTTTCGGAACTATGTTAGGCATTGATGGAAAGAACAAAGACACAGACAAGGCACGGTTAGACTTGGAAGATATGGGTATAAGAAAAGAGCTATGGCTAACACAACGATCCGATGGGTCATATGTCAAGCCTCAAGCAAGCTTTTCATTGACACCTGCAGAGAGGGAGGGTTTCTTTGAATTCTTAAAAACTGTCAAGTATCCAGATGGGTATGCTGCAAACATATCCAAATCAGTGAATACAAGAAATGGCAGATTAACAGGCCTAAAAAGCCACGACTGCCATGTACTTATACAAAGAATTCTTCCCATTGGAATGCGTGCTTACGTGGATAAAGAAATTAGCACAACACTTTTTGAGTTAAGCAATTTCTTCCAAGACCTATGCTCTTAGACACTAAGGCGGAGTGAACTGGAGAAATTAGAGGAACGTATAATACACATTTTATGCAAGCTTGAAAAGATCTTTCCTCCAGCCTTCTTCGATGTCATGATCCACTTGGCTGTTCATTTGCCTCGTGAGGCTATTCTTGGAGGACCCGTGCAATATCGATGGATGTACCCAATTGAAAGGTATTTTTTACACTTATATTTCTAAATGAGATGTGCGTAATTGTGTTACATGTGTAACTACACTCTTAATTGGTTCTCTCTTTAAGGTTTCTTGGAGCATTAAAAAAGTTTGTGACCAACCAAACTCGTTCGGAAGGTTCAATTGCTGAGGCTTACATTGTCAAAGAGTGCATTACTTTTTGTTCAATGTATGTTGATGGGATTGAAACCTTTCATAATCAACTAGAACGGAATGAAGATCGTGGTGAATGTCAACAGGGGTTGATAGTATTCACGAAAACTGCACGTCCAATTGGTCTAATCACACAAGATGCTGAAATGTCTCAAGAAATTCGTGACATTGCTTGTTGGTTTGTGTTGTACAATAGCCCAAAGATAGAAAAGTATTTGGAGTATGTGTTTCATTAAATTATGTTTATGCTTAGCCTTTTAATTAGTGGTACGTAGTAATCACATTTTTTATATGTTAGGAACACAAAAATCTATTACAAACTCGAGCTGGACATGACATAACCCATATACAACAAGAAGAATTTCCCAAGTGGTTCAAAGAGAGGGTAAAACATTTATGATTTTTTGACATTCACAATTTAAACAAAATTAAAGTTTTATAAAATTTTGTCATTTATAAATTATTTACTTATTGTTTGTTACATGTAATTGTAGATAAATAGATTGAGAGTTGAAGAGTCATTAGAGGTAACCGATGAATTGTGGTCATTAGCAAATGGTCCTAATTTGCTAGTGAAAGAGTACTCGGGTTGCATAATCAATGTCAGACGGTTCCATACTCGAGATCTAGACAATTGTCGTAAGTGTCAGAATAGTGGTGTGCTTACAGAAGGGGATCACGAAGAAAAATTGCATGACTTCTACGGTCACTTGTGCAAGGTTTTGGAATTTGACTATATGTGTGATAAAAAGGTTGTTTTGTTCCAGTGTGAATGGTACAACACCGATAACACTGGTAGAAACAGAACAATACGATTTGATACATATTGCACAAGCATTGACATGAACAGTCGATGGTACCAATCAGACCCATTTATCTTACCTAGTCAAGCTAAGCAAGTCTTCTATCTAAATGACACCAAATTGGGTGAACCTTGGAATGTCATACAAAGGGTGCAACATAGGGGTGTCTTTGATGTTCCAGAAGCTAGTGATGGAGAATTATTAGATTCTGTAGAAAATAATGATTTGTTCTAACAAGAAAACATTACTGATGTTGTTCCAATTGACATTGACCTAATTGTTCGATATTGTAGGGATGATGTTGAATTCAATGTTATTTCGGCAATAAGTCATTAGATGAGATAATGGAAGAGAATAGAGATGATGAAGGAGATGAAGAACATGATATTCTTGATTTTGATATGGATCCTGATATGGATTATGATATGTAACTTTTTATTTTATATTTTCTTTTTGAACAAATGTTATTAATTAATGTAATGTTTTCTTTATATGTTTATCTTACTTTCTTTTTCTTCTTTTATTTAATGGTGCATAATTAAATTGTCTATATTTTCCAATTAAAGTTAAATTATGTTATATAGTTGTAGAAAATGGTCAAAGGCAAAAAACAATGGCTGAAACCAGGTGATTTGAGAACTAATAAACTAACAGAATATGAGAAACAAAGAAATAAGCTAATCAAGGAGAACTGTGAGGTAATGAACAAACTTGAAGTGAAGAATATTACAAATTCTTTGGTGAGTGTGGTTCATCCCAAATGTGCAAATGCAAAGGAAAAGGGAATTAGGGTTGAGGTAGATGATGATGATGAGTATAAACCATCAGAGAGTGAAGATGACAATGATGATGAGTCATTGGGTTCCTTTGACTGCAAGGTATTATATACATTGTTTTATATTTGTGTGTGAACATGTCTTTTACTATTTACATATCTTCTTCACATATCTTAAACATCATTATCTTTTTTTAAATATATTTTAAATGTGTTAAATATCTTTTTTACTATTTGATTATGTTATTTCAGGATCAAGAGATGCCACCTGGACTTCGTTTACAGTCTCATTCGAGGCCATTAAATCCTACTCCAAAGGAAGGGACGAATCTCTTATGTCAGGACATTGGTACCCAACCCTTACTACCTCATAATGTGCAACCTAAGCACGAGGTGACTACATCTAGCAGCATTGGTAAGTTTGCAAAGTTGCTTTTAAGGTCTAACTTCCATTTGTTTACTTACTAACTCAATTAATATTATGTCCTTACAAAGATCACGCACATCGCTGAGTATGACATACTGAGCCCAGTGCATTGTCGATAAGGATGGAAAGATGTTGGTTCCTATACCTAAACAGTTTTGTGCGCCAGTAGAAGAGCAAGCCTCTAAGCTGGCCTCCAAGATTGGTATAGAGGTTTGAACACAGTTACCAGATCTAAGTGTTCGTAGGTGGAAAAAGGTGAACAATGCTAAAAAAGAGCCGATAATCCAACGTTTTACGGTAATTATTGTCAAACTCTTATCTTTGAAGTTGTAGCATTGTTTGATTTCTTTATTATTTCTCATCTAATGGCCTCTTCTCTGTACATTTTGCTTGGGACCTATTTAGAGTTCATAGGCCTAGAGTAACTTGGCATAGGCTCATTTGGTTTAACTTTCACATCCCTAGATTTAGTACTGTGGTAAAAGTAACAACAAGAAATAACATATTTGGAAACATAATTGTTTTAAAAATTCATGTTTAGTTTGATGATGATGAGGATGGTATTTGTATTATAGAGAACCTAAACATAGGAACAGCCACTTGCCAATACCATGTACACAGTAGGCAACATTGGTCCCAAGACATGAAGCATCAACTTAGTAGCACTGGGACCATGATTTAAGCATGATTGAAACACATACAGTACGCCCAAACTACTAGCCATACGCCAAAACACGATATATCTCCTACACAGCCCATAGGAGTAGGCCACAAGCTGAAAAAACCTAAAGGCCTACTCAATATAACCTGCCAATAATGAAGAATGGAATAAGCATTACCCAAAAAGAAGTAGTACAAATTCCATAGCAACATTAGGCTTAAGCACACAATATTTGAGCTCACACCACTCAACCCACAATTTAGGATCTCACATCCCTCTGTAACAGCTTCCTTAACCTGCATATAAAACTTTACCATATAAATAACATTAGTACATCACTCATATCAGGTCTAAACACACTCAACCCACAGAATTCACACTCACAGATCTGAAAATGTAACATTTTAGACTATATGTCTCACAATCACTTAACCATCACAACCTACAATTAAGCTCTTCAACCTACTGCACAACAAGAAAACAAATTAGTGTAACACTTATTTATGCTAACCTTCACTCAACTCTCATTTAGTGAACTCACATCTCTCACTAATATCCCATTTCTAGTCACATGGGGCTTCAAGTTAGTCTCAGGCAAATTCCATTGAGCAAGAAACCAGTCATCCCCTGTTGATCTAGGTAGATTGTTTATGGACAAAATTCTTCCCCTTATCATCTGAATAATTGATTTGGTAACCACCTCTTCAAGTTTGAATTCTTTGTTAAAAATTCTATTATTCCTTTCAAGCCAGATGTGATAGATAGAGCATAACAAGGACAGTCCAATAACTATTGATCTCCAGGATTTACCTTTAGTCTCTATTGTGGCATAAGCAAACAAATTAGGCCATTAAAGGTTAGGCCAATTAACATTGGGCTTAGCTTTAAGAACATTCCAGATCCTAGTGGAGAACAAGCAGTCAAAAAAAAGGTGAGAATGACTCTCAACAAGACCTTGACAGAAAAGACAGGTAGGGTTAGAAGTCAAGCCAAACTGTTGCAACCTATCCCGAATATTCAGTCTAGAATGAAGAGCAATCCAAACTATGAAACTGACTCTAGAGATCATGTGAGGTCCCCAAATAAGCTTATGCCAAGTAACTTGGTCAAATTTATGCCTCCAATGATCCTAGGCAGATTTGATAGTGAATTCCCCATCAAGATTAAGCTTCCAAACAGGTTGTCATTTCTGGAGGAATCAAGTTTACAACTACAGGGAGTAGAGGATTAAGCTTAATAGTGCAAAAGGTAGGGTCCCAGCAGACACAAATTCTCCCTGATTTAGTAGGTTGAGAATTAGTCAAAAAAGACCAATTATTCAAACTAGATGAGAAAATTTTATTTTCATTAACAGCTTTTATTTTGGTTTCCAAAATTCCCATGACTTTAATATCCTCTTTAACCACAAAACTTTTAACTTCTTTATTCCTAGAAGGATCATTGAACCTTTTAACATTCCAAGATGCAATTTTAAAAGTCATTTAAAACAAAATAGGACAAAACTCAACCCACATCCAGATAAATGAAGACTTACTTGTTAATACGAGGGACTTACTTGTTAAATGGGACAAAACTTTCTAACTCTATATTGGCTATTGACATGTGATTATATTTATAAATCTAGTTCTTCGGTAGTTTAAGCAAAAACCTTGTTAATACTAGGTAATGATCTTTGGGAGTTATTTTATTTTATTGCAATTGATATGAATCCATCAAAGTTAATTTAGCTCTTTGAATGAAGTATAATCGTAAAAATATACATTATTCAGTTAAGGACATAGCCTACAGGTTGGAGTGCATAAGGCATAGCTGAGTATATTTACTGATGTGTGGATAGATATTGTTGATACACTATGTTGCTTTTGATCCTCAACTGCTGCAGTTCTGTGGTTGTGTTATAGACTAGGTGTGGACTTTGTAATATTGTGCTTGTTTGCTAGTTTTACAAATAATTTAGCTCATAGGTTGGAGTGCATAAGGGGTAGATAACTAGGTACTGCTGAATCAAATGGCCCATTTTCCTATTTATGCACCATGGTTTGTGTAACACTTAATACCCCATTTTCCTATTTGTGCAACCATTGTTTGTGTAACACTTGGTACCCATTTTGAAATTTCATGCAATAGAGATGCATACTAAGTTATTATCTTAGGAACTTTTAGTTATTTAAGAATAGTTTTCTCTCTTCTTTTGGATGGTTGTAATGGTTATTGGCTTGATAGTTAAAATTCAGGATGCATACTATATATACTTACTGTTACATGTGTTAAAAAGTGTGCTTATGAGATGCACCTTATGGATGCTATAAATTAATTTGCTGCTGTTGCCCTGGTGTTATGCTAACTGTGGCTCCAGCCATGCTCATTGCTGTGTTCTTCACCTCTGTAGCAACTTTATTGCTATGATTCCTTTTTACAGCAGCTTTGTGGTTTGCTGCTGTCTATAGCCCCGGCCCAAGTCTAGACCAACCAATAAACATGATAAACATGAGAAGAAAATAGCCACCAGTGAGTAAATAAAGTAGATCAACCAAGACTATATAGGGAAAAACACTTACCATACTTGGTTAATGGCCAGATGTAGGAACCAAATTCAATGTAGTGAGTTTGAGTGTTATGATGAGACTCAATAGTGTGTTTTTACTAAAAAATTAAAAATTTTGTTTGTTGTGGGATCTCAAGTAACTTCATTTAATTAAATATGAAACATGCAAGGCCCATAAAGCCTACTAAAAACCCAGATGGGCTATGGGCCCATCACATCAGTCCAAGGCCCAATAGTGTGTAGGGCAAGTGTAGTATATAGGCCCATTAAGAACCCATGTGAAGCCTGAGGCATGTTAGCAGAGCATATATAAAGCCACCCTCTTTGTTCAGGCCACTCTCAAGCTGAAATCTAGGGTCTTTGCTTCTTCATTCGTCTCTCTACTAAATCCACCTAATTCTCCATAATGGTATTCTCTCTCTCTCTCTCTCTCTCTCTCTCTCTCTCTCTTGATTCTAAGTATCTTAAAGCTTGGTTTTTGTATGAACAAATCTCTGGAAACAAGTGATTTTATACATGTAATTTGATGAATTTGTGGAAATGTTAGAGATTTGTTTATATATTGTTTGCTTAATTGATTTTGTTTTAAAAATAAATTAATGGGATCAATTTGGGTTCAATTGTGAAAACTGATTGTTATTTGTTGAATTCATCTCTTTAGATTAAGTAGAGAGAAGTTTTGAAAGTGATACCATAACATATACAGAGCACACATAAAAGGCTTGATAGTTAATGGGTTTAATGCTTGATATTCATGGAAGAAGTGATACTAGTATGGTTATGGATATGGATGATAAGATGGTGTCATTTTTTGATTTACAAAAATGTAGTGATTAAGTAGTGGAGAACAAGCTGGTGTAACAATTTTTCAAAATAAATAGTGAGGTAGCCCATGGAGTGTAGTAGAACCAGTGTAAGTGAATTGTGGTAGATAGTTGCTGAAATGTTAATTGTTCCGGGTCAATTTAGGTATGTTGGATTTGGAAATTGGATAGGCTTGTTATTGGATTACAAAAGGGTCTATTTCCATGTCATCCTTGTCTTTTTTTTTTTTTTTTTATAATAAAAAGAAATAAACAAATAACATTTGATAATCACTTATGCTGTTTTTCCAAGAAACTTATATGGACAAAGCAGCCATTATTATGAAGTTCTTTGTTTTCATAAGATGATCTGTTTTGCTTACTCTTCCAATGTTGCTTATTGTGATTTTCGACGTTCTTCATTTCCTAATATCAAAGAATATTATTGTACACCCTTTCCTGTTGTGTTTCACAGTTGGTTGTTGCTCTGTCTAATTGTGTATGTGAACAAGAGAATAGGTTATTTAACTTATGAAAAAAAATGATTTGATTTTGCAGGATCAGTTTGATTTACAAGGAAATCAGAGTGATATAGCAAAGGCTTTAGACACACAGTTTGGTCGACGATTGAGTGGCTTCACCTATAGGTTGCACAAAAAATACAAGCAACTTAAGGATGGAAGAGGGAAGGAGTACGCGAGAAGCCACCCACATGCAAGTGTTACTCTTGATCAGTGGACATCTCTAATTGACAAGAAGTGGAATAGTAAAGAATTCAAGGTAAAATATTTTATGTTATTTGTCAAAAATTAAGTTTCTTTTTACTAATGTTAAGTTTTCTTTTTTTTATTGGTGTTTCAATCGTGTAGGAAAAATCACTAACTAATGTGAATAATAGGATGCAAATGAAAACAAAACATCGATGTGGATCAAAATCAATCCCGGCCAGAGTGTACAGCTCGGTGCGTTCTACTAATTTTTTTATTGGATTAGTAGGCCTTGTTATTTAAATATTTGAAATTACATTTAAAAAAACAAATGAATCAGATAATTGCAAATGGAAAAGTGCCCGATTTGGAAGAATTTTACAAGTCCATCCACTATAATTTGGACACGCATGAATGGATTTCGTCGGAGAGCCAAGTTAATTATGTATGTACAAGGCAATGCTTTGTGAGTTTGATAAAATTATTTATTTTTCTTTGTAGGGTAGAATAACTAATAATTGTTTGATTTATTTCAAATTAATAGGACAACATGATACAAATGCAAGAAGAACATCTCTCGAAGGCTGGTGCAACCCCCTTGACCCCAAAGGAGTTGCCAGTCAAGATGCTTAAGCCAAGGGCAGGTTATGTGAAAGGACTCAGCATTAGGCCTTCTTCTTCTATGAAGACTACTGTTGCACCTGCTAAAAATAGTGACTATGTTCAACGCCTTGAGATGCAAATAGCATAGCAAAATGAACAAATTGCAAGGTTTCAAAAGTCAGAGAAAAAACAAAGCAAGAAGATACAAAGTATCATAGAGTGTTTGAGGTAGAAAGGTATCACGGGAAATTTTGAGAGTGGGAAAAGTTCAGATTCTGATGGACAAGCTTCTTGGTTAGTATATCATGTTTCTATGTTAATTTAGTATAAACTTTCTTCTTCAACTAGGGTAGAATAAAAAACTACTTTGATATGTAGGCACGAAAAGTCCCGGGAAAATAGTGAAATATGCATGTAAAGGTTCGGGAAACATCACAAACACCTTAAGACAGAGCAACATAAGTTGTGCAAACTTACGGAACAAGCACGTGGCTCTCGATTTGAAAACTACTTTGAAACTTGCACTATGCCAATGCTTAGGCGCGAAAATAAGTCTTGGGGAGGGGGGAGGGAAGCTTCAAATAGGCACGAAAAGGCTCGGGAAACATCATGAACACCGCGAGAGGAACCAATGTAAATTGTGAAAACTTATAGAATAAGCACGAGACTCCCAAAAATTTACCATTGTATTCCAAACTTATATTAACCAATGTAAGTTGTGAAAACTTACGGAACTAGCACGGGACTCCTAGTTTGAAATCTAAGTAGAAAAATACACTTTTTTAACACTTAGACTTGAGAATAGGCCATCAGGGGGCCAAAATCGTAAAACAACCACAAGAAGGCCCGGAGAACACCCCGAACACCTCAGGAGGGACCAATGTAAGTTGTAAAAACTTACGGAACTAGTACAGGACTCCCGGTTTGAAAACTAAGTCGAAAAATACATTTTTTCCAACACTTAGGCTTGAAAATAGGCTGTTGGGGGCCAAAATCGTGAAACAACCACGAGAAGGCCCGGAAAACAACCCGAACACCTCGGGAGGGACCAATGTAAGTTGTGGAAACCTATGGAACTAGCACGAGACTCCCAGTTTGAAAACTAAGTCGAAAAATGCACTTTTCAAAAAATGTTAAATTGTATATTTTATTAATAAGATAGAAATTGTCTTCCTCTTGTTTTTTGTTTTTTGTTTTTTGTTTTTTTTTTTTTTGTTGAAGATTGGAGATTAGAGATGGACGTGTTTGGTAATCTAGAGAGCAGGAGCTTGCTCATTTTGTGTTTTTGTTAATATTACCTTACATGTATTTTGGTTGCGTTGTAAAGTTTATATTTTTCTATATATTAGGAGACATGTTTAGTAATTTGCACTTGATATTATATTTTTGTGGATATTAGGAAACATGTTTTGTAATCTGTAGGTGATATTGTATTTTTATAGATATTATGCGGTATATTTCAACTGTGGTATTTATGAAGATGAACAAGTTTTTGTATTGATCTGTAATAGATATTTTATTAAACATGTTATTAAAATGTGTAGGGAAATTTTAGTTGAAAAAAAATGAAAATTTAAAATATTACCCCTATTTTTAAAAATGTTAATTATTATTAGCGACGAAATAAAAAACCATCGCTATTAGTTTTCAAACAACTTTTCTTGACGATAATTTTGTCACTAATGATATAGTTCTAACAAATAATTTCGTCACGTTTGCTGAATATTTCGTCACTAACTTGAAATATTTGGTGACAAAATTGTTTTTGTCATTGAAGTATTTTGTTTTGTGCTCAATTTAGTGATGAATTTTTTTGTCACCTTAATCTATATCATTGGTGAGGATACATTTAGTCACTAAAACCTTTATCTTAATATTTTGTGACGAAATATTTCGTCGCCAAAACAATTGAAAATAAAATATTATTTAATTATAGTGATGAAATGAATGGTATAGAGGACGAAAAATTCAACATTCAAAGATGAAAAATTTCGTCTCCAAAAATGAAGAATAGGCGACGAAATAATTTTTCGTCACTAGGTACTTCCTGCGATGACAAATAGATGACGAACGTGGTGACAAAAATTTTTTGTCACAGATGACTTTGGTGACGAAAATTTGATATTTGGAGACAAAATCAGTCTGTCACCAAATGCTTTTTTCGTTGTAGTGCAGATTACTTCTTCACTTTTGAAGGCAATAATCCAGGCAATACAGAATTTGGCCGCATTTCATAACCATTTATTGGGTATATCATTGGCTCATAGCTAGCCAAGTATGTCTCCTTCTTATACCAATGAGCCACATAATATTCAGGTTGCTCATGTTTGTCATATATGGCTGAAATGACAAGACAACATTGTATGCCAGTTAGATCCCACTTTCTGCATGAATAGGTTGAATCACCCAAATCAACTACAAATTGTTGTCCATTTAAGCAATTAATTTGGTACCCTAGACCTCCTGTCCATATAGCAATACAATTGCTTGCATCTTCTTTCCTTTTCTCCAGTGCTTGTTGTAGGACAAATAGGTCTTTGGGTAAGCCCTCATTACTTCCCTTCTCACCTGCAGCCTCTTCATCAAGATACACCTAATGTCCTCTAACAAAGGGATTATGGTTTTTTCTCTAGCTTCTAGGATCAAGCTATTAAAGCTCTCACACATGTTGTTGTTTAAGATATCAGACTTAATTGTAGGTGTGAAATGAGATCTAGACCAGGTGCTTAGGGGTTTTTCAACTAACCAATTAAATGCATCTTCATCAGCTTCCTTCAACTCTTCTATATGAACCTCAAATGCTTGTACATAAGAAGCCTTTGTAGCTTTGTACACAATGTCCTTCAGGTGCACCCCCTTGAAGCTATCTCTAAAATTGGTGTAAAGATGTCTAATGCAAAACCTATGCTTTGCCATGGGTGCAACCTCTACAAGTGCTGGACACAATCCCTACATTTGCAGGGGGAAACAAAAAAAAAAGAAGAAAAGTTACACACATTAAATGAACTAAACAGTAAAAATAAATGCATGAAACTTCCAATAAGCATTTACCTTTTACTTGTCTGACATGAAGGTCACTCCTTGCTTGTTGAACCACCCAAGAATGTCACACAATATTTCAAAAAACCATTTCCATGAACTCTTTGTTTCTCCTTCAACAATTGCAAAGGCCAATGGATAGCTATTGTTATTCTCATCCAATCCAATAGCTTGCAACAGTTGTTCCTTGTATGGCACTTTCAAATGGCAGGCATTAACCCCAATGAATAGCCCACATCCTGCTAGAAAACCTTGCTTGCAACCTCCAAAGCATACAAAAATCCTTTGAAACCTAGGCTTGGCTTCATTTATTTCATGTTCTTCATTTTCTAATTCTTCATCATCTTCTTTAACTATGATAGTTGTCCCTAGATTAGTTCTTTTTATCTCTTCACAGTAATCTCATAACTTGGCATATTGTTCCATGAGGCTTCCCTCCATCAATTCTTATGGTTTTCTCTTTGTCCTATACACATGGCTCCTGGATATACCAACCTTGTGATCCTTTTGCACAGCTTGCTTGAATGACTGCATCGGAATAAATGGATTGGATATTAATGTCTCCAAGTACTTCTCAGACAGTCAGGTAGAATTCACTTGTCTATTATAAAAAATTCTGCCGTAATTATGAGTGGGGACACATGTCTTTATTTGGAATAATGGTTGTCCTTGCATCTTGGATGCATAAAGTATCCACTCACATGGTGGCTTACAGGTGACCCTAACCCTCATGCTATCATTTTTGACTAACTTAATAGCCTTCCCAGTCTTAATACCATTCTTCTTAACAGCAGCTTTGAATATTTTGGCAATGCCAAAAACCATGCCAACCTTGAATTGTGAATCTACTATATCTGTGTTTGGATTAAACTCTGGGAATCTAACCCTGTTGCTTCCAGCATCTTCATCAGAAGATCCATTAATGCTCTTCAGGTCATCAGATGTAGCATCAGGCTCTAAGCAATCAATATGAGGTACCTCAACCCTTTCATCATTATGCTTCTGCCTCCCTAACCCACCCCATTCAACATTCCTATCAACATTAGCATCAAATAGTATGTCATCCACATTGAAATCATAACACTATCCTTAAACTCCTCTAGATCAGTAGAATAGTTGGATGAATCATGACTTTGCCTTTCAACTTCAACTTCACCCTCACCCTCACCCTCCACATTACTTGTGCCATTTCCAATTTCCTCGATGACAACTGATGCATGGTGAAATGGATTAAACTCTTCAAGCTCAAGCAACTGATCATCAGGGATGTGCTTTAAGTACACTTCAATTATCCTACTTACATGTATTCATTTCACCATATCCATTACATCACTATCATTCTTAAGTGGCCTTAATACATAATTTAAGTCCCTACCAGGCACTCGATAATGGTATGAAATGAATTCAGTATAACCTAACTTTTGAGCCATATCCCCTATCTCTGTCAACCTCATTTTGTCAGCATCACAGTTGTCCCAAAATGATAATTTCCCCCTACGTAAGCCCTATTTACTAAAGACTTAAAAACCCCACCATGATGCATTTTGATAGTGAAATAATCACCATCTAGATCAGAAATAGAAGATAACATATTTATTGTATGATCCACAATACAGGACAAGGGGGACCACAATACATCAATTATAGATATTGATTAGTTTTTTTGTCAGTGTGCAGTTGTGTAGATGTGTCGACATGCGTGAATATATAAACATATATTCACCTCGTCACTTTCAAACAAAGCAAAGCAAAAGTAGATTCTTTGACCCACCCAATGATTTAACTTGCAAACAGATAACTAAAGCAAAATACAAAACCAAAAAAAAAAAAGGTAAAGAGTACTTTTTTGCGTACCATAATCTAGTATTTCATCACCAATCAATCGTCATGTTCGTCTTTTCACCTCGTCAATCATTTTCTTCTTTAGCCAATTTTAGCAGATTTACAGTCAAACAATTTTTTGGTAACTCAAAACCCTAGAAACGATTCAATTGTGTAGAGAGAGAATGGACTTGCTGATTTGGGGAAGATACAAGTATAGGGACGATGGAGGTAACCTAGGGTTTGAGGTGAAAAGACAAGTGTCCTCCCCCCCCCCCCCCAAGTAATTGCTAGAGAGAGCACGTGAGAGGTAAGTGCTGGCTTTCCGTCCATAATTTCAAACAGACGTCAATTATTGGACGAAATTGACACACTTCGTTAAATTGAGGGGCTAAATCGAGCAATTTGAAATGTCATGGACCAAAATGACACACGGGGTAAAGTACAGGGATTATTTGTGTGATTTGCCCTTGTTTCATTTATTTTCTGAAGTTGTTTTCCGAAGTTCAAAACCAACTTTAATATAACACACAAAAAATGTATTGTATGGTTAAAAATCTTTTTTAGGTGTAGTGTGAGTTACACTTAAAAATTAATCTCAACCATACACTACATTCTATTTCTACATGAGCATAACATTACTGTTTTAGAAATGTTATTTGAAAAAAGTTTTCAGAATTATTCATCAAACAAGTTATCTTTGTTTTTTGAATAGAAAAAATAACAAATAGTAGATTAAAAAATAGGTAAACTACCAATAGGTCTTAATAATTGGACTTAATTCTCACCAAGTCCTATTGAAAATAAGTCTTAGTAAAATTGTCGCTAAAAATAATTTTTTTGTGATAATTTTTTATATATGTCGCTAAAAATTGACAATTAGTAACTTTTTTGTCATGATTTTTATAAATTGTCACTAAAACTTATAATTAGTGACTTTTTTATGACAAATTTTTTCATAGAACCTATTAGACAATGAATTCACTTATTAGGACTAACACGTAAGTACCCCATTAAAAATTTGTAATTACATATAGAATTTGACTATTTCATCTCGTTTAGAATCAAATTAATTAGGGAAATTGCTACAGCAAAAGACCGCTAACGTATTGGCAGCCATTAATAATACCCATCACTGCCATGTTTCATTTGTGTATTGTGTGTCTCACTTGTGTTAATTGATTGGATAACTTATATTTTGGGTAAATTATATTTTATCCCTTATGTTTTACTACTTTTTTTTTATTTTGGTTATTAATTTTTTTTTCCCCTACTTTAGCTCTTTAGGTTTCAAGTTTAGTTCAATTTATTCCTAACTTCTATTTAAAATTAGACAAAAAAAAATACCACATTGGATGTCGCTTGGCATAAAAAAAAAATATTGAATAAATTACAAATAAACCCCTTGAAGTTTGTTTTAAAATACGAATTATTCCCTGTGATTCTGAAAACTACTTTCCACCCCTTCAAATTTCTAATCGCATAACAAATGAACTCTTTTATTAATAAATTATTATGTCAATTAATAATTTTTAATGATGTCATGAATATAATTCAATTAATAATTCTAGTAATTTTATTGTTATATATAAGAATAGCTGGAATTTTTTTTATTTATTTTGTTAAATAAAAAAAGTTGATAAGATGATATTTATAATTTACCGAACCACATGAGTTCTGTATTTTAAGCTAACACGAATGGGTGTATTTGCAATTTATTCAAAAATTATATTATTATATTTAGGTTTATGTTTGTATCAAAGGTGTAAGTTAAATATAGTAACGTATTTCATGCTAGGAGGTTATTAATGTGATATTTTCTGACTAATTTTGGATAAAAATTAACTTCAAAAAAATAAAAATAAATAAATAACATGAATGACCAAAATGAAGAAAAAAAGAGTTAGACAATCAAAGCGAATAAATAGTAAAACATAAAGGGACAGCGTGTGTAAATTACCAAACACTATGTTTTGTTCATGGATTTAGATAGAAATTTAAAAATATAAATGAAAAAGGCGGGAAATGAAATATTTATTCACTTAAAGATCCCAAATACATTAATGATCCGCCATGAACATTCAACAAAGATACCTCTAATAAACTAAATAAATTTAGAATCAATCTTATAACTTGGTGAAAGAACCAACATTCCTTTGTCAACTTTAATGAAACCTACAAAACAGTTGCTCATTCGCGTGATATAGTTTACTCCAACCAACTCATTAACCTATGCCTTAATTTAAACAAAATCAATAATATTATGAAAATAGAATAAAACAAACCTGTCACCTTTCATCGTTCTACTATATATACTGTAAACTAACCTAGTTTCTTCACACCAAACAATCACAATACAAAAGAAAAAAGAAAATGAAGAATCAACTTCTAATTTTGTTTCTTCTTGTGACAGTTTTTTCAAGTGTCGAAGCTTCTTGCAAACCTAGTGGCAAGATAAGGGGCAAGAAACCTCCTCCGGGACAATGCAACACTGAGAACCACTCTGAGTGTTGTGTGGAAGGCAAACTTTACACTACTTATAAGTGTTCGCCAAAAGTATCAGATCATACAAAGGCAGTGTTGACAATCAACAGCTTTGCGAAGGGTGGGGATGGCGGAGCACCATCTGAATGTGATAACAAGTTCCACTCAAATGACTCACCGGTGGTGGCATTGTCGACTGGATGGTTCAACAAACAACAGAGATGCTTGAAGAAGATTATCATCCATGGTAATGGACGAAGTGTAGAAGCTATGGTGGTTGACGAGTGTGACTCCACCTTGAGTTGTGATGTCGATCATGATTTCCAGCCTCCATGTCCTAATAATATTGTGGATGCCTCCAAAGATGTGTGGAAGGCTTTGAGTGTTCCTCAAAAAAACTGGGGCAACTTGAACATAACTTGGTCTGATGTTTGATCTCCATGGCATTTATATTTACCAAAAGCAGTTGTCAATTATGCATGTGTTTTTGTTTTGAGAAAAGTTAGGGGTAATGAAATTTTTTTCATGAAAATAATCATGAAAAATTTATGATTTTTGGATTACCTTGATTAGTGTGTGATACTTTATTCTAAGTGTAATCTAAGGGTTACAAAGCTTTCATGATTATTTTTATGAAAAAATTTTCATGATATTTAGCATTGTTGTTTTGTTTTCTTAATTTTTTTTTTCCTGTTTTATTTCCCAGTTGTTAATGTTTTTATGTTCTATTTGATTCACTAAAATAAAATAGAATGATTAAGCTCTCCAATAAAATTATCATTCTTTTATAATGGTGAATATTGATTGCATTTGTAAGATATTTTTCATTAATTCTTTAGTCAATAAAATATAAAAGTAAATATTTTAATAAAATGATCATTTAATTTTGTTCTATTCCAATAAGCCAATTACTACTTTAGCTTCTAACTGTAGTCCTCAATTAAATAAGAGTGCTGTTATTAGCACCTGTCAAAATTTTTTGGACCCTCTAATTTATAAAAAAAAATTTATTACAATTATACCCTAAAGTAAAATTATATTAAAAAACATTATTAAATAGAACATCCACCTATCAAATAAGAACTAAAAATCTATAATATTTGACACACACCCCCACCCTCACCTCCACCTCCATCTCCACCTGCAACTATACATATTTCATGTTTATAAACCGTAAATCTATTACTCTTCATAACCAACCAACATAAATCCTAAATATATTATTTTTCATAATCATCTTAAACCTTGAATGTGTTATCTTCATCACCATCATCAACCCTATTGAACCAAAAAGTTTTGCTTCAAGTATAACGTATACTTCATCACTTATTTCATCGTGTAAAGCAATGGAGAACAAGGACACCAATTATGATGAGACCGACGTTCCATTGGTAAGTTTATCTATCTTGCCTTAACATTCTCAGTCGTTTTCAGTCGTTCTTCTTTTGTTCAAGTTGTTCTGTACTTGTTTGCCTACTATTAGGATTATGTTCGGTAATACAATACTGAACATAATCCTTTCGTTTAATACATAGGTTCCGAACATTAATGCAGATAGTTAATACTGTTAAACTAAACAAAAGTCTACAACTTTATTGTGTGTGGCTCCTGATAAGGAGTAGTTGTATTATGCTGCTGTGCTGTGCATCACATGTGATTGTATACCTGGATTAGTTAGAGTGAGAGTAGGTGGTTAGGCAGTTATATTGGTTAGGCAGTTACATAGTTTGTTATATAGATACATATAGATATATACATCTGGTAGCTAGTATATATATAAAGCTCTTCATGTAACTGATGGATTAATATCAATGAATAAACTCTGAACTCTGAAGTTCTTCATGGTATCAGAGCCCTGTTAAGCTCCACCGAGCAATCCATGGGTTCCTCTACAGAATCTTTATCTTCTTCTTCTTCAATTCCATCAAATCTCAACATGCAGATTTCGAATCTAAGCTCTCTTGTTACCGTAAAGCTTGATAGCACGAATTTTATCATCTGGAAAAACCAGATGCAAAATATTCTTCATGCAACAGATTTGTTGAAGTTTGTCGATGGTTCGTTTCCATGTCCTATTGATTATATTCGTAGTTCTTCAACAACAGAGGTTAGCAATCCAGATGCGATTCAATGGCGGATGATTGATGCACATCTCTTGAGTTGCATCACCGATACGCTTTCACCTGTAATTTTTACAACAGTCCTTCACCTCCGATCCAGTTCTGCGGTGTGGACTGTACTTGACAAACGTTTCACGAATCTTTCTCGCTCACACATTCATCAATTGAAGAACAGATTGAATTCTGTTTCAAAAGGCTCCGATTCGATGGAAACCTATCTGAACAACATCAAATCTATTGTTGATCAACTCAACATTGCATCTTCCTTTATTGATAATGAGGATATCGTTCTTATCGCCTTGAACGGCTTACCGACTGACTATGATTCTCTCAAGACAGCCATCTAAGCGAGACCTGAAAGTATATCTATGGAAGATCTCTCTTCTTTGCTCTGCTCAGAAGCTCTTCATGTTGAAGGCAAGTTACAACACAACTCAGATCTTCATTTTGCTCATGCAACACAACGAGATTCCAATGCCAATGCTTCCAAAGGTTATGTTTCCTATCATAATAATCGTGGCTCTTCTCGTGGTGATTCTCGAGGCAATTTTCGCGCAAATCGTTTCAGTTCTAATCGGTACTCTTCTTTTCGAAGCGGTCGTTCTCAAAATCGCACCAGATCTTCTTTTGGAATCATTTGCCAGATTTGTGGAAAACCTAATCACTTCGCTTCCGAGTGTTGGCATCGGCTTGATCTTCAATATCAGCCCCAGCCACATCAGTCTCACCAATCACCTACTGCTTCTTCATCTGGTGCTTCTATGCCTCATCAATCCAAGGCTTTTCTCACCACCATCCCTGATGATACTGCCTCTCATGCTTCTAGTCCTTGGTTCTTGGACTCTGCTGCTTCTGACCATGTCACAAATGACCTTCATAATCTGAATTCTTATCAGTCCTATACTGGTTCCGATCAAGTTACCATTGGCAACGACACTTCCCTTCCTATCCATCACACTGGCAAAGGTATTCTCCCCACCCCACACCACTTCTTTAAGCTTGCAAACGTTCTTCATGTTCCTTCCATACAGTCCAATTTGCTCCCTGTTCAACAGTTCGCCAAAGACAATGATTGTTCCCTTATTTTTGATAAATCTACCTTTTCCATCCAAGACAATCAATCTAAAGCAATTCTTCACAGAGGTTTTCATGCTAATGGCCTCTACCATTTTCTTGTGGGTTCTTACCCTTCTCCACATGTTTTTGCTGCCTCATCAACATCTCCTTCCACTGCGGCTATATGGCACAAAAGACTTGGCCATCCTTCCTTTGCAAAATTTCAATTACTCAAATCTCAATTGTCATTGTCTCACTCTTTCAATAAAACTGATTTGTCTTGTGTTGAGTGTTCCATTTCTAAATGTCATGGACTTCCATTTGTGCTTTCTAATTCCAAAACTGATGTTCCCTTGGCTTTAATTCACACTGATGTTTGGGGACCGTTTACTTGTTCCTCTAGTACTTATCGCTATTATGTGTTGTTTGTTGATGATCATAGTCGCTTTACCTGGATTTATCCCCTTGTCTATAAAAGCGAAGTCTTTTCTAAATTCAGGATTTTTAAAGCATTTCTGGAAAAACAATTTGGCTTTCCTCTTAAAATACTTCACTCCGATGGGAGTGGTCAATTTATCAATACTCCAATGCAAGATTTTTTGAACTCTCATGGTATTCTTCATCAATTTTCTTGCCCACACACTCCCTCTCAAAATGGAGTCGCGGAGAGGAAGCATTTACACATTACCGATACCGCCATCGCCCTATTACATCAATCTTCTTTACCTCTCTCCTATTGGTTTGAAGTAATTGCTACCGCCACCTATCTCATTAATCGGCTTCCTAGTGCCTCTCTCTCTAACTGTTCTCCTTTTGAACTCCCGTTCCACATTAAACCTGATTACTCTCATCTTAAAGTGTTTGGTTGTTTGTGCTTCCCCTGGCTTAAGCCTTATGCTTCTCATAAATTGGCCCCTAAATCTGCGTCTTGTGTTTTTCTGGGTTATCACCCTTCTGTCAAAGGCTACCGCTGTCTCAATCCTTTGATAGGTAAAATTTTGCTCTCTTGCCATGTCACCTTTCATGAGTCCGCTTTTCCCTTTTCCTCTCTTTCTTCTGTACTTCCCTCTCATCTCCCTACTTTACAATCCTTCTTTTGGTCTTCCCCACCTAAGCCTCCTTTTGTCCCGTCCCACTCCCCTATATCTCTACAGCTCGGTTTTCCTTTCTTACTAACAAGCTCATGGTTTCTTCCGCTCCCATTAGCTTGCGGGGGCATGATAAGGAGTAGTTGTATTATGCTGCTGTGTTGTGCATCACATGTGATTGTATACCTGGATTAGTTAGAGTGAGAGTAGGTGGTTAGGCAGTTATATTGGTTAGGCAGTTACATAGTTTGTTATATAGATACATATAGATATATACATATGGTAGCTAGTATATATATAAAGCTCTTCATGTAACTGATGGATTAATATCAATGAATAAACTCTGAACTCTGAAGTTCTTCAGCTCCACCACTAGCTACGTTGTGTGCGGCTCTACCACCAGCAATAGATTGTAAGAAACAAAGGAGACAGGAAAAAAAAAACAAAGGAAACGAAACAGCAGCACTTTGTAAGGAGGAAAAAAAAGAAGCAATGAAACAACAACACTCTGTAAGAAATGGGCAGATTGGGTCAGTGTAGAGGAGACAAAACCAAGAAGACGGATGGTCAAGTAACAGGGAAGGAGAGGGTATGAAAAATAGGATGGGTGTGCATTTGATTGTAAAAATATTATAAATATGTATAGATTTGGTAATAAGTGGGGGTGTCCAAAAAAATATTATTAAAATTCAGGATTTAGGGTAGGGATCCAAAGAATTTTGACAATTGCTAATAACAACACTCTTAAATAATTTTTTTAAAAAAAAGGGAAGGGGACAAATTACACTAACACCCCTAAGGTTTTTGTTTAATATAGAATCCTCCCTCATATTTGAAAAATTACATTTTCCTTCTTGAGGTTTGTAATCTCATTACAAATAATCCCCTACATTGCTGATGTCATACCCTAAAATTTTCTAAATTATCATCTTACCCTTTTTCCGACCATTTATTCTTTCTATAATGATAACAACATTCTACAACTTCCCATCATTAAATTATACCTGATCATATTCTTATTAAGTGATGATATACAAACATAAATTTTTATATACAATTTTTAACCATAATGATATAGTTTATGTCACGACCCGCTGCCCATACCCAAGGGTTAAGTATCGTGATGGCCAGTAACTGAGGTTACCTCTGGCCAAATCATAAACAAATTAATAAACGCAAGCAGAAGTAATATTTGAATAAGGGTACCAAAATAATCATCGGAGTTTTTATTTTTATCACAAAATTTACTGACAAAAAAGGTCGATATTTACATAGAAAAATATCATAAAAATATTGTGTGTGTGTCTATTCCGCAGCCCCGCATCTAAGACTTCCCAAAAGTTATTTCTGAATTGTGTTGTTTGCTGAAAATTGGTAAAAAAAAAACTATAAGCACATGGCAGAGTGGGAAATATTAAACCAAGAGTATAAGGGACACGAAATAACCATGGATAGTTAGTTAGGCCAAAACGTTTATATAACTCAGTTTGGTAAATAAATAATTTAAGTAGCAAAACTGAAATATAGAAATTATGTAAATAAATAACCATAACCACGATACTTTGATAAACAAATCTTTTAAGTGCCAGAAAATGAAATAAATAAATTATGTAAGTAAATGACCATAACCACAAGATCTTGAGCGAGCGAGCGAGCAGAGAGGTCAATGATCGAGCAATGCAGTTCAAGAGGTGGCTTGTACGGATTCTAGAGGTGGCTCCCACAATAGTGTAGCACTTAGCTCCGCACAACACTTTGCTCCGCACAAAACAGAGGTCAATGGATCCATGACAAACAGAGGACCACAAAGTGGTCAAACAGAAGTCAATGGTTATTTAAGTCCCCCAAGGCGTAGGACTCCCATGGTGGTACTTACAAAACATAATTATATATAAGGTCAAAAGCAAATATTCTTTAAAATATAAACAGACATATCCATGGATTTCCTTTTAAGTAAATAGGGTTCAGAAATAAAACCACGTAACTGAATTGTTTATAAAACATAACTTTTATTAATATAGTAATAAAATATACTTGTATAAAATTGATTTTGGTAAGTCAAAACGTATGTAAAATATATTTTAGTGACTTAAGGTATAATATAACTTACCTTAACTTTAATACCTTACTCTTTTTTTCCACTATCAAAAACCCTTTTAACTTATACCATTCATTCCTTCATTTTCTCTCTTTCTTTCCTCTTTCCTTTCTTTCTTTTCTTTTCTTCTTGCAGTGAACTTGATCTCCTCCCATTTATAAGGAAGCAAGCCCGGTAATTACATGCCACGTGTCTACGGAAATATTCTGAAGATTTGGATTGAAATCATTTAGATCTATTCTTATCTTACCAACTTCTAATAATTATATTTTCACCCTAATTCTTTAAATAATTATATTTTTTAATTAAATTACACTTTATCATATATCAATAAAACATTAATTATTTATTTTAGTACTACATCCATTATTATTATTATTATTATATTTTGACCCCTAAACTTTTAATAATTATATTATTTTACAAAATTACGCAAAATAATATATAATAAATTATATATTTTTCGAACTGAGATTAAATAATATTAGTATAAAGTCTACAGAATAATTAAAAATCTGGGTTGTTACAGTTTAATGGTAACATTTCACTTTAAAATAAAACATTCATAAACATGATTTATATTTACAACAATATCATTATCATAACATTTTTATGATATTTTTTGCATAAATTTTTATATATTAATATACTTTTTATTTTTATTTTTCACCATTATATCTAGATTAGATCAATTTAATCCAGATATATTTCAAAAGTATAAAATTTGTACAAATTTTTTTTTTTAAAATCCCTTGAATACAACAAAAAAGATAATGTATTGAATTTTTGTATTTTTATTTATTTTTTTATTTTTTTTGTATTTGGTGAATTTAAAAAAATAAAAAATAAAAAAAACACAAAATATTATACTTCTTACGTATATCTAGATTCGGTGCTTGTAAAAAATAAAAATAAAAATTAGTTAAATATTAAAAAAAATTCAATAAAAATAAAAAACACAAAAAATTAAAATAATTAAAAAAACTCATTTTTTGTATGAGTTAAATCAAAGAAGATGATTTTTATTTTTTTTTGAAATAACATGAACAAAATACCAACATTATTTTATTATTTTATATGTACAAAAGATAAAGAACAAATATGTCATTTTAATCTAACAGGACTAAGTGTGATTTTTAAAATGTGAGGAGGAATATATATTAAACAGAAACTTCAGAAGAGTGTCTGTGTTATTTACCCAAAAAAAAAAAAGAATAATGTTAGATATATCAATTAATGTACTAACTACTATACTAATAGATGATGTGGCATAATTTTAAAAGTTTTGGGTATTTATAATTTATATAATAGGCGGGCTCAGTAATAATAATATAATACCAGTTGGTACACTAGTATGTACATTAATTGGTACATGTAATACTACCAAAAAAAATTTATAAAGATTCTGTTAGAGGCAATCACATGTAAGTACAAAGGCCAGGTTTGACTAGTCCCAAAAACATCCAAAAAGTCAAAAAATTACACAAAAAGTAAAAAAGTCATTACTATTCACAAACAAAAAATATTAAAAATATATGTTATACATTTTTATAATACAAAAGTTTGAATTACACTGTCAGCCGTACTGCCCCAGTAGGAAGGCAGGTCATACACCTTTTGGGCAAAAAAAAAAATTACATATGTAAAGCCACAAAGTTTGATGGTAATGTTGGGCTCTTGGGGACCCACTATGAGTTCCGTTTTGATAATACGAACCGTTCAATATGTAGAACTCATCGAGTACCATATGACAACAAAAAATCCTAAACTAAAAATTAAAATAAGAATGTAACTTTAAATTAACTAATTTCGCCAGAAGTCCCCGGCAACAGCGCCAAAATTTGATGGGTCGTTGAACACACCAAAATATAATCACTAAACTATACCAGATTCTATTAGAATAATGGCAAGTCCAGGTATCGATCCACAAGGATTATTGTGAAATTAATCTAATTTAATTGCCAAATTCCTAAATTAATTTTGATAAAAAAGATTGGTTGTTTATAACCTAATTTAAAAACGAATAAATTAAACTAAGGAATTAAATTATCAAGAATAAATGAAATAGGGTTTACTGAATTGGGGGAAAATCCTAGGATAGAGAATTCACCACTAACCACATAATTAGGGTTTCTAATTGAAATCAATTATGCTATGGTTTGAACAGATTAATGTTTTGTAACTACAAGTTCGAAGCATTTGATAAGAAGATCATCACATTCAATGTACGAGCACGAACCATCTCAAGTAATACGAATAGTTCACTCTAAACTAGGGTAGTGATATGACTCGTTTCTCGTAGTATGGTTCGTCCCATACCTTGAATGTGAAGGAAAAGAAAACAATTGTATGGATAACATTCAACAATCACAGAAAGTCAAATATTCGAAGGAATAATGAAAATTATATAAAAGAAACTTCTAAATCACCATACAATGGTTCAAACCTTTACATAATTTAAAATCAAAAAGAAAATTACATAATTACATGGCTAGGGTTTCATCAAAACCCTAGAAAAGATGACTAGCCACTCATAGAGGAGTGGAAGGAAGAAGATGAAGAAGGAACCGCCATGGGAAACATCTTGGAGCTTTGGTTTTTCCTTTCTTTTCCAAACCCTAGCCTCTCTCTTTTGGTCCAAAAAACTTCCGAACCCTAGAAAAGCCTTTTCCTTTTCTTTTTATATTTCTACTCACTTCCAAACAAGTTTAAAACATCAGTTTGACTTTTCCAGAAAAAGTCAACTCTGTCCAAATTTTGTCTTTTTGCCCATTTTATGCTCCGACAATGTACAACCTGATTGACATTTAACACACATAAAATATACGGTTTGACCAGCAAGTGAAGTTAAGAGATTCTAATTAACGGCCTCAATGATGTACATTTCGGCCTTAATCACATCCCCAACTTACTACTTGCTAGTCCTTAAGCAAGTAAAATAAAATAAAATTAAATTAAACAAAATCTATCTATTTCCTCTTTCGCGGGAAAAACGGTTACATTTAGCATATGCAACAAGTCTTTAAACCATAAGGTTACCCTAAGTGGACGAGTAAAGTCTCGTGAGAGTTTCCAGAAATGATACCCACAAACATTAACATATTCATATATACTCAACAACAAATGACCACACTACTCCACCTAACAATCAACTTATGTACCACTACAGTGTGATATTAAGACATCATGAGTCATTAAAAGCACAGTGGACAAGCATGAAGGAACCTATTGAGTCAAAACCACAATTCAGTTAATACAAAAGTAAAGTTCCCTATACTTGTGCATGCTAGTAGACAAGTCATGAGTACCCTCGGTGTAAAGTGCAATCTCCATATTAGTTAACTATCTACTATAATAGCCCAATGTAACTCACAATAACACCCAACATATACAGGAAAACTAACCTGTTGTAGCCAAGATTTTCAAAAGTTGTTTTTTTTTTTTTTTAATGACTGTGCAATGTCCTGATCCATTAAGCTTTCTAATTAACCCATGTAGCAAGTTTTGGACCAATGACTCCCAAACCAGACGGTTTTAGGGCATTAAGTGCAGAGACACCCCTACGGGCTTAATCACTCGAGTTAAAAA
The DNA here is from genome assembly GCA_025200525.1 of Camellia lanceoleosa. Classification (NCBI taxonomy): domain Eukaryota; kingdom Viridiplantae; phylum Streptophyta; class Magnoliopsida; order Ericales; family Theaceae; genus Camellia; species Camellia lanceoleosa. Next base: position 99,850,541 of record CM045763.1, on the reverse strand, counting down.
GGTTACAAATCCAAACAAGTCAAGTTGTTTTTTTTTTTTTTTTTTTAAGAATCTTGGCTCCTCATTTATTCTTTTCTGCAACTCTAGCTATTATCAATGATGTACACCAGGAATTATAATAAAAAGATCACCGCTATGATAGTGTGTTCATGTAAATTAAGACATACTCATGACAAGTGTACTAAAACTACAAACACAGACAACTCTCCTCGTGCAAACATCACATGCAAGTATCTACCCAATAAACCCTTTTCATACAAGTCTACTATGATCTCCAAATAACATATGCAAATATCATCACCCTACTAGCAAAAAGTCACATCAGATGAAGTAATGCAATCAAATGAAACAGGTATAAGCATGAATTATGAGCCAGATAGAAATGCACAAAAAAAAATAATAAATAAATAAATAAAATAAAATAAAATAAAAATATAACTCTTATCCCCCAAATTGAATATGACATTGTCCTCAATGGAAAAGTAAAGAGAAATGAGAGAATATTACCAGAATTGTAGGTGCACATCCAGGTAGGCAGAGAGTAACATATACACACCACACACATTTTTTTTTATGTTTTTTTTTTTTTTTTTGAAGAAAAGAAAGAATTAAATAAATGAATAAAAATGACATGAAATTAAATTAACTAAACTATAAAATAAACTAAACTAAACTAAACTATAAAATAACTAAACTACAAAAGAGACTAAAGAATAGAATAAAATAACCTAAACTAAACATTTGTTTTTAGAAGAGAAGAAAATAAAATAAAATAAAATAAGAAAACTAAACTAAATTAAGATTAATGTTAGCACCATGATTTCTGAAGATTTTTTTTTTTTTTTGCAAAATAGAAAATAGAAAATTAAAAATAAATAAATAAATAAAATTCAATTTTTTTTAAATAAAAAATTATAAATAAAATAATTGTATATTTATTTATTTAGTTTTAAAATTTATTTATGTATTTATTTACTTAAATAAATTAAAAGTGAAAATAAAAAAAATAAAATAATAATAAAAATAAGACTAAAACAAATGTCCACACCTGGTTCAAATTTTGAGAAATCGGCGCACTTGGCCACGCTCATGCTTTTAAAGCAGAGTGATGGCTCTCAGATTGCCTTTATTCCGCACCTGCGGCGATTTGCCCTCCTTCGCGCAATATTTTTTATTTTTTATTTTTTTGAAAGATCGGCATCCCGCACGTGCGGGAGTCAAGCCGCACGTGCGGCTGGTCAACGCACGAGCCCCGCACACTTGCTTATTTAGTAGTGCTGTACAAGTTTGATTCTCACTTTGCCGCACATGCGTGAACAGTGCTGCACGTGCGGCGATTTCATGACTTTTTTTTTTTTTTTGGTGAAGAACAACACAGTTTTTTTTTTTTAAATGAACAAGTATAACACCTCCCTTTTTGAAAAAAAAAAAAAATCAAAACTAATCATTTCTACCTTCAATTGACATCCGAAATAAATATAGCATATAAGAAAATAACGAGATGCCTATTAAAGGTATAATCTTCACGCGAAAACCACGGATACTACTTTTCTCCCTAACTGTGTTTGTAACTTTCCTTATTCTCCAACAGGGTGACAGACTAGGTTGATTCGGTATCCAGAATCGAGGCGCATAAAGCTACCTCAACCTATGGGGCTGCCATACAGAGTTCAAGCCGAGGTAGTTTTGAAGCAATCTCCACACCCCTGGGTATTTAAACCAAACTCTAGTCTCAGAAATCCCAAACCTTTGTGTTCTAGGCTTTGCCATTCGAACTCTAGTTTCCACCGTCTCAGTTGGTCTCCTAGGAACTCACTACAAACTCGATTAGGTGGCTATACCAGACCGTCAGATGTCGTTCGAACACGGCAAACACTAAAGGAATTACACCTTTAAAGGATTTAAAGTCTCCTAGACGCAAGTAAAGCATAACGAGAACAAAGAAAAACAGAATAACATAGAAGGGAAAGAAAAGAGAACAACAAATCAAATCGTAGTAAAATGGGTCCATCAAAGCAATGGACTCAATCATATCTCCATTCCCAATCCCCTCTATATATGGTTTCAATCTTTGGCCATTCACTTTGAAAGTATGGCCGGTCTTTGAATCTCGCACCTCAACGGCGCCGTGAATAAATGCCTCAACAACCTCAAAGGGTCCATCCCATCTAGACCTTAGCTTACCCAGAAAGAGTCTTAATTTTGAATTAAAAAGCCACACTTTTTGGCCGGGTTCAAAGGATTTTCTATTAATGTGCTTGTCATGAAATTCTTTAGTCCGAGCTTTAAAAACACTCGAACTCTCATATGCATCATTCCGGATTTCCTCCAACTCATTCAGTTGCAATTTCCGGTTGAGCCCAGCCATGGCCATATCGAAGTTAAACTTCTTTATGGCCCACATTGCTCGGTGCTCAAATTCAACAGGGAGATGGCAAGCTTTACCAAACACCGCTCTATATGGTGACATCCCAATGGGTGTCTTATAAACAGTGCAGTAAGCCCATAATGCATCAATTAACCTTTGTGACCAATGTAGACACCCCATTTTTGACCGTCCTCAAGACTCGGACGTCACCGTTTGAACACTCGGTGATTACCCATGTTTGTGTTCGTTTGGAGTTCCCGGAGTTCTCGGCTGTGCGAGCCTTGCCTCAGGGCCTCCGAACTCGACCGTTTGTGTTTGGTTTTGCACCAAACACTTGTGTTTTGCCTTGGAGGGGCAGGGAATGCTTTTTGAGGCATCCCCACATACCACTGGCTGTGGCTAGAGGCCACCGGCTGGCTGGTGTTGCCACCGGCACTATATTGTGCCGGTCGGCACCTTTTTTTGGCAAAATGACCATTTTGCCCGACCACTTCTGACTACTTTCGAGATATTTTCGACTGACTTTAAAGCTTGTTTCCTCCATACACGTGTATGGAGGGATGAACCCTGAATGACTTAGTTGGTAAGTCTTTGCCTATAAAGAAGGCTCTTCTCTTGGCTCAAAGGGTTAGCAAAAATTTGGAGAGTTAGAGAGGAAAATAGAGAGAAGCTCGGTTTCTCTAGGGTTTGAGTTGTATACATCTTCTATCTCTATCATTCTCTTGTGTGTCTAGGTGTTTTGTGCCTTACTATTGCACACAAACACCTAGTGTCTCACCTTCTCCTTGCAACTGAGGTTCTAAGGGCTGGTTTTTGTTGTTCTTGACTGGTTTGAAGCTCAAGGAACCAACAACTTCAACATTTGTAAAGAAAAGCTTCAAGGGTAAGAAACTTACTTTATTTACCCCATTCTTGCAACCTATTTTTGTCTAGTTTAAAACAGTTTTTGAGCTTAGTGTTTGGCACAAAAAAGTTCTGATTTTTAACCCTCTTTATTGTATATTAAGAGTGTTTAGTGGTTTGGGGTAGGTTTGACCACCCTTAGGCCTTGAAAAGGCCACTTTTTGTGCTATTTTGTGGAGATCCGGGACTGTCATGCTTGGGCCTCTCCACCACTGAAATCGTGAGGGATTTCAGTGGTCGAGATGGTGCCTTAAAGTCTCTAAAAGGGGAGGGTCACCCCCTCTCCTTGATGTCCTTGAAAAGGGCATGTTTTGGTCTCTTAAGTGAGTCTATGCTTGAGTGTGTGTTGAGCATGTTTGGCTTGTTTTCCATGCTTATATTACCATGATATAACATGTTTTCAAGTTGGTTTTGGTCTCCTATGCATGCTTAGTATAGTTGCCTTATAATGCCTCTTATTGCCTTAACATGTCTAGGAAGTGTGCCTCTATTTCTAGCATATTTTAGACTTGTGTTTGCAAAGCTTGTATGCTTATTTTACCATGGTTTAGCTCTGTCCATGGTCGTTTGGGTCAATCTTGACATGCTTTGTATAGTCCCTTTGTATTGTAGCTTGTATGCTTCAAGTAGGTGCATGTGTAGGATGCATTGCCTCCATGTTTTCAAGGGTTTGGAACCCTCTTACATGCTATTTCAGACCTTGTAATGTGCTTGTATCCTTGCCTTAGTGGTCTTGTTAATGCTTTAGGAGCATGTGTTGTATGCCCCTTTGTTTTGGTTTCAATGCATGCCTTTGATTTAATGACTCTTAGATGCCATCTAAGTAGCCATTCGGCTTTGTTTTAACATGCTAAAACTCTGTTTTAGGTTGTTCAATGCATGCCATATTTGCTTTGCATAAGTGTGGTTCAATGCCTCATTGACTTCCTTTGAACCTTGGACCATTTGCATGCTTGGTTGTTGCATGTTTGACTTGCCTTATTGCATGATTTGGCCTCATGTTTTGCATGGATTTCAGAGCTTTTCATGTATGCTAATAGTCCATGTTTGTGCCTCTTAGATGTGTTTAAGAGTTGCTTAATTATGCTTAAGTGTTGGCGCCTTAACTTGTGCATGTATGCATGTGTGTTTGGCCCTCTTGACTTAGCATTTGGCTACTGATTTTGGGCCTTTTAGAGTTGCCTAATTCATGTATAAGTCCATCCCCCATTGGTTTGCATGCTTGCTTGTATGCCTTGCACGAGTGCATCACATAGTCCAAGTTGCATGCCTAGTTGACATGTTTAGGGTTGCATTTGTATTGTGCATGTTTGACCTCTTGAAGTGAAGTATGATGGAGGTTGAGCACCCTTGTTTGCTTGTTTGCATTGCATGCATTTGAAAGTGAAGTTAGTTCTTGGTTCTTAGGGCCATCATGCATGAAAATCTTGCGATTGGTGGTCCGAACCGAGGCACATGCCCCTGAGTCAATAACATGATAGGGAGTGTGTTTGGTGCATAAATGGCTCAATTGCATTGCCTTGCATGTTGTTTCCCTCTCTTTGTGAGTTTGCGAGTTCTGCGAATTTTGTGCCGGCACTATTTAGTGCCGACCGGCATCAATCGGCACCGATGAATGAATTCATGGTGGCCTCCTCCTTCACCCGGTGGTACCCGAGAGGTGCTTGAGATTTTGGCAATTTTGAGAAGGATAGCGAGAAAAGCGAGGCACACTTGCATGACAGTGCGATTAAGCGAGTCCCGGCGTGTGATGCATCTTGTCCTCTTCGAGGCATTCTTGCCTTAATTAATTTAGTTAATTTGTTAATTAATTTAGTGAATTTGTAATATTTAATTAGCTTGCGTAGTTAATTAGTTATTCAGTTTTGTATATTCTTTTGGTCCCTCCGAGTGAGGGCGCATTTGTAATAAGTGTGTGTGAGTGGGTATATGTCTTCCAATCCCCATTTCTTTCTCCCTTTTATTTACCTGCTTATGGTAGATTAGGGCACATCTAAATTAGCATACCTTATGCAATGCATGCGTGCATCCATGCATTTGTTTACATGCACCGGGCTCGGTACATCATGCAAACTGCATTGCAATTTTCAATTCCAATTTGAATACGTGCTACTCGCACATTTCACATGCCATGTTTAGGGTTAGCCGAGCCTACTCTAGACTGCATCTATGCCTGTGTTGCATTAGCCACTTAACATGAACTAGGTCATGCATATTTGCTAACCGGGTTACTGTTTTGGCACGGAGTACAATGTAAGTTTTTATGGCTTTAGCATACCGCATGCGTGTGAATGCTTACCATGACAGTATGCTTACCATGCGGCTAAGTGCTTACATGATAAACTGTTTGAATGCCTGTGGGTGGAGGTTGGGTTGCCTGAGTTGGGACAACTCATTGAAATCCGTATTTTAGCCTACTTGCGAATAGCAATTTCAAACTATTTTCAAGACGAACGGATATGCAATGTTTATTCCCAAATTAGGCGATCTAGTCTATACTTGTTTGCTGCGCGCATAACATAGTAATTCTAGGCTAATAATTGGAATAAGAACATGTAATGTTTTCAAAAATGGATATCACGGTTAGTAGAGGCCGGTCTTCGGACCGGGCGAAAGGGGGTGCTCATAATGACCTTCCCGTTCGTACCCAAGCTCCCGAGACAAGACCACTTGGGTGATGACGGTCACGTGGCCTTCGCACCAGTCGTGGTTTCCTAAATTTCCCATTTTAAAATATTTAGGTGGCGACTCTGTAATCTGGCAAAGCAGTCCATGTTTGGCACTACTTTTCAAAAAATCTGTTTTCTCAAACGATTTGCCGGATTCGGACTCTTTGGTTCAGATTTAGAACCGCAACAAACAAAAGGGAGTCCGAACTGTAGAGTGAGGCCCAAGGGCGCGTCTACAACCAATCTTTTCTATCCGGTCTCACAGTTTTCTCAATTATGTGCTTTACCTCCCTATTTGAGACTTCCACTTGGCCACTAGTTTGAGGGTGGTATGGAGTGCCAACTTTATGAGTGATAGAGTATTTTTTAACTACCGACTCAAATAACCGGTTACAAAAATGTGTACCCTGATCACTTATTATGGCTCTAGGAAACCCAAAACGACTAAAGATGTTTTCATGCAAGAATTTGATTACCACTCTATGATCGTTTGTTCGGGTAGCTATTGCCTCCACCCATTTAGACACATAATCTACTGCCAAGAGAATGTACTCAAACCTGAATGATGACGGGAAAGGGCCCATAAAATCAATTCCCCAAACATCAAATATTTCTACCACAAGAATAGGGGACATTGCCATCATGTCACGCCGAGACATCGAACCCATTTGCTGATAGCGCAAACAAGTTCTACAAAATTGTGGGCCAATAAAACCCACTCTGTAAAATCTTGGCGGCCGTTTTATGCCCACTAAAATGACCGCCACATGCAGAAGAATGACAAAATGTAAGAATGCTATGCACCTCACTCTCCGGCACACACCGTCGGATCACTTGGTCGGAGCAATATTTAAATAACTCCGGAACCTCCCAAAAGCAATACTTGACCTGCGAAAAGAATCGATCTTTGTCTTGCTTAGACCAATTCTGTGGAACTTGCCCAATGGCCAAGTAATTCACAATATACGTAAACCACGGGGGGCTCGCTTGTGACAGCTCAAAGAGTTGTTCATCCGGAAACGAATCATGCAAAATAAGAAGGTCACTATTATACTCAACAAGGATTCGGGAGAGATGATCCGCCACTACATTCTCGGATCCTTTCTTATCACGGATCTCTAAGTCAAATTCCTGAAGCAACAAAATCCATCTAATCAACCTAGGTTTGGTCTCTTTCTTAGATAATAAATACCGCAAAGCGGCATAATCAGTGAAGACTATGACCTTGGAACCTAGGAGATAAGACCGGAATTTGTCTAAGGCAAAGACCACAGCTACCAACTCTTTCTCGGTAGTAGTGTAGTTCAATTGAGCATCCGAGAGAGTGTGACTAGCGTAATATATAGCAAATGGTGCCTTATTGACCCTTTGCCCCAACACAGCCCCGACAGCATAATCAGAGGCATCACACATGATTTCAAAGGGAAGTGACCAATCTAGTGATTTCATGATTGGGGCAGTGGTCAAGGCCATTCTCAGTATTTCAAATGCCTTTAAGCATGCCTCATCAAAGTCAAAAGGCGCGTCCTTAACTAGTAAACTACACAAAGGACGTGATATCTTACTGAAGTCTTTAATGAACCTACAGTAAAAACCTGCATGCCCTAATAATGACCTGATTTGACGCACGGAATTGGGTGGAGGAAGGCTTGCAATGAGGTCAACCTTAGCCTTGTCTACCTCTATACCTCGAGGGGACACAATGTGTCCCAACACTATACCCTCACGAACCATAAAATGGCTCTTTTCCCAACTCAAGATTAGGTTTGCCTCAATACATCGTTCTAACACTCTAGTCAAGTTCCTAAGGCATTCCTCAAAAGACTGTCCAAACACCGAAAAGTCATCCATAAAAACCTCTAAGAATTTCTCCACCATATCAGAGAAAATGGCCATCATACACCGTTGAAAGGTCATCGGTGCATTACATAGCCCGAAGGGCATGCGCCTGTAAACAAAAGTGCCAAAAGGGCATGTGAATGTGGTCTTTTCCTGGTCAGCGGGGTACACTGGGACTTGATTATACCCCGAGTAGCCATCAAGAAAACAATAAAACCCCTGCCCCACTAACCGCTCTAGGATTTGGTCAATGAAAGGTAAGGGAAAATGGTCCTTCCTAGTCAAGGAATTTAGTCTCCTATAATCAATGCACACTCGCCACCCAGTAGTGGTTCGTGTGGGGACTAACTCTCCTCCCTCATTCTCAACAACAGTGATGCCCGATTTCTTGGGCACCACTTGCGTGGGACTCACCCACTTGCTATCTGAGATGGGGTATATGATACCCGCATCCAACAATTTCAATACCTCCTTTTTCACCACCTCTTTCATGTTAGGATTCAGTCTCCGTTGCATTTCGCGAGAAGGTTTGGTGTCCTCCTCTAGATGTATATAATGCATGCACACGGAGGGATCTATCCCTTTCAAATCAGCCACTGACCACCCTATAGCACTCCGATGTGCCACGAGAACACTCATTAACGGACTCTCCTACTCCGCAGTCAAGTCAGATACAATGATAACTGGTAAAGTCTCCTGGGGCCCTAAAAATGCATACTTGAGTGCGGCTGGAAGTGGCTTCAACTCAAGTGTAGGTGGTGTGACCAAAGATGGGGTGGCAGGCTCTCTCGACAGAGGAGGAAGTGACTCAAACCGGGCTTTCCATGGAGGAAAATCCGATGTAGAAGAAGAATTAAGCAAGACATTCACCTCCTCAACTGACCCATCTATATCAAGATTTTCAAACCCAAAATGAGCTAGACAAGCCTCTAAAGGGTCCTCTACAAGAATGGAGGGCAAAGCCTCCTCTACAATCTCATCCACAATATCCACTAATAAGCACTCCTCTCTCTCATGAGGTTGTTATGATGCTTGGAAGACATTAAGTTTCATTTGCATGTTACCAAATGAAACTTCCATAACCCCAGTCCGACAATTAATGCATGCATTGGCCGTAGCCAAGAAAGGTCGATCCAAAATCACCGGGATTTGTTTCCTCGAACTGGCTACCGGTTCCATATCTAAAACCAAAAAGTCAACAGGGAAGTAGAACCTATCAACCTTAACTAATACATCCTCAATCATGCCACGTGACACTTTGAGGGACCGGTCAGCCAGCTGAAGAGTAACAGTAGTGGGCTTCAACTCGCCAAGCCCAAATTCCTCGTACACAGAGTACGGCAACAAATTGACACTCGCCCCTAAATCCAATAAGGCCCTATCAATGAAATGGTCCCCTATAATGCATGCAATGGTTAGGGCACCCAGGTCCTTAAGCTTAGGAGGTGTGTCATTCAACAAGATAGAGCTTACTTGCTCCGTGAGTAGGACCTTTTGGGACACATGTGTCCTAGATTTACGCTTTTGCGTACAAAGGTCCTTCATAAATTTGGCATATGATGGTACTTGCTTAATTGCCTTCAACAGGGGGAGGTTGATTTTTACCTGTTTAAAGACCTCCATCATTGCCTCCATAGATGTCGCCTTCTTATTAAAAGGGGACGGTGTATCAAGGCACTGGGGAAAGGGTGCCTTAGGCACATATGGTGCCTTGGGCTCAAGTGAAGTACTAGGGACTAAGTCATCCCTCTTAATTGTTTCCCCCTCACCCTTGCTCTCATTAGGTGAACCTCTGTGGTCACCCTTCCTAACTCTAGTTGCATCAGACGCAACTGACTGAGGCTCTAACTTCCTACCACTTCTTAAAGCAACCACCGCCTGCACTTGCTCATGTTGCTTTCCATTCCCACCCGAACTCTCTGCCCCGTATTGTCCCTTAGGGTTGGCCACTGTTTGACTTGGTAATTTTCCCTCCTCTCTCCGATTCATGTTGTTAGCCATTTGACCCAATTGGGTCTCTATCTTGGCAATAGAGTCAGTGTGGGAGTGAACTATCGGTGCTAACCCCTTAAGTTCTGAGAGAACTTCCAACACCTGAGTCTCAAAGGCAGAGTTGCCCTGAGGAACAGGCGGGGGTTGTGGTTGTGGTTGCCGGTATGGTTGTGGAGGTCTATAAGGTTGCGGTGGTCGGTAAGATGATTGGTTGGCAAAATTATTGAAATTCTGCCTTGGTGGTGGAGGATTGTAAGAAGTGCCTTGTGAAGGAGATCTCCATAAGAAATTAAGGTGATTTCTCCATCCCGAATTGTATGTGTTGGAGTATGGATCATTACCCGGGTTGCAGAATCCTTGAGCTACATTCACATGCTCTTGGACTAACTCCGGAAATTGTGATGCCGAAGGGCACTCACTCAAATCATGAGCAGGGCGCGCACAAATAACACATGCCTCGTGAAATTGAGGCTGATCTTGCTGGGTAGGGGCATGTCCCGTAGCTAATAATTGGTCCATCTTGCGGGACAATGCCTCTACTTGTTGGGCTAGCTCTAAGTTTTGCCCGACCTCATAAACGCCCCCTCTTTTCGGGGCTCCAACTACGAGTTGCCAGACTTGCCGGGCTACGGAGGCATGGTGAAGGGAATTATCACTTAAGTTCTCAAACAATTGCCATGCCTCGGCATCATTTTTAGACATAAATGTCCCACCACAGGACGAATCCACCATTTGGCGGTGTGGCTCAGTTAAGCCATAATAGAATGTTTGAACAAGTTGCCAATCAGGCACTTGGTGGTGAGGACATTGTTGGAGAAAGTCTCTAAGTCTTTCCCACGTCTCATGGAATTGCTCGCCATCCATTTGAGCAAAGTTTGTGATGGCTCGCCTAAGTTGGTTGGTTTTACCTATGGGAAAGTACTTCTCCAAGAACCGTTGCTGTAATTAGACCCAACTTGTGATTGAATTAGCAGGTAAAGAATTTAGCCAGTGTTTGGCTTTATCCTTTAATGAGAATGGAAACAATCGCAACATTAAGGCCTCATTTGTGAAATTATGGATCCTCACTGTCGAGCAAATTTCTAGAAATTCATTCAAATGCTTATAAGGGTCATCATGAGTTAGTCCATGGAATGATGGAAGCATTTGTATGGTGCTGGACTTAATCTCATAATGAGCAGCAGTGGTGTTGGGCAATTGGATGCATGATGGTGATGTATATGCAGTGGGTGTAAAATAATCCTTAAGGGTCCGGTTAGACACATTCGGGACATTAGGATCTGCCATCTCTAATGGCTCAATGTATGGATATGAATATTCAAGCCTAGGAACACGGGCAGAAGCCCTAAGTCTCCTAAGGGTCCTTTCTAGTTCAAGGTCCAAACTCCACAATTCAGGGCGACAAGAACGACGCCCATACATACACTACCCAAACACACACAACAAGTTCCTACTCTGTGCACTAAGTATGAAAACAAAAGACCAAAGGGAGAAATACTCACAACGATAAAACGAAAACGCTTTACTCGTCTTGCGGATGCTTGACGTGTAGACGTTGTCTCCTACCCCCAATTGAGCTTTGACTTTCGTTTTAGCACTTTGGTGCTTTGCTTGTGAGTGTTTGCTTCTGTTTACTCACTTTAGTGCTGCGGTTTTTTTTTTTAAAGCTCGGCTGCGCTTCGCTTGCACTTTGATGATAGCTCCAATTTCAAACGCTCTACACACTTAGCAACACCAAAAGCATAAAATCCTAAACTAAAAATTAAAATAAGAATGTAACTTTAAATTAACTAATTTCGCCAGAAGTCCCCGGCAACAGCGCCAAAATTTGATGGGTCGTTGAACACACCAAAATATAATCACTAAACTATACCAAATTCTATTAGAATAATGGCAAGTCCAGGTATCGATCCACAGGGACTATTGTGAAATTAATCTAATTTAATTGCCAAATTCCTAAATTACTTTTGATAAAAAAAGATTGGTTATTTATAACCTAATTTAAAACCGAATAAATTAAACTAAGGAATTAAATTATCAAGAATAAATGAAATAGGGTTTATTGAATTTGGAGAAAATCCTAGGGTAGAGAATTCACCACTAACCACATAATTAGGGTTTCTAATTGAAATCAATTATGCTATGGTTTGAATGGATTAATGTTTCGTAACTACAAGTTCGAAGCATTTGACAAGAAGATCATCACATTCAATGTACGAGCATGAACTATCTCAAGTAATACGAATCGTTCACTCTAAACTAGGGTAGTGATATGACTCGTTTCTCGTAGTATGGTTCGTCCCATACCTTGAATGTGAAGGAAAAGAAAACAATTGTGTGGATAACATTCAATAATCACAAAAAGTCAAATATTCGAAGGAATAATGAAAATTATATAAAAGAAACTTCTAAATCACCATACAATGGTTCAAACCTTTACATAATTTAAAATCAAAAAGAAAATTACATAATTACATGGCTAGGGTTTCATCAAAACCCTAGAAAAGATGACTAACCACTCATGGAGGAGTGGAAGGAGGAAGATGAAGAAGAAACTGCCATGGGAGACATCTTTGAGCTTTGATTTTTCCTTTCTTTTCCAAACCCTAGCCTCTCTCTTTTGGTCCAAAAAACTTCCGAACCCTAGAAAAGCCTTTTCCTTTTCTTTTTATACTTCTACTCACTTCCAAATAGGTTTAAAACATCAATTTGACTTTTCCAGAAAAAGTCAACTCTGTCCAAATTTTGTCTTTTTGCCCATTTTATGTTCCGACGATGTACAACCTGATTGACATTTAACACACATAAAATATACGGTTTGACCAGCAAGTGAAGTTAAGAGATTCTAATTAACAGCCTCAATGATGTATATTTCGACCTTAATCATTCACTGTCAAATTAATATTTTTTAAAAAATAAATTACCTCCAAATGATTCTAACTCCGGCATTGTGATAGATTAGCCTATATTAGTGAAAATGTATATTTTAGCTTTAAAACCGAAAAAAAAATAATAAATAAATAAATAGAGGGTCCTTGGTACAAATGAGAACTATAATATTCAATTAACATGTCTTAATATAATTCAATAACCTTTATTTTGCTGATAAACACATGTGATGCCTCTACTCGTTTCAAATTGATTACTATCTACTTATCACTCCCATATCTGTATGTCTATTTAACTTGCTGGATCACAATTTTTGGTAAAATCAATCACTACTCTTGACCAATTGCAATCATGGTAATAGGGATGGCAATCGGGATTAATGAGATGAATATTAATTTTCTATTTATATTCCCCTATAATTATTTTTCTCCATTCCCCAGGTACTATCCTCCTCATCTTCTAATGGGTTTGAATTTTTCTCAATCCAACTTCACCCCAATTTTTTTATTTTTTTATTTTTTAAAGGTTCACAACTATTTTTTTTTTTTAAACATTCACAACCAAAGCTAAATATACATTCAATCTTATTTTATTTTATTTGACTCAATAACAAAATCAAATACATATTAATTAACATTGTCACGTTATTCTTGTCAAATTTTATGTATATTTAGAATTTTTAAAATTTATTTAGAAGAAAAATTCTATTCCTACAAAAAAATTCCATCTTCTTTTTTAATTTTTTTAATTTTATGTATCTCTTTCTCCTCTCTGTTAATTGATCTTCGATAATCTAAAAATGGGTTGTTACTCTCGTTTCCATCTTCTTCTTCTTTTTCTTTTTCTTTTTTAACTTTTATTTGCATTTATAGAATGAATTTTCTTATTTCAATATCTCCTGCAATTTTTTTATTTGATTTCTTTCTGATTTGATAGTAACCTTAGATTGAATTTCTCAATTTTCATCTTAACTAGTGATCACCTTAATTGAAATTTTATACATTTTTTTTCTTCAATTTCCATATTTTGGTTATGATTAATGAAAATTTTCATATTTTGGTTATGATAATTAATCGCGCATTTTTTATCAATAGTCACAATCTTGTCGCCGCTAGATTGTCGCCATCGCAAATCGTCGTTGCTATAGTGAGAGGATGAGAGAGAGTGAGAATCAAAACTCTAATTGTAAACAGAATAGTGAAAACTAAAGATAACAATGGATAACCTACCATGTGGGTATCTATGTAGACCCAACCCAAATACATGGGTTTCCTTTTTTTTCTTGTTTGTCGAGTAAGATAAGTGATATTCTTTAAATCTCCACCGGGGATGGGTACCCACTAATTTTCTCATTTTTTTTAAGTACATTGAAAGATAATTTCTCCATACGTTTTCATTACTCTATTTACAATTAGAGCTCTAATTCTCACTCTCTCTCATCCTCTCACTACAGCAACGGTAATTTGCGATGGTGACAATCTTGCAGCGACAAGATTGTGATTATCGATCAAAAATACACAATTAATCATAACTAAAACATGGAATTGAAGACAAAAATGTATAAAATTTCAATTAAGGTGATCACTAGTTAAGATGAAAATTGAGAAATTCAATCTAAGCTTACCATCAAATCAGAGAGAAATCCAATAAAATAATTGCAAGAGATATTGAAATAAGAAAATTCATTTTATAAATGCAAATAAAAATTTTTAAAAAAAGAAAAGAAGAAGATGGAAATGAGAGCAACAACTCACATTCAGATTATCGAAGATCAATTAATAGAGAGAAGAAGGAGATACATAAAATTTAAAAAGAATATGGAATTTTTTTGTAGGAATAAAATTTTTCTAAATAAATTTAAAAAATTCTAAATATACATAAAATTTGACAAGACTAATGTGACAATGTTAATTAATGTGTATTTGATTTTGTTGTTGAACCAAATAAAATAAAAGAAAATTGAATGTATATTTAGTTTTGGTTGTAAATCTTAAAAAAATAAAAAATAAAAAAGGTCAAGTCAAGTTATGGAAAATCCAAACCCATTAGAAGATGGAGAGGATAGTACCTATGGGGAATAGAGAAAAATAATTATAGAGGAATGGGGATGAAAATTAATATCCACCCTATTAACCCCCATTGCCATCCCTAGTGAAAGCATATGAAGAAATTATTTTCCAATGTACCTAAAAAAAAAAAAAAACATATAGGGAAATTAGTTGGTACCCATCCCCACCCCAACCCCAGTGAAAATTTAAAAAATATCACTTATCCTACCCAACGGACAAGAAAAAATGGGAAAATCTATGTATTTTAGTTGGATCTCCATGAATACCCACAAGGTAGGTTATCCATTACCATCTCTACATGGTAATCACAAGAGCAACATTAACAAATAACAATCATAACTATATGTAGGGAGGTAAGAAAAATCAAAAAATCGATCAAATTGATTGTACTGGACCAAACCGGCAATATTTGGTCTGTTTTTTTAACAAGAATCAGTCTGTGTGATTTTTAAATTTGATTTTTTTGATTTTCAGTTTGGTATTAGTTCAAGCATTTTGTACACCAAACTAAACCAAAACCGACCACTTCAATATATATTGTATTTATAATATATATATATATAATCTAATAATATAATGATATTAATAAGTATAATAAATTATTAACCTTAATCAATTAACCTTATCATCTTTATAACCTAAGTTTGTAAACTCTTATTATATATAATCTTAATTCTAACTCATTATTCTTGAAATCTTAATATTTTTAACCTTTTTTTTATTTTTTGTTTTTATTAATCTATAAATTGAAAATTATTTATTAAATTGATGGATTAGATATGTTTGAGATAGTAGATAAATAACTAATTTAATGTTTTTATATAAATTAGTGATTATATTTAAAAGTGATTCAAGTTTGAAAAATCTTACACCGATTAAACCGCATCTTACCAAAACATTTCAATCGGTTTGGTTCGATACGGTCTAATAAGAGAAGCGGTCTGTATCGATGTTCAAAACAATAAAACCAACATTATCAGTTCGGTAAAAGTTTTTATCTAAATACCGACCGTGCCGAACTGATTACATCCCTAACTATATGTTTCAAGATGATAAGATACAATATATATATATATATATCACATTACATTGCAATTTCAATGTTTAATAGTAATATTATAGTATACACCTCTCAAAACTCATTTTTGTAATACATGTTACATATTTTTGTGATAAATATTATCTATTTTTCTTGGAGAAATTACGATAATTTGAGTTTAAAAATGAAGTTACGTATTTTTGTGATAATATTATACATTTTTTTGTTAAAAAATATTTGAATAAAAAAATGTGTAATATTATCATAGAAATGTGCGGAGATCACCCCATGTGTGAACACACCTTGGTCAACAATGGCGGCCACCAACCAAGTCAAGTTTGGTTGGTAAGACATGTGAAAGGGCAACCATCTAAGTCAAGAATGGAGGCTGCCCACCTACTCCCTCACCTATAAATGGAGGTTGAGAGGAGAGAGCAAAATGAGAGAGAAGTGAGCAAAACCGAGCAACCAAAGAGTGCGAGAGATGTGAGGCGGAGAGACCGTCTCTCTCGGTGTGAGCGAGGGAGACGGGAGAGTGTGTGAGCGAGAAGAGTGTGAGCTCCTCCTCTATTGTAATCTTTCTGTAATCTCCTCATTGGTATAATGATAGCCGGTTACTCTCCCGTGGACGTAGGCTTTAATGCCGAACCACGTTAAATATTGTGTCTTCTTGAGTGTGGGTGTGTTTTTCTGGTTGCAATGATTTCTATAAGGTCTTGGGCGGGATCCTGGATCCCAACAATTGGTATCAGAGCCTCGTCGGTGGCGTTTCGGAACAAAAACAGTGCGATGTTCGAAACTACCTAGAAATGAAGTTACTCGAAATCAGGTTTTGAGCACACTAGGAGCAAGGGCTCGACGAGAGGAGTCCAGAAATGCAAAGCAGAAACCTAGGGGACACCGGACGCGTGCTCACGCGCCCCTAAAAGGTAGAGCATGAGTCCCAGTAAGAACACGCGCCGCCACGCGCCGTGAAGGAAGCCGGCGTGTGGGTTCAGCTGCGGACACGCACCCTACGTGCGGCGGAAGGAAGAAGACAAGTGGGGAGGCAGCGCGTGTCTACCACGCGCACATGCCACGCGCAGGTCACGTCAACAACACGTGGCGTGCCACATCAGTGACACGTGCCACTGTGGGCGGTCGATGCCACGCCACGTCATGGGCGGTCGGCGCCACGTGGCGAACACATGGCGAAGTCGTGCGGTCGTTCCGCACGCCAACCAGAGGCGGAGGAAAAGATCCAGTGGTGCGCGGCAATGGTGCAGCCGCAGGAGATAGGATCTAGTGCTTCGTGGCTATGGTGCAGCCGCAGATCTGAGGCGTACAAAATTTTTTGGCTAGATTTAAGCCATTCGGAATCCGTTTTTGGTGATCCAATAGTGCTTTCCAACTATTTGGAGTATTCCGGACACATCCGTACGGTCAGATTTTGGAGACGGAGTTTCTGTAAAAAGAAGGCAGATTAAAAGGACAGACGGCATCAAGTGCATTAGACGGAATATTCTGTTGGTACACGAAATATTCTCTAAACTTCTGAAAATTGCAATTTGGCCCAGAATTTTCAAAAAATTGTGGTGTGGCCCAACTTTTGGGGAGATTTTTCAATGAGATCCCCGGAAGTGCAGCAAAGGTTTGTCCTAGCTAATCGGACTGTTCCGGACGCAACTGCGAGGTCAGAATAGTGAAATTCTGAACGGTTTTAAAGATTGTTAAAACATAGGAGTTTGTCATTTTTAATACTCGAAGGAAGGTTGCCAGATATTGTGGAACGTTGCGGATTCACTGAAAAGGTTAGAATGGACAAATTCTGACCAGATTGGACAACCAGATACAAAGTGAGATAGATCATTGAAGACTAGAGGAGATCAGGCTTGATCAAATGGCAGATCGAGGGAATCAGGATTGACTAGGGGTGTAGACACCCCATTTTTGACCAACCTTAAGACTCAGACGTCACCGATTGAGTGCTTGGTGATGTTGCATATCGCGCTTGTCCTGAAGTTTGGCCAGAGCTGCCCGGACTTAGGGCTTTCACGTGCTTTGCCTCGATTTGCGAATCAGGTCCCGTTTTCTCCGTCTCCTCTTCCCGAAGGGAGGGAGAGGTCTTGTAGATCATCTCTCAGTGGCCATAGGCTACGTTTCGTGGTCGTAGAAAATTTTTCCCATTTTGGAGCCTGGTTCCTGGTTTTCGGAGTCGTCGGCCGTGTGCCTCTGTTCGGGACCGCTTAACCACCTCCGTTTGCTTCGGTTTTTGGCATACATCTCATTTACTCCCTTTTGAGGGAACTGAGGCTCGAGAGACCAACTTCGTGGTCGAACGCCACCTCCGGTGCTTAACAGTCAGTTTTCGGGGCCCCGGGCTGCGTGTTTCGGCCCCCCGCACCTTCGATTTGCATTGGTTTCAGTTCATTTTTGGCAGGGACCTTGTTTTCATTGTTATGAAGGTCGTAAAAGGGTGGAAGGCCAGCAATTGCTCTAAAAATCCAGCTTTATTTCTTCATCGCTCTCCGACGCCCATTTTCCTCACTTGAAAGCCAATGTTGACCACCCCGGGGCCACTTTCTTGAACCCTAAACCACATATTTGTGTTGTACACACCTGGGAGGCCACCAACATGCCATGGCCGGCCAGCAATTGTTCCTGACCCTTTTGAACCCCTCTGAAAAGTTGGGTTTTCTCTCTCCTAGTTCACATTTTCAGGGTTTCAACCACATAGCTGTGTTGTGCACACATGGGAGGCCACCAATATGGGTGGCCGGCCAGCTTTCTCCACTTGAACCTTTTGACCCTAGCCGGCCGGCCACCTGGACTTTCAAAAACTGGCCGACCATGATCCTCACTGCTGGTTCCTTACAAATACACCCTCCTTTTCCCCGCAGATTCTGTATCCGAGGGGGAAACTTTTGGGGAGGAAATTTGAATTTCATTTCCCCCCCCCCCTTTTCTCCACACCTTTGCCTATATAACCAGCACCCCCAGCTGTGTTTGAGGGGTTACAAAACATTGGTTTAAGGCTCTTTCATTATATCTCTCCCTCCCTCTATTCCAAGCTCCAAAATCCCAAGTTTCCTACACCATTTCTACACTACCTCATAGCACAAGGCCTCCATACTCCATTCCAGCAAATTGGAGCTATCTTTCAGAGTTTAGGAGCACCATTTCTCAAACCAAGAGCTGCTGGTCCATTGGTCTTCAAGGGTAAGCTTCTTTTCCCTCTTTTTTGTCCCTATCTTGCTTTATATCTAAGCCTTTCTTGAAAGCATTTTTGGGCTCCGACCCAAACTGGAAATAGTCTTATTTTGAACTCTTTTTCATGTTTGATTGAGGGCCTTGCCCTGTTTGAGGCTTCTTTCTTACCCTTTGTGTTTAAACCCTCTTTTAGGCCTATTTTTGCATAGTATTTTAGGCCTATTTGTGAGCTGTTTCAGACTTGATCATAAACTGTAAAACATCATGTTTTGAGCCCCTCTTCAACTTTGTTGAAGAACTCTCCTCTGTTTGAGGACAGCTACTACCCCTTATCTCTTTTCCCCCTTTTTGGGCCATTTTTGCATGATAGATAAACCATATTTGTGATCACTTTTGAGACTTGTTGTAAACTGGAAAAAGGCTTGTTTTGACATCATCTTCATGTTTTATTAAGGTTCCATTTTTTTTTGAGGTCATATGCTATCTTGTATGCTTGGTTGCCTCGCATTTTGACCCTTATATCCTAGCCCTTATTGCATGCTTTGTTTGGCCTTCTAGACACTGAAATTCAATGGATTTTAAGTGGCTTGGCCACTGTTTTGAGCTTCCAAATTAGAGGGGGGTGACCCCCTCTCACCTTGACTAGTTTGGTGGCCATTTTGGTCTTCCAAAGGGACCCCATCTTGCATGCTTTGAAGTCACTTTCTAGGGTCAATTTGTTGGGTTTTGGGACTACCATATTTGATTTTCAAAATTGGTTTGAGGCTGCCACATGTCTATTTTGTATGTGCTTAAGAATCCCTTTGTATGCCCTCTAAAGGAGCTCATCATTTTTGCATGCCATGGTTGCATATCGGTGGTTATTTGGGCCTATTTTCACATGATTTATTCATTGATTTTTGATGGTTTGGTCAGATTCCATGTGCATCATACACTTGCCATGTAAACCATGTTTGCTAATCAAAATTGCATGCTAATTTAAGCCATCTTGCTAGCACATTTTGGCCTTGCTCTAAACTGGAAAAATTCATTTTTTGGGACTGCCTTGACTCTGTCTTCATGCTTCATGTTCAAATAATGCATGCTTTGTATAGCTATAAGTCATTCCATGTGCTTAGTTTTGAGCTTCGGGATTCATCTCATGCATCGGGTGCCATATTGCCATGTTTCGGGGCTGTTTCGCATCATATTTTAGTGCTGAAATTTGCATGTTTGTATGCCATATTCCATGCCTTGCCATGTTTTGGTAGAGTGGCATTCGTGCCTTAGGATCGGTCCTCGGTTTGCATGCATGTGTGCACGCATCTCGAATATCTCATTTCCATCTTATGGCCTCCTATGTGAGTGTGGCTGAGGTCCACTTGTGTTGGTGTAAGTCCATTATGCATTGTGTATGCCATTTCATTTCATAGCATTGTGTATGCTAGGTTGTACGTTAGCGCATTGTATATGCCATGTTACCTCGTGCATCGTGTATGCCATTTCATAGCATTGTGTATGTTAGGTTGTATCTTAGTTGCATTCATGCATGTCATGCATATTGCATTGTGTTTGGGATAGAAGTTAGCCCGAGCACGGGAAACGAGGTACGTTTCGTACTCCGAGTGACGGAACGTGTCTCAATTCCCCAGTCGCCGACACTCCGGATTACCCATGATGGAGTTTAGGTTTTGTTGTGTTTTCATGTGCATTCATTCCATATTGAGTTGTGCAATTCAGCTCCTTGGCCATCATGCATCGAGATGCGCAATTGGTGACACGACAATCGAGGCATGCATACATGTGTAAAATACATTGCTATGCCCCTTTCCTGCTCTCTGTTGTAGCAAATCAGAAATCAACAGCTTTCAAAAGCCTTGCACAGCATTCCGGCATCAATTGCAAACAGAGGCTAATTGGGGCATCGCAGTGGATTTCTGTACCAAGCAACCCGAACATGCATCATTCATCATCTGGAGCAGAGTGGAGGCAGTCCCTAGCCTGCATGTTTAATTACCGCTTTCCTTAGTTAATTTGTTAATTAATTAGGATTTTTGTATTTATTCGAGACTGTATTATTTATTTGGGACTGTATATTATTTATTCGGACCCTCTGCGCGAGGGCAATGTTGTAATAAGTGTGCGTGTGTGTGATGTATGTCTTTCAAACCCACGTCTTTCTCACTTTTATTTACCTGCTTATGATAGTTAGATTATGGCATGTTTTAATTAGCATACAGTATGATAGCATGTTTGCATTCATTCATCTGTTTTGCATGCACCAGGCTCGGCGCATCATAACTCACTGCATTGTATTTCAATTCCAAGTTGAATACTTGTTAGCTGTAGCATTCCATATGCCATGTTTATGATAGCCGAGCCTGCTATAGTTGCATTATTGCATGTGTTGCATTAGGCATTTCTGTATAATTAGGATCATGCATTGATTTCTAATTAGCTTCTTTCTTTGGCTTGGAGTACTCGGTAAGTTTTATGCTTTAGCATCCTTGCATGTGTGTTAGTGATTGCCATGATAGCATGCTTACCATGAGGCTACGTGCTTATGTGATATAACTGCCTGAATGCCTGTGGGTGAAGGTTGGGTTATTTGGATTGGGACAAATCATCAACTGTGAGTTTTAAGCCCACTAAATAGTGGCAAAACCATCTTTTCTAAAGCCCACCCGAGGGTGGCAAAATCTGCATTTTAAGCCTACTTGCGAGTAGCAAACCATCTTTCAAAAACAAACATGAAATGTTTTGTCCCAATTCAGGAGACCTGGTCTATACTTGTATGCTGTGCGCATCACATAGTAAATCTAGGCTAATAACCGGAATAAGAACACATAATGTTTTCAAAATTTGATATCATAGTTAGTAGAGGCTGATCTTTGATCGGGCGAGCGGGGGTGCTCACGAAGTGACCTTCCCCAATCGTACCCAAGTTCCCGAGCCGAGGCAACTTTGGTGATGACCGACACGTGGCCTTAGGCACGAGTCAGGGTTTCCTAAATTCCCAAAATAAAATATTTAGGTGGCGACTCTGTATCTGGCAAAGCAGTCCATGTTTGGCACTTCTTTCAAAAATCTATTTTCTCATAACGATTTGCCGGATTTGGACTCTTTCGTTTAGATTAAGAACCGTGACAAAATCGAGTCCGAACTGTAGCGAGGTCCCTCGCGGACTTGTTACAGTTTCTGGCGACTCTGCTGGGGATTTAGAGAACTTGACTCGAACTCATGATATCTGATTTTGACTACACTTATGTGTTTCTTTGCATTGCATGTGCATTGGTGCGCCTAGGACACCGTGTTTGCCATCTGCTATTCCTGAACGGTTTGCCGGAGGCTTGTCTTGTCAAGGCATGACCATAAGGCTGACCGGTTGTGGGCTCTACCAGTATGGGAACACAAACCTCGGTTTTACCGGGGCACCCTTTTGACCATTCGACCTAGTGCATGTTCGGAACCGTAGTGACCATTCCAAACTAGGACAGGTTGCTTACCCAATATAGGTTGTTTGAAACCGCTGCGTGCGTAGTGAAACCCTAGCTCCTAACAAAATAGGACAGGGAAACCCTACCCCAACATAGGGGTGTTTTGGCTCTCACTTATCTGTTATGTGCTTTTGGAGTGCGTCTCTATAGGAATGCATGTATCAGTTTGCAAGTTTGGGCATCAGGCCTGCGGGTACCAGTTCAGTACTTCGGGATTCAATTCACCTGAGGGTATCAGATTTGAGGCTGAATTTTGGGGGCTGAATTTAGTAGAGGGCACAGTCATCCTGCTACACTCGTATATGTTTTGGTGAAGTTGAGCTGAGGTGCTATCTGTTTTCTCTTTTGCTAGGTAGTCCTGGAACCATAGCTTCAGAAGGCTCCGATATCCCCCGAGGTTCATCGAACTTGTGCTGATAGACTTTGTCAGGTCAGAGATTCAGTTCAAGGGCAATCAGTGTTCCTTTGCCAGAGGCAGGGTAAAAGGGCCAGTCAGGCACAAATCACCAGTTCAGCAGTTACCAGATCAGTGGCCCTTATCCACCCCACCAGTGAACAGTCAGGCTGAGGTCTCAGTTTCTACTGCAGGGATAGATACCAGTCAGTTAGATGGATCAGCAGAACACATCAGGGATGGAGGCAATGATGCGCCAGATGCAAGAAAGTATGAAACTCATGCAGCAAGATGCTGTCCGCCAAGCTGAATTCGCCAAACAATAGGTTGCGGTCATGGCCCAACAGGCAGAGCTAATCACCAGATTGCAACAGCAAAACGGAGCATCTGCTTCGCATCAAGCTCCCCGCCTCCCCCACCAGTAGATCCAATACCCAGGGAGACGCCAAATGTCCAAGAAGGCACGGACATTCCGACAGGGCCGGCTCCGCCCCCAATCTTACCCCAGCTGTCTAAAGCACCAATCAACCCACCGGACTCTCCCTTTGAGTTCGAGGTAGACCATACAGCGTTGAAGTTGAGCAAGCTTGAAAAGTTGTTCAAGAAATCCCAGGGGGTAAAATCCATCCCGGACATTGAGGGCGGGTACACCGACACAGCTGTGACACTGCCGGACAGGTTCAAGATGCCTCACATCGACCGTTTTGATGGGTCAGGAGATCTCATGGTCCACCTGAGTTTGTTTTCAGATGTTCTGCACCCGATGGGCTTGACAAGATTCTGAAGCTTTCCTTTTTGGCGGGACCTCGCTGTATTGCGCCATCCGCACGCCAAATTGGAGGATTTAGTGAAACGAAGTTGGGAGGAGATGGCCGAGGCCTTCGTCGCACAATATTCATACAATACCCAAATCGAGATTACGACCCGTGATCTTGAGACGACGAGGCAGGAGCCTAAGGAGAGCTTCTCAGAATTCGTGGCCCGCTGGAGGGCCAAAGCCTCAATAATGACCATTAGGCCAACGGATAAGGATCAAATACGGATGGTTGTGCGCAACCTCCAACCCAAACTAATGCAGAAAATGATCGCGCTCCCCTTCCCCACCTTTTCAGATTTGCATGAGATGGGAGTACAGATCGAGGACGCTATGAAGCAGGGCCTCATTGACCAGGAGAAGGAGCAGCCCAGGAGGGCGTTTACCCGCAGTTCGAATGCGACCACCAGCGGTGACGCAGCTGCAAGATCTTCCGAAGTGGGCATGGTCGCCACCACCACACCAAGAGCAGCCACCCCCTTTGTTGGTGCATCCACTTCAAACCCCCGAACTTCAGACTATCTACCCCGAGGCAAGAGGGTTTTCACCCCACTCTATATGTCTTTGTCTAAAGCCCTGGGGGTCCTACTCAGGAAAGGACATCTGAAACCGTTAGAGCAACGGCCTCTACCCGATCCTCTCCCTCCAAAGCATGACCCGACTAAGTACTGTGCTTTCCATCAACAAACCGGTCATGACACCGACAGTTGCGTCCGTCTCCGCCACGAGATACAAAATTTGATTGACAACGGGGTCATCCCCGCACCAGGTCCTGCAAAGTCTATCGGCACTTGATCAGTGAACTTGTGGGGGATAATGTGATGTGATCGAGGGAATGAACCACCTGCGGGCGGCACTCAGTTTACTTCGGATGTAGCGTATGGCACGCACTGTTTTGAGCATTTGTGAATGTTGGTTTTTGGTGCTTTCTGATTCGGGTATTGAGTCAGTTTTTGTTATGTCGTTTAGAGTCATTCCGTCTCTTGTTGTATCGAGTCAGTCCTGTTTTGTTAGAGTCGGGTGATCCCGGGGCGGTTGCCTCGGATATCACTATTTTGTCTTGTGTTTGTCTTTTCGCTTTCTTGTGAGTCTGTTTCTGCCGGGGAGCAAGTTACACCAGAAGATCTAATTGAAACAACTGTGGTTTTTCATGCATTTGTGCTTGCTTCTGCCTTGTGCCAGTTGTGCAAGAAAGTTTGAATGAAATGGCAGTACTTTTCGCCTACTTTTCTGTGCCTCGAACTCATTGCATTGACCTTAGTTTTTCAAAACCTTTTGAACACTGTGGTGAAAACAAAGAAGAAGGAATTTCTCGGGATTTGTGAAAATTTGATCAATTGAGAGGAAAAGAGGCGTGCTAAGCCCTTAATGAATGAAATCATGTTTGTTAACGTGAGTACTGAGAAGAATCCTAGCTCCAGATTGGTTCTACACTGTCTTCAGCGCGAGCAACTGGTCGCTTTCTTAAAAGATTTCAAAAAATATTTTTGCGCGATCCTACGAAGACCTGTGTGGAATCGCTCTTAAGATTGTGCAGCCTAGGATCGCTCTCAGCCTCGAGACTCGTCCCCTTTGCTTTCAAACCTTGGACCTTAATTCAGAGCGTTCAACGGTCAACCGTAATGTGAGGCCTGTGTGGCCAGATTTGAAACAGCCCTCGAACAAGAGGCACCAAAGTCAGATCAAGAAGATCAGACCTCATCAGAAGAAGCTTGCGAAGCTAGAACAGAAACACCCCTAGAACTAGGGGCGAAAATGTCCAATGTGCTCGAAGAGCCGAAGATGGATCCTTCTGCAAATCGATACAACAGCTACTCTCTTGGATGCGGATGGCTTCGAGATCCTAAAACCATTTGGCATAGATATGTTACTCTTTTACCCTTTGAGAGGCTCGCTGGGCCGAAAACCCGGAAAGGGCGACCCAGGCAAAAGTTAGAGCAAGAAAAGATATATACAAAAAGCAAAAACAAAAAAAAAAGAAGAAAAGAGAAAGAAGAAGAAAGGCAAAAAAGGAAAAAAGAAGAAAAAAGAAAGAGAAAAAAAAAACAGAGAGAAGAAAAGAAATGAAAAAGAAAGAAGAATAAAGCTCGCAAGGTCAAAAACCCACGACAGGTGCCTTGGCAAAAGTTAGAGCCTGAAAAGGAGAGGTTAATACCCGAGTGTACCTTAACCCCGAACTACGTGAGGCTTGATTCCCATCTTTGGGATATGTAGGCAACTTCATCCTGAAGCCCAGCCGTAAAACACTTCGAAATTCGACTGTGTCCATGTAATGGTTTTGGTCATCTTTGTCTTCTCTGTATCTGAGGATTTGGTTGTGTTCGTCACTCTAAGGACTGACTACAATGCGCTGCGGTGCCATTCAAACAAGGGGCAACTTTCCGTTGCCATTCAATGCGCCGCGGTGCCGTTCAAACAAGGGGCAACTTCCCGTTGCCATGCAGCTCTCTTCAAGCACGGGGCAGTTTTCCTTTGGATCCGAGGTTGTGCATCTCAGAAGTAAGTTTCATGCTCATTGAGTAAGTGGCTGTTTGCAAAAATAGTTTTTGAAAATTTTTACTAAGGTTAACTAATTTTCTCGAAAATTGTTCCATCTTTTCTATAAAAAAAAAAAAAACTGGACCATTTCCTGGACCCAAAAAAGGAAAATTTTCAGTGCTCATAGCCTGACTTGCGTGATTTCAAATCAAAAAGTTGAACAAGCATGTTAATCTAACTCTCATGTTGGTCAAAACTGTTTTAGTAGAAAGCAAAAACAAAAATGGTCGAAATGATGAACTAGGGGCACGGTTAAGTCAGGCTTCCTATCTTTCCCCCATTTTCACCATACTGGCCAAGAAGGGCACTCAACCTGCCAGAAAAGGGCACAACTGAAGTTAACAGCAAAAGGGCTGAAAGCTCTCTCACCCTCCGAGCAACGAGGTATCAAGCCAAGTGCGAAGCACGAACTGGAATGGATCAAGATATTCCACTCTCTCATCTGGACAGATCTGATCACGTCCAAACTTCCCAGCAGAGCATCATCAACCGTTCTCAGCTGCAAATTTGCTACACACCCAGTTGTAGTGTAGCCCCTCTGTGGGGGAAGTTCACTGTTATGAGCAGAAGAAAGAGAATCTAGCAGAATGCTAGGGGCAAGAGCTCGCAACTTCCTATTTATCCATCAACCACCCAGGGGAGAGATAAAAAAATGAGAGATTGAAGAATAGAGAGATGTGCGCTGAGAGAAAAAGTGAGAAAAGGGATTTTTTAGAAAAATAGAGCCTGAGGGCCGAGTGATGTGAGAATCACAAATGAGAAAGGGTGGGAAACACTACCCGATGAAACAGGCTCCATGTGCACGTCTGAGTGTCGTGTTTTTTTGTTTTATCTCGATTCTTTTTTGAGTCGTTTCGAGTGTTACTCGATGTGTCTAGGTTGTGTGCCTTTTATTTCCTTGTTGAGTCATTTTGCTGTGTTTAGTCGTAGGCCCAATGCCTGGTCGAAAACTCATCTCTCAATTTCAAAAATAAAATCGTTTGGTGCTCAAAGTGCTGTGCCATTCTTCACGTTTGTGCAAAACAAGTTTCGTTCTTTCATAAAATCGCACGATTCAACCCAGGTCATGTGAGAACAGTAAAACCAGGACCTATCTGAAGCTACATAGGTTCTAGACTGCAAAGCAAAAGAAAAGAGGGAAAATTAAAGCATCTAAGTGTGCTTCAACTTCAGAAAATTCCGTGATTGTATTCCGGATATACCTTTTCAGGCCTCGCCATTTCTTTGGAGTATGAGTGTATCTCGACCCCAAGCTTAAGCCTGCTTCAAGTCAGAACAGCGATTAAAGCAACTGCAGATGTTATCTCTCGCCAATATAGACAGGGTGTCCTCTTTTGAGCTGAGCGTGTTGCCAAGTCCTCTGAGAGGTAAATCGGAGGCACCAGAGTACATGTTTGATGCCACTCTATTGCATAGCATGTGAACTTTCATATACACTTTTGTTGCATGCGTGCCGCACATCGTTATGATTCATGCATAGAATATGCTTGCTTTCGGTTCTGCATAGAATATGCTTGTCTTCAATGTCGCATAGAATATGCTTTCCATGTTGCATAAAAAATACCCCCATACTCGCATAGAAAGTGCATTTTATTGCACTTCTCTTGTGCACCTCACTCACACTGCCTTGTGCACCTATATTGCATCGTCATAAACACTCTTTACTTGCATTGTTATGCACCCATTTCGCTTGCATTGCAATGCACTTCCACCTGCATTGTTATGCACCCACTTCACTTGCAATGTGATGCACGTTCCAATTGCATTGTTATGCACCCACTTCACTAGCATTGTTATGTTCATTCATTGCATTGATTATGCACATCTATCTAGCATTGTTATGCACCTTTTCACTTGCAATTATCATTCTTTCTCCTCGCGTGTGCGACGGGTTAGACCTCCTTTGGTTTAGAGCATTCGGAATACGTTCCAATGCTCACACCATTCCGAAACACCGGGATACGTCCCTAGGTTTCTCCCTCTTTGGTTAAAAGCGTTCGAAATACGTTCCAATGCTCACACCATTCCAAAACACCGGAATACGTCCCTATGTTTCTCCCTCTTCGGTTAAAAGCGTTCGGAATACGTTCCAATGCTCACACCATTCCGAAACACCGGGATACGTCCCTATGTTTCTCCCTCTTTGGTTAAAAGTGTTCGGAATACGTTCCAATGCTCACACCATTCTGAAACACCGGGATACGTCCCTATGTTTCTCCCTCTTCGGTTAAAAGCGTTCGGAATACGTTCCAATGCTCACATCATTCCGAAACACTGGGATACGTCCCTAGGTTTCTCCATCTTTGGTTAAAAGCGTACGGAATACGTTCCAATGCTCACACCATTCCGAAACACCGGGATACGTCCCTATGTTTCTCCCTCTTCGGTTAAAAGCGTTCGGAATACGTTCCAATGCTCACACCATTCCGAAACACTGGAATACGTCCCTATATTTCTCCCTCTTTGGTTAAAAACGTTCGGAATACGTTCCAATGCTCATACCATTCTGAAACACCGGGATACGTCCCTTGGTTTCTCCCTCTTTGGTTAAGAGCGTTCGGAATACGTTCCAATGCTCACACCATTCCGAAACACCAGGATACGTCCCTATGTTTCTCCCTCTTTGGTTAAAAGCGTTCGGAATACGTTCCAATGCTCACACCATTCTGAAACGCCGGGATACATCCCTATGTTTCTCCCCCTTCGGTTAAAAGCATTCGGAATACGTTCCAATGCTTATACCATTCCGAAACACTAGGATAAGTCCCTATGTTTCTCTCTTTGTCCCCTTCCTCACACGATTTCAGCGTGTCTGGAATTTATCTTAGGTTGCGTGGAACGCGCTCCTGATTAATTTTCTTTGTTCTTCCTCCACTCACGAGTCCAGCGTGGTTGGTATATGTCGCCATTTTGCATCTATTGTACTCTCTGTTGCATCGCATCTATTATCTATTGCATCACATCTATTACATCCATTATATCGTATCTGTTTTATTGTCTGGTCTAGGAGACCTTAAATCCTCTAAAGGTGCAATTCCTTTGGTGTTTGTCGTGCCCGAACGACTTCCGGTGGTCTGGTATAACCACCTACCTGTGTTTGCGGTAAGTTCCTAGGAGACCAACTGAGACGGTGGAAACTAGAGTTCGAATGGCTTATGCCTAGAACGCAAAGGTTTGGGATTTCCGAGACTAATGTCTAGTTTAAATACCCAGGGGTACATCCTCGGCTTGAAATCTGTATGGCAGCCCCATAGATTGAGATAGCATCTGTATGCACCTCAATTCTGGATACTGATCCAACCTAGTCTGTCACCCTGTTGGAGAATAGGGAAAGCTGCGACCATAGTCAGGGAGAAAAGTAATACCTGTGGTTCAACTGAGAAGAAGAGGAAGATTCCCACATCAGCATGAGGTAGGACATTGTCGAGGTAAGTCATTGCCAATTGCCCTGTAAGGTACCTCCCTTTTTTCTAGCTATCACATTGCATTTTAGCCACTACATTGCAGTGCATTACATGAATCCTCAATTTTCAAACCGACTTCGCGTAGCGTATAAGTCCAATTATCAAACCGGCTTCGCGTAGCGTATAAGTCCAATTATCAAACCGGCCACAGAAGCGTAAGTCCAATTTTCAAACCGCGTGTAAGTAAGTCCAATTTTCAAACCCGCTTCGTGTAGCGTATAAGTCCAATTATCAAACCGGCTTCGCGTAGCGTATAAGTCCAATTATCAAACCGGCTTCGCGTAGCGTATAAGTCCAATCTTCAAACCGGCTTCGCTTAGCGTATAAGTCCAAATTATCAAAATATTTCTGCATATTATTTTGCATCCTGCCCCTGAACTACGCTAGTTTGATTCTTTGCAAAGGGATACGTAGGCAGCCTATGGGCACAACCATTTATTTATCTATATTTTGTTTGTTTGTCCAAGTCTTCGGCCTTGTCAAAAATGGGTCGTCTCTGGGCTTTGACATTCACTCCCGTCACTTCTTGACTTCCGACTTCTGTTAAAGAGGGGCAACTGTAGACACCCCATTTTTTACTAACCTTAAGACTCAGACGTCACCGATTGAGTGCTTGGTGATGTTGCATATCGCGCTTGTCCTGAAGTTTCAGAGTCTCGGCCGTGAGCCTTGCCTCCGAACTTCCGGGCTTTTCTGTGCTTTGCCTCGGTTTGCAAACCAGGTCCCGTTTTCTCCGTCTTCTCTTCCCGAAGGGAGGGAGAGGTCTCGTAGATCATCTCTCAGTGGCCATAGGCTACGTTTCGTGGTCGTAGACCACTTTTCCCATTTTGGAGCCTGATTTTCGGTTTCCGGTTTTCGGAGCCGTCGGCCGTGTGCCTCGGTTCGGGACCGCTTAACCACCTCCGTTTGCTTCGGTTTTTGGCATACATCTCATTTACTCCCTTTTGAGGGACACTAAGGCTCGAGAGACCGACTTCGTGGTCGAACGCCACCTCCGGTGCTTAACAGTTAGTTTTCGGGGCCCCGGGCTGCGTGTTTCGGCCCCCCGAACCTTCGATTTGCATCGGTTTGAGTACATTTTTGGCAGGGACCTTGTTTTCATTGTTATGAAAGTCGTAAAAGGGTGGGAGGCCAGCAATTGCTTTGAAAAGCCAGCTTTATTTCTTCATCGCTCTCCGACGCCCGTTTTTCTCACTTGAAAGCCAATGTTGACCACCCCGGGGCCACTTTCTTGAACCCTAAACCACATATTTGTGTTGTACACACCTAGGAGGCCACCAACATTCCATGGCCGGCCAGCAATTGTTCCTGACCCTTTTGAACCCCTCTGAAAAGTTGGGTTTTCTCTTTCCTGGTTCACATTTTCAAGGTTTCAACCACATAGCTGTGTTGTGCACACATGGGAGGCCACCAATATGGGTGGCCGGCCAGCTTTCTTCACTTGAACCTTTTGACCCTAGTCGGCCGGCCACCTGGACTTTCAAAAACTGGCCGGCCATGATCCTCACTGCTGGTTCCTTACAAATACACCCTCCTTTTCCCCCCAGATTCTGTATCCGATGGGGGAACTTTTGGGGGGGAAATTTGAATTTCATTTCCCCCCCCCCTTTTTCTCCACACCTTTGCCTATATAACCAGCACCCCCAGCTGTGTTTGAGGGGTTACAAAACATTGGTTTAAGGCTCTTTCATTATATCTCTCCCTCCCTATATTCCAAGCTCCAAAATCCCAAGTTTCCTACACCATTTCTACACTACCTCATAGCACAAGGCCTCTATACTCCATTCCAGCAACTTGGAGCTATTTTTCAAAGCTTAGGAGCACCATTTCTCAGACCAAGAGCTGCTGGTCCATTGGTCTTCAAGGGTAAGCTTCTTTTCCCTCTTTTTTGTCCCTATCTTGCTCTATATCTAAGCCTTGCTTGCAAGCATTTTTGGGCTCCGACCCAAACTAGAAATAGTCTTTTTTTGAACTCTTTTTCATGTTTGATTGAGGGCCTTGCCCTGTTTGAGGCTTCTTTCTTACCCTTTGTGTTTAAACCCTCTTTTAGGCCTATTTTTGCATAGTATTTTAGGCCTATTTGTGAGCTGTTTCAGACTTAGTCATAAACTGTAAAACATCATGTTTTGAGCCCCTCTTCAACTTTGTTGAAGGGATCTCCTCTGTTTGAGGACAGCTACTACCCCTTATCTCTTTTTCCCCTTTTAGGGCCATTTTTGCATGATAGATAAACCATATTTGTGATCACTTTTGAGACTTGTTGTAAACTGGAAAAAGGCTTGTTTTGACATCATCTTAATGTTTTATTAAGGTTCCATTTTTTTTTGAGGTCATATGCTATCTTGTATGCTTGGTTGCCTCCAATTTTGACCCTTATATCCTAGCCCTTATTGCATGCTTTGTTTGGCCTTCTAGCCACTGAAATCCAATGGATTTTCAGTGGCTTGGCCACTATTTTGAGCTTCCAAATTAGAGGGGGGTGACCCCCTCTCACCTTGACTAGTTTGGTGGCCATTTTGGTCTTCCAAAGGGACCCCATCTTGCATGCTTTGAAGTCACTTTCTAGAGTCAATTTGTAGGGTTTTGGGACTACCATATTTGATTTCAAAATTGGTTTGAGGCTGCCACATGTCTATTTTGTATGTGCTTAAGAATCCCTTTGTATGCCCTCTAAAGGAGCTCATCATTTTTGCATGCCATGGTTGCATATCAGTGGTTATTTGGGCCTATTTTCACATGATTTATTCACTGATTTTTGATGGTTTGATCAGATTCCATGTGCATCATACACTTGCCATGTAAACCATGTTTGCTAATCAAAATTGCATGCTAATTTAAGCAATCTTGCTAGCACCTTTTGGCCTTGCTCTAAACTGAAAAAATGCATTTTTTGGGACTGCCTTGACTCTGTCTTCATGCTTCATGTTCAAATAATGCATGCTTTGTATAGCTATAAGTCATTCCATGTGCCTAGTTTTGAGTTTCGGGATTCATCTCATGCATCGGGTGCCATATTGCCATGTTTCGGGGCTGTTTAGCATCATATTTTAGCACTAAAATTTGCATGTTTTTATGCCATATTCCATGCCTTGCCATGTTTTGGTAGAGTGGCATTCGTGCCTTAGGATCGGTCCTCGGTTTGCGTACATGTGTGCACGCATCTCGAGTATCTCATTTCCATCTTATGGCCTCCTATGTGAGTGTGGCTGAGGTCCACTTGTGTTGGTGTAAGTCCATTATGGATTGTGTATGCCATTTCATTTCATAGCATTGTGTATGCTAGGTTGTATGTTAGCGCATTGTGTATGCCATGTTACCTCGTGCATCGTGTATGCCATTTCATAGCATTGTGCATGTTAGGTTGTATCTTAGTTGCATTCATACATGTCATGCATATTGCATTGTGTTTGGGATAGAAGTTAGCCCGAGCACGGGAAACGAGATATGTTTTGTACTCCGAGTGACGGAACGTGTCTCAATTCCCCAGTCGCCGACACTCCGGATTACCCATCATGGAGTTTAGGTTTTGTTGTGTTTTCATGTGCATTCATTCCATATTGAGTTGCGCAATTCGACTCCTCGACCATTATGCATCGAGATGCGCGATTGGTGGCACGAGGATCGAGGCATGCATATATGTGTAAAATACATTGCTATGCCCCTTTCGTGCTCTCTGTTGCAGCAAATTAGAAATCAGCAGCTTTCAAAAGCCTTGCACAGCATTCCGGCATCAATTGCAAACAGAGGCTAATTGGGGCATCGCAGTGGATTTTCGTACCAAGCAACCCGAACATGCATCATTCATCATCCGAGCAGTGGAGGCGCCCCTAGCCTGCATGTTTAATTACCGCTTTCCTTAGTTAATTTGTTAATTAATTAGGATTTTTGTATTTATTCGAGACTGTATTATTTATTTGGGACTGTATATTATTTATTCGGACTCTCTGCGCGAGGGCAATGTTGTAATAAGTGTGCGTGTGTGTGATGTATGTCTTCCAAACCCACGTCTTTCTCCCTTTTATTTACCTGCTTATGATAGTTAGATTACGGCATGTTTTAATTAGCATACAGTATGATAGCATGTTTGCATTCATTCATCTGTTTTGCATGCACCGGGCTCGGCACATCATAACTCACTACATTGTATTTCAATTCCAAGTTGAATACTTGTTAGCTGTAGCATTCCATATGCCATGTTTATGATAGCCGAGCCTGCTATAGTTGCATTATTGCATGTGTTGCATTAGGCATTTCTGTATAATTAGGATCATGCATTGATTTCTAATTAGCTTCTTTCTTTGGCTTGGAGTACTCGGTAAGTTTTATGCTTTAGCATTCTTGCATGTGTGTGAGTGATTGTCATGATAGCATGCTTACAATGAGGCTATGTGCTTATGTGATATAACTGCCTGAATGCCTATGGGTGAAGGTTGGGTTATTTGGATTGGGACAAATCATCAACTGTGAGTTTTAAGCCCACTAAATAGTGGCAAAACCATCTTTTCTAAAGCCCACCCGAGGGTGGCAAAATCTGCATTTTAAGCCTACTTGCGAGTAGCAAACCATCTTTCAAAAACAAACATGAAATGTTTTGTCCCAATTCAGGCAACCTGGTCTATACTTGTATGCTGTGCGCATCACATAGTAAATCTAGGCTAATAACCGGAATAAGAATACATAATGTTTTCAAAATTTGATATCATAGTTAGTAGAGGCCGATCTTTGATTGGGCGAGCGGGGGTGCTCACGAAGTGACCTTCCCCAATCATGCCCAAGTTCCCGAGCCGAGACAACTTTGGTGATTACGGACACGTGGCCTTAGGCACGAGTCAGGGTTTCCTAAATTTCCCAAAATAAAATATTTAGGTGGCGACTCTGTATCTGGCAAAGCAGTCCATGTTTGGCACTTCTTTCAAAAATCTGTTTTCTCAAAACGATTTGCCGGATTTGGACTCTTTGGTTTAGATTAAGAACCGTGACAAAATCGAGTCCGAACTGTAGCGAGGTCCCTCGCGGACTTGTTACAAGGGGCGATCAGAGGATTGCAGACATGATTATCTTAAGATCAACAATGTCTAGGAAAGTTCTGTCAAAAAAGACACTGTCTAAGGAGACTGATTCTTAAGTGGGACCGGTTGTGACCCCACCAGTCTTTCCTGGGAACTTTCCTGGTTGTTGAGGTGTTCGGAGGATCTGGTTCAATCAGAAGAGAAGACCATTCATCGACGGATAGATGATTTGGCAACAAGTACAGGCTCAGAGAAATGCTGTGGCTGTTGGAGCTACTGTATACGAGTAGGTACTGATGGTATATGGACGTGTAGAACAATAGTTGCAGAGGAGCATACGAAGCGCAGGAGCACACTAAGCGCAAGAGCACAAATGCAAACGTGCAGCAGTGCAAGGGTACGCTAGAGTGTCGTACAGAGGCGCAAGAAGAGCATGTAGCAGCAGGTTGTTGAAAGTTCACAAGAATTTCCAGACAGAGAAATTAAGACAGATAAAACGCAAGAGTGCGTGCCAAGGAGTGGCAAGTCTCTTTTTCTCTATGGTGGTTTCTTTAGTTCCATGGCAGCGGAGGATAGAGTTGATGCAGATCTCTTAGGCGAGCTCGACGCAGGGAGACCAGAAGCCATGGGTGCGAGCACTATGCAAGGAATTGCATAGCTGACGATGCTTTGACAGATGGAGCTACTGTCAACCATCAATCTACTGGACAGCAAATCAGGGACTGCAAAAGCACAAACAATAAGTGTATGTGGAAACGCTAGGAGGTTGTTCAGAAGTGTAGAGGGCAAAGGTTGATAGTTCAGAGGAAAAGCTCTGAGCAAAGAAGACAGAGGACGTTGATGGGATACACAACGAGTTTTCTATTGCTCCAATGACTGGTCCTGCGAGATAAGGCATGACAGTCAAGGGCATCCCAGCAGGGGGAGCAGGACATCCAATCAGGGGGTGTCGGATATCTTGGTTGCGCAAGTTCAAGCATAGCAGGTGAAGACATCCGAGATAGAAGCGTGGAAGAGATCTGTGGGAGATGGGAGTAGAGGCTCTCTCCAAATCAGAGAGTGGTGTGAGTTGAGTTGAGGATGTAGGATTCCCTCCTCCTCTTGTATCTCTGGTATATTATCTCTAGCTTCAGGGAGTGCAGTGTCTCAGTGAGGAGATACAGACTACGTTGAATTTAGGCATGACAAGATTAGCAGCAGTGCGTCCAGTGGATCACCTCACATGGGTTGAGGGGGTGATTTGTGGAGATCACCCCATGTGTGAACACACCTTGGTCAACAATGGCGGCCACCAACCAAGTCAAGTTTGGTTGGCAAGACATGTGAAGGGGCAACCATCTAAGTCAAGAATGGAGGCTGCCCACCTACTCCCTCACCTATAAATGGAGGTTGAGAGGAGAGAGCAAAATGAGAGAGAAGTGAGCAAAACCGAGCAACCAAAGAGTGCGAGAGATGTGAGGCGAAGAGACCGTCTCTCTCGGTGTGAGCGAAGGAAACGGGAGAGTGTGTGAGTGAGGAGAGTGTGAGCTCCTCCTCTATTGTAATCTTTCTGTAATCTCCTCATTGGTATAATGATAGCCAATTACTCTCCCGTGGACGTAGGCTTTAATGCCGAACCACGTTAAATATTATGTCTCCTTGAGTATGGGTATGTTTTTCTGCTTACAATGATTTCTACAAGGTCTTGGGCGGGATCCCGGATCCCAACAAAATGCATAACATTACGATAAAATGTATAATTTTATTTCTGGACCATAAATTATCATAACTTATAACATTGGTCAAAAAAATACGTAACATACACTACAAAAATACAGACGAATATTTTACACAGTTTGGGAATTTTAGTGTGATGTGACACCATAAATAAATATTAATTCAAAAAAAAAATTACTTTTTACTAACTTCCCAAATCACTTCCAAAAAGTTTGGTTAAAAGCAAAAAAGCTGTTTTTTACCATCTTCCCAAAATACCACTTACACAGTTAAAATTTAGTTCATAAAATAGCACTCATTACTCAAAACTTGTCCAATTAGTAAAATGTTTAAATACTATTTATGCAACTTACCTTTTTTTTTTTTTTTTTTTGTTACAGGAAAATCCTCTCACTCTCCCGCAGGTCCAAGGCAGCGCCCCGAGGAGATCACCAGGGTGTCCTGTTGTTCGTTCCGAGCCAGAGACTATAACCTGGAAGTTTGTCCCGACCTCACAAGGCAAGCTTCAGTAAGTCAGGACTCGCACAGCGGGAGAGAATTAAACCCACACCAAGTAGCTGATAAGGCATCCTTGAGGTCAACCTCCTAACCAACTGTGCTACGCCTAGGAATTGGCCCAGAGAGGAGTCAAACTCTGGACCTAGGGGCTTAAATCCCAGGCCCTTACCAAGGTGCCACCCACCCCTGGGTTAACTTACCTTTAAATAGATGGTTTGATGTTTCTTCCATACTTCAAAGAAAAATGATTTAGACCTCTAAAATGAGAGCTCTAAAGGACCTCTAATTTGTCTTTTTCTTCCTCTCATTTTGTCTTTTACCTCACTGTTTTTTTTTTTTTTTTTTTTTATAAGGCAGCCAGCTCATTAGAGCTGCTACAGTGCAGCTCTAATTAGAGCTCTGTAGCAGCTCTGTACTTCAAATTGTAGATGATCACTAATTGCTGCTATGGCAGAATAGGTGGCTATAAAATAAAAAAAATAATAAAATTAATTTCATTATCAATAATATTTATTTGATAGAAAATATTTAAAAAGAAATATGTAACGATCCTGATTTTTCATAAGTCTTTATTTATTATTATTATTATTATTATTATTATTATTATTATTATTTTTGACTTTATTAACTGTGTGGTTACATGAGAATTTAATGTGATATTTAGTTAATTTAATATGTTAGTTTATTATATATAATTAATCTGAATATTTATGTTTTATATTTTTATATAAAAAAAAGAAATTATTTATATATTTTGTATTTCGTTTGTATTTAAGTTATATTTGTAAAATATAATATAATAATAAATGTCAAGTAAATTATAAGATTGGAGGCTCAGTAAGATAAACATAAAAAAAATGGTAAATTATTAATAGGTCTTATTTTTTAGACTTATTACCCATTAAATCCTATTGATAAATTTATTAAGTGATAAAGATAAATTTATCAATCTTTTATTTTTATGAATAAATTTATAGTGATAAATTTATCAGTCTCTTTGTTTTTATGAATGAATTTATAGTGATAAATTTATCGATATCTTATTTTTATAATATTAAATTTATAAGTTAAGACTTATAGATAAATAAATCTAATTAATAGAACTGATTGATAAGTATCCTTAAATAAAAAAATAAAAAAAATAAAAAATAAAAAAAAATAAAAAAAATAAAAAAAAGGGCAAGAGCAGCATCAACAGAGGGAGCCGCGAGAAAAGAGAGGGGGAGAGAGAGACTAATCAAACAAAAAAGTGAGAGTGACTTAAAGACTTTGTGTTGGGATCATGAGCCAAGAGAGATACTGAGAAATCAAGACAGAAAAGGGAGAGGGGAGCAAGAAAATATAAGGGTTTTATTTTGGTAACTTAATTAATTTTTTTAATATTTTTTTGATCATTGAAAAATAATTATGAGTACAAAATTTACTTTTATTGATTTATATTTAATTCGTTATTTTTATTTATTTGATGTTGATTTGATTTTGTATTTACATGAAGATGATAGATTGATTTTAATTATTTTGATTAGTTGCGTATGTCAGGTTTAAAGTTTTTATATATATTTATTTTATGATTGTAATCACACTCATAGTTATATACAATTAAAATAAATTTAGAACTCATAGATAAATTCCTTACATTCTACCATGACTCCATGGATTGTTATTTTATTTAAGTGTTGGTGAGAAAGAGTATAAAAAAATGAGGATTTTGAGATTTATTTGAATGCCTTGGGCTTGGTATTGTTATGTTTGTTCTCATGAGTAGATGAGAGATTGTGTATATATATATATATATTGTTGTCTCGTTCTCATGAGTAGACGAGTGCTTTGATTTACGCGCGTATGTATATGCTAATCATCTGGGAAGTGTGGGTCAAACTCGGGACGATATCTCGGTACAAGTTTGGCCTCAGAGCGATGTTAGGTATACAGGAGATACATGAGATATATATGTAGGCCGGAAATGAAAAGCCGAAGTAGTGGAGTTAAGGTACAAATAATTAAATATGAGTTTATTGGTATAGTGTGAATTGTATTGAGTTGTACATATTGAAAAATAGTAAACAACCTTGATTTATGAAATTTGGGCAGAGACATGTATACGTAATTCTAGACAATTTTTGTATTTTAACTTTGTACTAAAAAGATCGATTATAACTTGTAGTCGGATGATCTTGGTTATAGTAGTTTTTATTCATTTTAGCAATGTAGATTTTAGAGGTTGTTTTAACCCATAAAAAGAGCTTATTTTTATTAATTTTGTGAAAACTGAAGTAAAACATTATTCTGAACACTTTTCGTGTTTTGAACTTTTCCGAAAAAAAATTATCTTAGAGCAATTTCTTTTCATTTTCAGCTTTAGATTTTTCGGTTGAATTCCGTCTAGGTTCTTCTATCAAGTTTTTCTCTTAACCTGTTCAGTTTCTACTAAATTCATTCACATTGTCTTTTAGAAAATTTGATTCTATACAACTTTTGTTCTTAAGTTTTGATCAATTCGAATTATTTAAGCATGAAACGGTGCATTTTTATATTTCTTCAACTAGTTACTTATAATTAAATTATACTAACTTTATTTTTTGCAAAATGGTGGGTCTTACTAACTTTTTTTGTAGGGCTGACCTACCATATTTTTATTTTTATTTTGATTATTTTATACTCAATTTATATTTCGTTGTGTACGGGCAAGAAATTAAATGTCACCATATCTCGAGAAACTATCCATTCGTCTTGGTGCGGATGAAACTACATGTTTTGTCCCGTAACATGAATTAAATGTATTTTTATTTGTGCACACGTGAGTGTCAAATATTTGTACTCATACGAGTATACTTGTATACTGATCCGTTTTGTCTTTTGGCATCTCGGATGTGTTTTGTTTCAGCGCAACCGAGCTTTCTTTGCAGGATTAATTAGGACTACAATAGTAAGGAGAAATAACTATGGTTGTTGGATATGTCATTTGAACTTTTTTTGTTTTCTTGAGTTTAGGGTTAATATTAGTTTATGTATTTTTTTTTTTTTATGGCCTTAGTATTTTGACAATTTGGCATGCTTTTGTAACCTTACATTATTTAAGTTGTTTTGACTCTTTATTGTTACTTCAATGTTAGAGATATTTGTTAGTTATGAAATTATTGTGGATAGTTTTGTTGGCGTTTGTTTTTTTTTTTTTTTTTAAATTTTTTTTTATCCCTTGTAATTTTTTGATGATGGAAATTTACTTAAACCCTTTAGAGACGTGAACGTTTAGATTTTGTTTCACCTCTATAAGATTTGGATGATGGAATCTTGGTTTGGGATTTAATCCTAATTTAATATTCAATTATCCAAATTTTGAGGCGTGACAAAATATATAATATTTATATTTTATTTTTTATTTTTTATTTTTTATTTTTTGATAAATAATATTTACATCCAATTTGTGTCACAACTGGATTAAAAATCTCCTGCTTTAATCTTAACCAATTCATGTACAGCCCACAAGAACATGTGCAAGAAACAATTAATTAACAGAACCATGTTAAATATGAAAACTATCAAATCCTAGAGCTAGATAGCAATAACAATTTGTAGTGAACTCAAACTAATTGGATGCAAATTCAATCATTTTTTAAATTTAATTCAAAGAAAAAATATTGCAATCAAATCCAAATCCAAATCACTAGTATGTAGGTATGGAAAATTTTTAATATCAAAATCAAATAAAAAATGTTTGAGATTGATTGATATGTGGAACTGGATTTAAAAAAATAAATATATAATTATAAATGAAATAAAAAAATTAATTTTGTACATAATTTTGGCAACATTTACATAAATGTCATATAAAAATAATAAGAAAGAAATTTTTTTTAAAAAAAATTCATTTAAATGAATATAAGCTTTTTACATGTTATAATATATTATTTAAATGAACATTGATAGTTTTATGATGAATAAATGTATTTAATTACCAATAAATTAAAAGTTTCCACTTAAATTATGGAAACACACCAAATTATATATACCTGTTTGACACAAAATTCAAATAAACACATAATTAAAATAAAATAAAATAAAAAGTTTAAAAAAATATCTGAAATTTTTATCTACAAAATGTAAATAATAGTATTTATTTTGGTTTTCACCAATATCTCAAACATATTGCATATATAGGGCAATTTGTAAGTGCATACCATATGTACTTGCATAAATTCTCACAAATAAAAGTAAATTATCTGACAAAATCACGTAAGTTCTCACAAATATACGTAAGTTGTGATTTCTTAAATTTTTATAAATTAACTTACGTATATTTATAAAAACTTATGCACACATAAATTACCTCACAAAATCGCGTAAGTTTTAATAAATATACGTAAGTTAACCCATAAAAATTTGAGAATTATAATTTATGTATATTTGTCAGAATTTACGCGATTTTGTGAGATAACTTATGTAAATTTGTGAGAACTTACACAAGTGTATATGATATGCACATTTTACATCCAAACACTTTGAAGTAGGAGAGGTAGCTAAGAAATTACTTTATTTTCGGTGAAAACATAATTTAACCTTGGCATAGCTTTCATATTTACCATTAGACCTAAGACATAAGTTGTAGAATCATTGGCATATTTGTGATTACCATCTTGTTACATTTCTTTTTAATTTAATTTTTTTTTTTTTTT
This sequence comes from Camellia lanceoleosa, assembly GCA_025200525.1. Taxonomy (NCBI): domain Eukaryota; kingdom Viridiplantae; phylum Streptophyta; class Magnoliopsida; order Ericales; family Theaceae; genus Camellia; species Camellia lanceoleosa. The sequence goes on along the minus strand of CM045763.1, from coordinate 99,809,002 downwards.
TAGAGAGAGAGAGACAGAGTAAAATTGACATTCTTCAACTTAATTTCATCTTGATATTTCTCATGATTATTGCGACTGAATACGATGCTCTTCCCTTAATAAAAATTGAGTTGTAAATTTGGCAAACTAATCCAAGAACGATTAGAAAACTTGCTCAGCTAATTTTATCAAATTCAATCTAGCATTTAGAAGAATATAGAAGAAGAAAAAAATAGCTGAAATTTGCAATTAACTTCTACAAAATAGAACTTTGTGATGTCCAAACAAAGAAACTGATCATAGGTTCAATCAATGAGTTAACCCTTTTTGGCAAGAGTTAGAAAAATCACATTTTTTCTTTAACTTTTTTGTTTGTAGTAACATTTTATAAATTTGAGTCAATTGTTTTTAATCTAGAAAAATTTATAAAGTAAACCAAAAAAAATTGACCTTTTCAGATTATACAGGATGTAATTTCTAGAACCACATGAAACAATTCATATTTTAAACAAATTTCAAATGGTGTCATTTTAATCTACCCTAAAATGAAATAAAATATATAAATGCAGGGCTGCCCCATTGACTGAATAGAGTACCCATAATTAAGAGATACTCTGTTCTAGTGAAAAGGCAGAATTTCTCTAGCAAAAGCAGCAGCACAGAAAAAATTGAAGTAAATCCAAATAGCTTCCTACAGTTTGTAAAGATTACTGATTTTTTTGGCCAGCTTTTTGAAATTTGATTATAATGTTTAGTTTTGTTTTTCTCAGCTTGCTTTGGCATGGCAAGGATTAGTGAGATAAAAAATATAAAAAAAATTATTAAAAAAAAAAAAAAAACAGAGAAAAACAAATAAGAACCGTAAATCATATGTCCACATTAGAGCACAAGATCTTACATGGTTTACTTCAAAAGTTAAAGTTCGGTTCATGGTTGCTACAGTCACTATGATCATAAAAATTAGAGCTGAAAAAATTGAGAAAATATTATTTTACCTCTCAAATCTTCATGCGTTCTTTAATTTGAATTTTAAATTTTGATTAATATTAATTTTACAATCAAATTTTCAAAATTTTAATCAATTTAACTTCTGTCATCACATTCGGTTTATAATTGAACGGAATATGCCAACGTGACAACAAAGTTAATTTGAAATTTTATTTTACTCCCAAATTATACCTTAAAAATCAATTTGTCCCTCCCAAACTATACATTAAAATTCAATTTGCCTCATTAAGTCGGACATTCCGTCCAATTATAGACGAAATATAAAGGCAAAGACCAAATTGATCAAAAATTCAAAATTTTAGATGTAAAATTAATATTACTCAAAATCTAAAAGTCAAATTAAAAAAATATGTGAAAGTTTAAAGAATATTTTCCCAACAAAATTTTACATGGTTTACTTTTGTCCCATTTGGTATAACTGTTAAAACAGATTATAAATTATAACTTAACAGATCTGGTGGATTATTAATTTAAATTGTTGAGTAGTATTTGTTAAATAAACTGTGAAGTAACTTTTTCGATTAATTTTTATTTTTTGTTATTCACTACTTGTCTACATTTCTCATAAAAAATAATAATAATAATAATAATAATAATAATAATAATAATAATAATAATCCATTTCGGTCTTTTTTTATTTTTAAAAAAATAAAAAATAAAAAAATCTAAGAACAGAAGTTGATAATCAGAAACAATGGGTGAATAGTTTCTCAAAATCAGTTTTTTTGAGTTAAAATAAATTGTTAGAATCAAAAACTGTTTAAAATAAGTTTAACCAAACAATTCAATTCAAGTAACTTTTTTAAAACAATTCAATTCAAGTAACTTTTCTAAAACTAAAAGCTATAAATTAGCTTTAAAATGCCCAAACAAACACACACCCTTTAAAAGCTAAAGTTAGGTTCATGGTTGCTAGAGTCCGGTATATAAAAAAGTAGAGCTGACAAATTCAACCTGAACCTGCCCAATTACACTCGTTCAAATCCCGTTTAAACATGTTCAAATTCATTAATGGGTTTAAACATGTTGCAACTTACAATTCCAATTAAAATGGAATATAAATGGATTAGACATTAATATTCATTTAAACCTATCTAAATGGGTACCACTTTCTCAACCACTCAGTCGTCCACCACTACTATGCCTATTGTCGCTATCACTCCACCACTATCACTAACAATATCACCACTCCACCATCACTACTTAATAAAAATTAAAACAATCAATAAAGTGAATAGATTAATCAGATTCATTTTAATACAATCAATAGAGTAAATAGATTAGTCAGATTCATTTGCCAACCCCGTATCCAATTTCACATAACTGTTTAATCCTGTTTATTAGATTGAGTTCTTTTAAATACATAATAACCCGTTTAGACCCCATCCTAACCTGTCCGTTTGCCACTTCTAATAAAATGTTACTGGCGAGACATAAATATAATCGCCCCCACAATTACATAGGCATATAATTGACGTCAGATCATAAATGTAAAAATACCAAAAAATATTACTCCAAAATTGGGGTACTTAACAGGCATCAATCAACACAGATTTCACAGCAATCTATCCAGATCAAAAATATGAACCATATATCCACACCATACCAATTCAAAAGAACCATCTTAACTTTCATGATGGAGAGATCAGAGGCTGCTTTTCTGGCTCACAGATGTTCATTGCTGACCACTGCAAGCCCAACCTTGCATAGCCTCAATCTGTGGATCTCGAACCCTTTAACTGTGTTTAGATCTTGGATTTATTAAACAAAAAACAAAAATACACTTCGGATAGCTCAATATAAAAACTATATATAACAATCTGCAGTTTCCCAGTATGTGAAATCTGGGTACACTTTCATGAGCATGATAGAGTAGCACGAAAATATACAAATACCTTCAAGAAAAAACATAATATGATGTGTCAGCAGACAACAAAATCAGCAAGAAACAACAAAGAACTCGCTCATTCACAGCATGCTATCAGTCCTAGCTGGCAGACGCCGGAAGAAATTGATCGGCGCGGACGGCAACTTATGTCGAAACCTCGGATGCCTCATCACATAAAATCCAGCAATGACAATTAGTATCTGGAAAGGAGTCACATACAACACAATGGTGGCAAGAAGACAGAATGTTATGAAAATAACTGTAGCACGCGAATCACGCCAGCTCAGCAATGCCTGACACCGCTCACCTTGTGTAGCCAGGTCACCCACCACAGTCTGAATCCTACCAGCTACGCTTCTCAATCGATCATACCTCATCCGAACCAATTCTGCACTTCGCGATGTAGGAAATGTGTCAAATTCCTCATCAAGTTCATCAGGGTGCACTGCTTCAGCATAGGAAATTCTAGTGTTCATGTGGGGAGGGTATTTTGGGCGGAATCTGTAATTCCAAAGCCCGATTAAGAACATGTACAGAAACACCGTGGGAAAGATCAGTTCTGGGAAATAGACGAGCAACGCGAAGAGAATGTGTACTAACACGGTCGTGATTGGTGTCTTCCATGCACAAACTTCCCCAAACCATTTCCAAACGGAAATTAATCCATTGAAAACATACATTAGACGGTAAAAGTTTGCTTTGCTCCGCCTCATGCTCCAAAGATGTGAATTTGCATCGGTCATGTACTCAACTACTTCCCTCCTGAGAGGGGGTTCAGACCGGTTAAGCCGGGCTGCAACAATGTTGACAGCTTGGTAACGAAGCTGCTCGAGCTGCATTACACTCAATGGCCTCACATAGTGCATTTTTGGCAACAAGGGCCGCGAGTATATATACATCATGTTCATCATTGACACGCACGAAAACCGAATTGCCAAATGTAACTCGCCCATTTTCTTTACTCCGGAAGGGTGAAGAACTAGCAATGGATATGAATGGGTATAAACACGGCCAGTTTCAAGAGTAGAGATCCGTATACGAACCTTTCCAATTTTTATGTCCCTGTGAGTACCATTTATGTCACCAAGGTGACTGTTATCGAAAACCCCCACGGTGAGAACTGTGGCCGGATCATAAACCTCCCAAGTGTACTGCTCATTATATTTTGGGCTCAAGCTGTCAATGATTGTTCTTGTTCGAACCCATTTGTGACCATACTTTGCTACACAATATGTGTCCGATGTACCCCTTCCATCTCTTGTTTTCATCGGATGGAGAGCAGTGACATTTAAAATACCAAGTTCCAACATACCAATTGGTGACTTCCAGAGCTGTTTCGCTGAGGGCCGGAGATCACTGCTGTACTGAGTTGACTCATCAAGCACATGGTACCCCCCATCAAGGCAGACGCGGAGATGAATCCTACTAGCAAACTTATCCTTATCTTCATCTTTCTTTGACTGTTCCACATCACCTGAACTCCATCTCTGGAGGTTGAACCACCGGGAATGGAAAACCCGATCATCAACACGCCTTTCGATAGAGTGCAATGGTATTATGACCTTCCCAAGAATCTCATCTTTGTTGGACGCAACACGGTCTTCAACTGTAAGGAATAAATGATCTTCAAAGGGTTCAGAGGCAACAAACATGAGATCCTCATTCCAGAGTGCATTCATTGTCCGAGCCTGAACAGGTTTCGTCTTCAAAACCTGGTTACCAATCACTGCCTTAACATATACATCAGGAAACCGAGTCTTTTCAGCTACAACCAAGTCTTGTACCTCAATCACATTAACACGGACATACCATAATCTCGGGGACTGGTAGACTTTGGAGCGGCTATGTGTCGAGCCCAGGGAGCTATCAATAGAAGAGGATGCATCCGAATGCCAAGCATCAGGAAAAGCCTCATCAGCTTGTGTGCCGATCCAAACAGCAAGCATTAGTTCCCCCCTGTTTTTCTCCCCATGCTTGTCTCCAAGACGATACCATTCTGGAGCCAACGGACTATCTGGAGGGACCCGTGTTGGGACCTCATTAAGATCAAACCGAACAATCCCAACAAAGTCATCTTTCAACATATCTTTATCCTTCACGACAACATCCAAGCTCGAGGATTGGAGTCTCTCTTTCGAAAAGGCAAACACCACATTCCACTCAGGGTAATGGTTTTTCTCAAGGTGCTTTGTGATTCCTCTATAGTTCCCGACTCTGACTTCAACAAAAGGATCAACGCCCCCAGTCAAATCCTTGGAGTGAAGGTCACGGGCTTTCACAACTCTCACAAAAAGAAAGTGCATTGGTTCAACAAGATCATAAGTACTGCTCGGTTTGTCTGCACGTATAACTCGGCCACCAACAATTCGTCCCCCTCCAAGAAAAGGGCTCGTCTCTTTAAGTGCATATTCAGGTGGCTGCGAAGACGAACCAGAGTACATGCGCACAATACTACGAGCCTGTGGCTCAGCTCTCATCTCATCAACTCCATAATTCACTGATTGATGGGTCACCGAAGCAGAAGACTGATGTGGTTGTTTCGGCTGTTGGTTTGGCTGGCTTGTGTTTGGCAGATGATGAAATGTGTGTCTAGGCTCAGTTTTGTTGCTAGAAAATAGGTTTCGGAAAAAACTTGGGCGTTGTTGAGCAGGTGCGTGAACTTGGGTCGAGTATGAATTTGTATGCACAGACGATTCCATTTCAATTGCAGGAAGTGGATTTGAAGATTTAATGGAAGGATCATCAGTAATAAAAACTTTCAAACCAAGCTCTCCACTTACATGTGAGAAAATGGCCCGTTTTTCTAAAGGGTAGTACAAAACAACAGCGTCAAAGTAGGGGACAAATGCGGTCGATGTGATCCTAACCTTACCTAGGAAGGATTTGGATTGCGTATTGTTGAAGACATAGGCTTCAAGAGGGAGGTAAGATAACTTGTTTGGATCTAAGACATTGAAATAGAAAGTTTCATTCCAAACGGGGTTGAGATCTTTTTCCTTGACAGTGGTGCGGAATTTCATATTATCGAAGTGAAGCTCCACAAAGGTACTAGCTGAGCCCTGCCCATCTTTGGGCAAGAGGTTGTGAGCGCTCACAACCTCCACCCCTAACTTCAGATTGCTCATGGAGGTTTATCAGCACAAATTTTTGAAAAATGGGTGTATAAGCTTATGAAGCAATCTGCTACCAATGAGTAATAAGAAGCGAGTGTTACCTGAAAAGCAAGGACTGAAAGGGTCATTAATGGTAACTGCAACAATCACAACACACGCACATGCACACAACAACAATCGAAACAACCTCTTGCATCAATATACAAAGAAAGCTAAGACAACATAGTCAGAAGTGACTATCAAATAAACAATGACAGATAAGACATGCATAGAGAAACTACTGGTAGACATTTACGTACTGCAGCCACAAACTGGTAAGGGAGAAAAATAAAAAAGAAAAAACAATTTCACAGTTGACACAAGAAACAAAGTTCTAGAAATACCAATCTAACAATCAGAAGTAAAGACAAACCCATGTTATCAATTATCTTTTTTCAAGAACAACAATCTATATCTAGAAACTTTCAAAGCTCAAATCTGAAAGCCATAGAATCTTACCGAACTCAACATAGACTCAATGCAATTATACCAAAATTAAATTCCTGTGTCTCCTTTACTGTTAAGAGCCAGATTCCATTAAATCATAGGCTTGAACCATCTCAACCTGAGTGGAAATAATCTTAGGAGTACTTACGTCTAGGTCCTAATAAGTGGACTTATTGTCTAATAGGTCCTATAAAAAAAATGTCATAAAAAAATCACTAATTGTAAGTTTTAGCGACAATTTATAAAGATCATGACCAAAAAAAAGTCATTAATTGTCAATTTTTAGCAAGATATATAAAAAATTGTCACAAAAAAAATATTTTTAGCGACAATTTTACCAAAACTTATTTTCAATAAAACTTTATAGGAATTAAGTTCAACTATTATAACCCATTGGTAGTTTACCCGTACCCATTACAGGAATTTGCAGCACTTCATCAACAATTTGACCAATAAAATACCTAGTATCGAAAGAGACATATTCATGAAAAATGAGAAGCAAGAAGTTGGGAAGGCATTCACAGCAGGTACAACCACAAGACGTAGATTAAAACCCATGAAGCAAATGAACTCATTTATACTATCAAAAGTAGTTAGGTTTAAACAGTTTCATGTACACAGGTTGGTTGAACTCATAATTTTCAAACCTATACTTCACTGACTACAAAAATTAATAATGTCCGACATATGCTAAATTTGTATAAATATCAGAGTAACTTGCAGAGATGATAACATTTGACAATGAAATTCTATTTCTATCGAAGACTCAGTTAAGAGGAACCATCTTCATCACTATTTCAGAACACATAGATCTTATCTCAAATTAGTAAGCTGATTGTCAACCATAATACGGGGACAGCAATCATCACACACAGAAGATCCTATTTCACAAAGTGATTTCATATATCCTTCTACATGGAGCAATCATCAACCACTGATCCATGAATTTGCTGAATTGTCTTTCAAATAGACTATTACATCTAGGAAGAGATTAAAGATCGTACTTCGACCAAAAAAGTTCATATAGTGACAACTAACATCATTTCATGAGCATTAACAAGCACATCTTCAAGAAACATATTGGCTGTGTTTGGTGGAATTTTGGAAATTTAATTCTACATCTTGGTTTGAGTGCGTTGTTTGGTTACAATTTTCAAACATTGATTCCACACCCACTTTTGAAAACATGTCTACCTAGTCATCCTCCCAAATGTCCCCCGGACATCCGGCCGATTAACCGGAACAGTGTTTTTTTTTTTGCACCTGTTATTTTTATATTTTAAATAAAAAAATGTTTTCAAAATTTTTTTAAAATTTTTTTACGAGTTTTGAATAAAATTTTAGGTTGTGTGTTTGGTTATGAGTTGTAAGTTGTAAGTTTTTGAATCAAATATCATATGCCACATCAAAAATTCCAAACTCAATTCAAAACTCGTTTCAAAACTCATAACCAAACAAATTTTCCACATTCAAATCATAATTTCAAAACTTACAAACTCAAAATACAACTCTATTCTCAAATCATAATTCTAAAGCTATACCAAACGTTACCATCTATTTTTTGTTTTCTTTTACAATTGCCACTCTTCAATAAACATGTCATTCAAAGTTCAAAAATCTCACAAAACAACTTCCATTTTCTGTAAGCATGAGTGATGACTGACTTGAATTGTTTCGTATCAAATTTTGATGTATTTAGCTTTACTTTAATTTCTAATGTTGTTCTAAATTTCCTACCGCCATGCACATATTTTTAGACAACTATCCAAAATAAAATAAATTTTGAATTATTAAGGTTGTGTTTGGACCAAAGATTTGAGGACAGATACACGAAGAAAAAAAAAAGGAAAAGGGAAGGGAAAACTGAACCAAATTTAGCTTATATTTCATTCACTTTAACCTTTATTTTTCCTTTCCCTGCACAAATCCTTTCTCAAATCTTTGGTCCAAACACACCCTAAAAGTGCACTTTAAGAGAAACAAGAAGAATAGACTATAGGCCATATATGATGATCAACTCATGTTGTCAGCCAGACAAAAGGTGAAAGGATGCCAATCAAAGATGGTTGTCTTAACTAATGTGAGCCCTTGAGTTACCAATGCCAGATACGAGTCATATGACCTTTTTTGCCCACATAAACAATGAGAATTCAGCTACAAATGATGAAAGTTACAACAAAGCCACACACATCATGGATTAATACATCAAAAAGCAACCTCCATAAGCATCTGAAAAAGTATCTTATTAAAAGGCTGCATATTCAAAGGTGCAGAGCCAAGAAAATATCCACATAGTCAAAATAAATAAATGAAAAAAAAGAGAGAAAGAAAGAAAGAAAACCAATAAAGAAAAAGAAATATCATGAAGAGTAAAAAAAATTTCCTAAAAAAAGTACAAAGAATCAAATAACAAATAGATGCCCATCTTTTAACAAAATCCTAAAGTCAATTTCAAGGTCTTCAATTTCAGATGATTCACCTAAGACAACTGTAAAATAAAGTCTATATACACACAATTAAACAATGAAAAGAGTATCAAGAATCTCTTCTCTGAAGAAAAAAATATTTTTGAGATATGAGCAAATGACCATCTCTAATGGGCCCCATTATACTAACATATATATTCTTAGTATTTTTGTTATAATTTACAGTTTAATTGTGTATGTAGACTTGTTGGAAAATTAAACACACTGGCAAACAAAGTATCTGTTAGAGTAAAAGGTAACAGAATATATTGATGAGCCGATGTTCCATCTTCAAGCAAAACCAAATTTAACTAACAAGACTAGCCCAATTGGCCAGAACTCATACACCTCATTACAAGGTTAGTGGTTTGAATCTCCCCACCTTTGTGTGGTTTATTAGCCGTGAATTTATTGAGGCTTTCACTCCCACTTTGAGACTTTCGTTGTATTGATAATATGTTGCATTTAATCTTTCATCATTCTGATTGTAATTCATTGGCCTTTATTATAATATCTTACATGAATCAAATCAAAAAATAAATAGCACACGCAAATTTCAGAGACAGATTTTTTTTAATTGAATTACCGGGGGGGAATTAACATTTAGGGTTTAGGGTTTACAAGATCCAGAGAAAAGGGTAAAGATAAAGAATGAAGACCAATGATAAGATTGGATAAACTTGTACAAGATCCAGAGAAAAAGGTAAAGAAAAAGAATCAAGAAGACTTTGAATATACATTCAGAAAATTCTCACCAAAAGCTACAACACTTTTAGATATACTTTATCAAACATTTTTAGATTATCATGAAATGAAAATTTAGAAAAATGGAACAAACAGCAACAGTGCACAGCAAATCTAGAATCTACAAAGAAATGAACAATTAGATTCCCTAGCGATTCAATTGCTAAAAAGTAGGACAAGAAAATTGTATAATCATTCAATACCCTCAGTTTTCTTGGCAACCAAACAGAGCTTTCAAGGAAATAAAACAAATAAATAGATAAGTAAAGAATGAGCAAAGAAAAGGGTCCCATGATCTGTTTGTTTCCCGAGAAAAATAGTTCCATGGATTTTTTCCTCTTCTTTTTTCCAGAAAAGGGAAAATTTCCTTCAAGGCTCCAGTAATCTACCGTCGCCAAGAAGAAACTATTTTCTAGAAAGAAAAAAAAAAAAAACACTACAATTTATTTTTTATTTTAGTAGAAATTGAAATTTCAACATAAAAATAAAAATAAAAACAAAACAAGAGTTAGCTTGTGGTGAAGATTTGCTTATTAACTAAAAAAAATAAACAATTTTTCAAGGTTTCAATGACTTTGATAAAATAAAATTATCATGAAAAAAAATCCATCAAAAACTTAATCCATAATAATAATAATAAAAGTCCTCAAAGCACAGAAAGAACACCAAAATCAAACTACTGAGAGAAAAAAAATTACCTATTTTCGATCTCTGTCAATTGTTTTTTATATGAATTTCAGTTCACAAGCTGAAGAAAAGCATACTTGTTTTGAGAGAGAGAGAGAGAGAGAGGGAGAGAGAGAAATATATGTGAATGTGTGTATAGAGAGAGAATACAAATGCATGATGGTTCACGGATTGTTCAGAGAAAGAGATGGGTGAGACAGAGAGAGAGAGAAAGACAGAGAGTTGGAAAATGAGATATTAAACTGGTCCACCCAACACAAATCAGTCTACTTTGCCATCAGTTTCAAGAGAAATTATATTTTGCCCCAGGGCAAAGTCATCTGGTGCTCCAGTTTCTGATTGTATTTTATGGTAATTACATCAAGACCCCTAAATTATTAGCTAATAATATTTTCTTTCTCATTTATGAAGAAATTAAAATGTATAAATTTATAAAATAAAAGACTAGATATTAACACCCCGTTTGAGCCGTGACTATTCGGTAGTCCGAAAATACGATCATGTGGTATTTCATGATCATATGATTTGTAGAAAATAAAAGTATTAATAATTTGTGTTTAATAATTAAGGAATATAAAAGGCATAATGAATAGTAGTTAATGAGAAAATATGGCCACTTGGTACTATGAAATTATTATATAATTTTTCTCGTTCGACATATGGGTTAAAGTTAAATTAGTTAACAAAAAGACAAAATAAATTAATTTAGTTAATAAAATAAAATGATACATCTAAAACATAATTATATTACTTTTTTTCTCATAATCATCAAATTAATTTCAAGAAAATTAAAAATTTATCTCAAACATAACTTGTTTTTAACCGAGTTAAAATAGATTAAAAAAAAATTAAAAAGTAAGACTAAAAAAATTAATTCCAAACAGAAATTAATAATTAAAGAGTTTTGGTGCAATGATTTTTGTATTTTTAACACAATTTGACCAATTAACAATTAGAATTTGGACTTGTTTAAAAAGTTGGCTATTTTAATTAGTTTTTTAATATTTTAATTATTTTAGTCTGATTAGAAAATTATGTTCAAAAAATTAATTTAATTATTATAAAAAAATATAAAATAATTATAATTTAAATAAGATATTTTATTTTATTAATTATTTAAACTTAATTTATTTTTAAATCTAAAATCATCTTCTCAAAAGCCAGCGCATTCATTATCGGTCTATTTGTATAATTTGGATTAAAATAACCATATGATAAAATTGGCTATTTTAATTACATAAAATAAAATATCATATTTAAATTATAATTATTTTATTTTTTCTCTCACAAAAATTAAAAAATTTAAAAAAATTATCTCAAATAAAAAAAAATTAATCCCAAATTAAAATAATCAAAAAGTTGCAAAACTAAGGCCTTGTTTGGGAAGACTAAATAAGTGCACTTTTTGTCTTTTTTGACTAAAAAATTGAGGTTGAAAATATGGATGTTTGGGTTAACTTTTTGACTTTTTATGAAAAAATGTGTAATAAAAAATTGTGAAAATTGATTTTTAGAGGAAAATTTGAATTGGGAGTTGTGCAGCCGTAATTGTTGACTTTTGGTGAATAGTGTTAACTTTTTAACTTTTTGAGTAACTTTTTGACTTTTTAACTTTTTTGAAAGATCCCAAACAAGGCCTAAAAAACCAACTCACCTTGCAAACCAACGCGTAGTCTCGTTGAGCAATTGTTGACTTGCCATTTGGGCACTGACGTCACCATTTCACATATGAATACCAACCATTCGGATTCACACTTGCGCATCATTGTAATGACACAATCTTTGTTATGGAAATTGCCCCAGACTCCAATGGGCTGACTCTACCACCACCACCACTGATTTTTAATTGACTCAAATTTATTTTTATTTTTTTTGTTTTTCAAGTCTTACTTTCATAACAAGACAAGTGACACTGGCGTGTTGGGGGTTGCTCCCACTAAAGTTCCAGCACGGTTCAATTGTCATAAAATAATCACCTTAATAGTAAACTTTTCTTAATTTGAAATGAAAATAAATTTACATGAGCATTTTACAAGAGAATAGCTCATTTCCAATCCATCTAGAATTGGAAAAATCTAATCGGACCCATTGTGGGTCAATCTTGCATTCATCTTGAGAATCTAAGTCCATCATTTTAAGGGAATTATTGAGTATATTATTTATATTAAAAATTAGGTTGATCAAACATTTCACAATTTTTCTCTTGATAGGATTGTACTCTAATCAATTGAAATAGTCATTTGATCGGATTATATTTTTTTTAAAAAATAAACAAATTTTATGATTTCGTCTATTTTTAATAGAACTCTAATGGTGGATCTCACATGGAAATGTAATGTTTTGGCTTGCTTTTCTTCTTTTTCTTTTTTTTTTCTTTTTTTTTTTGACACCTCACTAGAGCTTCTGTTAGAGCTATAGTGTTAAAACTCTCTATCACTATTATGATGTTGGTTATGACTTAATTATGACACATTATGATATTAGTTATGACTATTGTAATGTTAGTTTTTTTTTTATTTTTGGATAATTAGATGTCTGAGTCAATTTACGCACACTATGACTAATCTCGGGAGAACAATCCCACCGTTTACTAGCAAGAGTCCCATTTAAAACCAGAGCAAATGCCCTGTATGGACTAACTCCAATTAACTTATTACAATTAGTGAGTATTGAACCTACAACATAGTGACTATATATTGCGATGTTGCTTATGAAAATTATTTTGATTATCATTTAAAAAGTCATTAGTTATATCTTATATGGTATTTGGTTAAGACTCCTTATTTTATTTTAATTACGACTAAAATATGACTTAATTATGACATTTATAATAATCAAGATCATAAATTTCATAACTTACATATAATATACATTTCAAATAGACTATGGCCCTGTTTGGTATGACTTATTTCCAGCTTATTTCAGCTTTTAGTTTAATTTAAGCTATTTTGATGTGTTTGGTTCAACTTAACAATACAGTTTATACTTTTTGTAAGTCAAAAATCAACTTATATTCACAGTTATAAACTATAAGCTGTTAGGCTATAAGTAATCACTTTTCCACAACTCTATCAAATGGGACCTATGTATAGTAGGAGGACTTACTATATTCCTAAAAGATACTCAAAGTGTAATTTGCCCCTAATTTTTTTAAACAAATTAAATCTGAAAATATGTTCAAAAGGCTATTGGTTACATAAATGATGTTTTAGAATTACAAATTTCCCCTCCCGATTCCCAAAAAAAATTAATTAATTTAAGTGGTATTACTATAATAGAATTAAAACTATGATCAATATAGGGTATTCAATGAATACTGTGAGGGTGTGTTTGATTGGGCGGACTGGATAAGGGGGGATTAGAATTCATCGGATTTGAGTCGTGGGACTGTGAATCTCCCGGATTATTTGGTCGAATTGGATATGTATCCTGTGTTTGTTTTTTCATAGGATAAGATGTCTGGAAAGGACTATTTTTAGTGAATCCAACGTTTGGTTGGACGGACTAGATAGAATAAATGAACAAAAGACTATTTTGCCCTTTTTCAATTGTTTACTAAGGAATAGCAATATTAAACATATCTTTAATATTTTAATTATTTTTAATTAAATAAATTTGTTTTTTTTAAATAAATAAATAAATAAATAAAATATCAATAAAATTTGTTTTAAATCATTACTATATAACAAATCATTATTTTTTTTACATACAAAACGTTACTGTGTTTGTTTTTTTACATACAAAAAATATCATTAATTTAATAATATAAATTAAATTTATTTTTTTACATAAATTTATTTTTTTACACAATTAAATAAATAAATAACCACTAAATTTGATTTAATAAAATGCTGTATAACCTCTATAAAAAATTTATATTATTTTTTTAATTAAAATTTTAAATAAATTTTAAATAAAACACCTATTACAATTTAAATAATGAAATTAAATAAATTATAAACAAAATTTTAAAATAAAACATCAATAAAATATCTATAAAACATTAATAAAAAGTTAAATAAAATTATTTTATTTTTAAATTGAGACATTTAAATTTTATTGATTTTTATTAAATATAATATATAATTAAATAGTAGATGGTCAAAATTGTCATTTTCGCATCTAATCCCAATAGTGATTAGTCCCCCCAAAACAATCCCACACTCCCCCAGGACAGGATAGTCCCCCATATGGGGGACATGGAGTCTGACCGGACATGGAGTCCGGCGGACTAAAAAAAAATCAAACAACGGATAAGGAGGGAGGCCGGACATGGAATCCAAATAGTGGATAATCCCCCCCTTATCCCCCAATCAAACACACCCTCAATGTTATTGGTGGTGCTTACATGTATCAATCAATATACACACTAATGTATCAATTAATGTTATGTCATTATTATTAATCTTACTTATTATACAAATAACAAATACACAAAACCTCTAAAATTGTGCTACATCATCTGTTAGTATACTAGTTAGTACATTAATTTGTACATACAGCCAAGGTTTTGAAACATGGACCAATGAGTGAACCGAAAAAGGGACCAAGTGGATGGATCACTAGTTCAACCGTCGAGTTGAACCAGATCGGACCATGACGTCATAATTATATTATAAATAATTTTCTAAAAATTATAAATTAACAATATAGATATTAAATTTTTAATTTTTTTAAAAAAAATTCTTAAATATTTTTAGTAATGTTTTTTAAATAAGTAATGTTTTTTATATTTAAAAAAAATTCCTAAATATAAATCATAATACTTTACATACTAACAACAAATAAAATTAAAGATGAAATAGAATTGTATATGTAATATACATGGGTCTGGCTTTAGTCCAGTCCACCATTGGACTAGACCGTGTTGTTGGGCCCGTGGGGACACGGGTCCCGTTTTGAAAATCTAAACCGTTCAATGTATAGAACTCGTCGAGTACTATATGCCTGTAAAAAATCACGTTGATCGAATATCGATAGCTATGTAATAAAATCAGTTTTGTATAAATAAAAAAAATGGACGGTGAATAAATTAACAATTGACAAAAAACTGATTTGATCACATAGCTATGGATATCCGATCAACGTGATTTTTTATAGGCATATAGTACTCGACGAGTTCTACACATTGAACAGTTCAGATTTTCAAAACGGGGCCCGTGGTGGGCCCCACGGGCCCAACAGCACGGTCCAATCCGATGGTGGACTAGACCAAAGCCAGACCCAATATATATATCAACAATGATAAAAACCACTAATTTTGGAGCTCTAAAAAGATTACTAATGACATGGCACTCAATAAAAAAAAAAATACAATACCAAGGCCAAAACATCAAATCATTCATGGTGAGGTCTACTGCCACATCATTAGTGATAACACTAATTAATGCTCTTACTCATTTTCCTATATATATATATATATATTGAGTCCAACCATTCCCTGTGTACGTATAATGTAATATACTTTACATACTAACAACAAATATAATATAATATATAAGTCCTAAATATATATATTGAGTTCAACCTCTATCAGTACATAATACATATAATATATATGTATATATTGGAAACCTTTTGAAACCAAATCAAAGATCACTATGACTGTGATACATGCAGCGGGTGCTACAAATTACAGGAAAGTATTATCTTGAGGTTGAGATTCTTTGGCAGCAGCTTTGGCGATGAACTGTGTAAAGTTTAGATTGGTTAATGGTGTGTGGTGATGATGATTGACGGCTGCTATAGCGAGAAATAAAGCTATCGAGAGAGAAAGAATCGCCGATCGAAACAAAAAAGCCCTAGATCGAGACAGAAACAAAAAAGCAAAAAAAGATTTGATATTTTTATATATATGACAATCAAACCGTCCCGGTTTAATTGACCCACAACCGAGTCAATTGATTCGACGATTAAACCGCCGATTCATCCGGTTCTTTTTAAAACTACCGATTTTTGTCATTGAACGGGTTAAGGGGGTCGACTAGACCAGAACCTCAACCGGTCACCGATTCAACTTGTTCAACCGACCGGTCCGGTCTAGGTTTCAAAACCTTGCATACAACATTATTCCAATGTTATATAGCATTGTGATAATTTAAATTGTTTATTTTATAAAAATTCATTGAGTGCGAGGGTAGTGATAGAGAGCTCTAATATTAGAGTTTTAACATGAACTCTAGTGAGGTGTCAAAAAAAAAAAACAAAAAAAAAAAAGCAAGTCAAAACATCACATCATTATGTGAGACCCACCATTAGAGTTCTTAAATTAGAACTCCTAAACATTATTTTTTATGTAACCAATAGCCCTTTTGAACATATTTTCAGATTTGATTTGTTTAAAAAAATTAGGGGCAAATTACACTTTGAGCATCTTCTAGGAATATAGTACCTCATGCTACTATACATAGGCCCTGTTTGGTAGAGCTGTGGGAAGCTGCTTATAGCTTATGTCCAAACAGCTTATAGCTTATAACTTACAGCTTATAGCTTATAACTTTCAGCTTAAGCTGATTTCCAGCTTATTCTCAAAGCATATCCAAATTTCAAATTTAGAATAAGCCGTTTTCACTTCCACAAAGCTATAAGCATAAGCTAACCCAAACATATCAAAACAGCTTAAATTAAGCTGAAAGCTGAAATTAAGCCCTGACAAACAGGGCCATAGTTTATTGAGAATGTGTACTATATGCAAGCTATGAAATTTATGATCTTGATTATTATAAATGTCATAATTAAATTATATTTCAGTCACAATTAAATTAAAATAAAATAAAGAGTCTTAATCAAATATCATATAAAATATAACTAATGACTTTTTGAATGATAATCAAAATAATTTTCATAACCAACATTGCAATATATAGTCATTGGGTCACATGTTCAATACTCACTAACTGCAATAAGTTAATTGGAGTTAGTCCATATAGGGTATTTGCTCTGGTTTTAAATAGGGGTTTTTGCAAGTGAACGGTAGGATTGTTCTCCCAAGATTAGTCAAGGTACACATTAACTGGCTTAGACATCCAATTATCTAAAAAAAAAAAAAAAACCCCAACATTACAATAGTAATAACTAATATCACAATAGGTCATAATCAAATATTATAAATATCATAATTAAGACTGAGAGGGCAATTTATGTGCAAAAATGGGCCGAGCTGGGTCTTGGGCCGAGGTAAAAGAGGCCGAGCAAATGGCCATATGGGAGTTACTTCGGTCAGGAGAAATAGCCTCGGAGTCAAACCGGTTGAGGGTTAGTTCGGCCGCGCGAGGGTTACTTTTACTCCGGCTGGGAAGTGTGATGTTGGTAGTTCGGTTAAGGCATATGATAACCGAGGTGTACCAAGTCCGTGAGGGGACTTCGGTGTGAGGTTAAATCGGCTCAACTCTCTTATGGTTAGCTCGGTCCAAACATGGAAAACCGAGGTAAGAGACTCCTATGATTAGCTCGGTTTAGGCATAGAAACCGGGGTAGGAGGAGTAGCAAGTGTTTGGTCAGGGATGTTACTTGGTCTGAGGTAGTCGGTCATGGGAAGAACCATCTCACTTGGTTTAAGCAGTGAGGAGGGTGTTGGAGGATAAGCATTATCTTCCAAGAGTATGAGTTCTAGGAGGACTCTACACTAGGAGGAGTAATCCTAGAAGGACTCTACACTTGGAGAAGTATGAATCCTACCAGGATTGTGCCACATGAAATCTATATAAGCTCACCAATGTCACCTTTGAAGAGGTAATACAATTTTGCTCCCTGAATACATTGAGCTTTTGCCTTCTTGTCTTGCTTACTGACTTAGGCATCGGAGAGGTTTCCGGCACACACCCGCCGGCCAGCTCACGTTGATATTTTCAGGTGGTGGAACGACATCGTACAGAGGAACGAAGACTTGGTCAACAGGATTATACGAGAAGGTGTAATTCTTTCCCGTACAAAGACGTATGATACGCACCATAAAGAATGGTGTATGTTGTAGAATTTCCCTACATAATTAGCTCAAAATGATCCTTAAAAGAGTTAATTGCACTTTTAAATATCTTTTAAAGACAAATTGTTAAAATAAAAATAAAAAATAGAAAAAAAAAAAAACCCTTTTATTTATTCTATTTTGAAACTTGAGGATCACATACATAAGGGCATGTTTTATTTATTCTATTTTGAAACTTGAGGATCACATACATAAGGGCATGTCTAATGGACTCCAATGGTTCTCTGAAGTTTGCTAAGTTCAAATGTTAGCCAAGTGGTGTGCCAACTGTGGAGAGCCACTCAGCACACCAAACACACACAGAGAGGAGAGAGAGAAGGGGGTTAGTTGGAATCAAGATCCTCTAGAGCTTCCTCTTTGATTTTAAGCTTAATTTTGATAATTCGAACCGTTCATATTTTAAAATTTATTGAGTATATCATATTCGTAAAAAATCAAGTTGATCGGATATCAGAAAGTATGTGTTCAGATTATGGAACTAAAAATTATTTTTTAAAAAAATTTAATAAATAGTTTTCCGAACACATACTTTCTGATATCTGATCAATTTAATTTTTTATAGGTATAATATACTCAACAAATCTTAAAATGTAAACTGTTCGAATTATCGAAATTGAGCCTAAAAATATATCCAATGACCCAACAAGTAAGAAGTAAAGTAGAAACCTCAATGAGAGAAACGTGATTCGGTTAGTTGACAGTGCTGCACTTTTGTATGTTTTTTTAATCATGTTACTACATCATAGGTTCTTTTCAAAAAATTTAATTGTTTTATTATATATATATATATATATATTTGAGTGGATCCTACATTTCATATATCACATTTTATCATACAACTTATGTACACTATTGGTTACGTTATTGGAGTACTCACATACTCTCTAAATCAAAAAAATACTTAAAACACGCAATTAGCCTCACTTTTATTATTTTGTATCATGTAAAACACTTCAACACACATTTTTAATTATTCCATTTGAAATGCTCCTCAGGGAAAAAGATATACTAATTTAAAAAGATATGTCTTACCTTCAAAATATGAATATCTTACTAGATGTATCACAAAGCATCAATGTCATTTTTAAAATTAGGAAATTAATAAAGAGTTAATTATCTAAAAATCCTATTTACAAATGTTATGATTGTTCAAGTCCTATCTAAGATTTTTTTAATCAATAAGTCTTATTTAGTAAAATTGAAAATATTATCGATTTTTCTCAATTTTTAAAACTAAGAATATTATTAATTTTACATAGTAATGTTCTAGATAATTGTTTCACTAACTGATAAAAAAATAGAGTATGAAATTAAATGTTCTTGCCTTTCTATTTATTAGTTTGATTCAATTATCTAATAAAATCGAGAATATTATCAGTTTTTTCATTTTAAAAGTTTTTTTTTTCTATTTTTGCACATCAATGTTCCATCATCATATTCTTTTATAGACACAAAATTTTCAGTTTTGCATAAAAAAATAATTCTATTTTTTTAATATTTTCAAAAAAACATTAGTTTTTTTTTTTACACATTTTTTTTTTTAAAAGTTTTTTCAACTTGAAAGTTGATATTTTAAAGTTTTCAAAATCAAAATAAATGTCAAATCATCATATTTCTTTACAAAAATGTTAGAGATCCAAAAAATTTTATTAAAATTTTTACCAAATGTCTCACATAGGTGTGAGACCCACACGAGATCCACATCCATATGAGATATTTGGTATAAATTTTAATAGAATTTTTAAAATCCCTCGCCTTACTCATTTCTTTATAGATAATTATAAATGATGAATATTTATTCGTTGAACAAAAATCCTAACTATTAAAAATTTAATAAAACTTAAATATTCAAAAAAAATCTTAATTAAAATTTAATAAAATATAAATTCATAAATTATCACTTGTGTATGAATATTCCATTAATAAATATTAAACATATCATGAACATCAAAATTTAAAAAAATGAGGGTGGCATAAATCTTAATAATATAACATGTGTGGTGGGTCTACGAGCTCGGGATGGATTAATCCAATCTGCACTGTGAATGAGACAAATGCAGCTATCGCACTATACCAAACATTTACTCCAATTTGATGAGGTCCCACTACAATCACCCACCACAGTAGATACTTGGCCTGGGAACTACTCAAATTTTGGTGGTGGTGGTGGTGGTGGTGGATGCATAAATTAATATATTAATTAATGTATTGATATTAATTATAATATTATTATTGATAATATTTATTATATAAATTATAAATATTAAAAAAATTAAATTATGTCACATCATCAATTAATACACTAATAAATGTATAGAGTATTATTTCTCAAATTTTCCTTTTCAAAACACATTTTCAGGTTGACAATAAATTTTGTTTTTTTATTTCATTCCAAACATAAATCATTTTGACAAGTGTTTTATTCCATATCTGTTGGCTACATATTTTGTAAAAGCCAATTACAATTCGACACGTAGCAGGATGAGGGTATTATTGGGAAATGATTTTAATCTTAAATCTCAATCGTACACGTGGCAATAAGTATTGGTTCTCAAGTGGTCTGAGTAGCACTAGATCAGGAATGAGATACAAGGTGACGTGGCTTCAACGGTTACCTTTATTCAAATTCAGAAACAGGAGGGAAGTCTAACTGCAGGTGATGGCATAGTGGAACTATTTCTAAGGTAACATGATCAGCGATCATGGAGGAGCAGTTCGACGGTTCGAAGTGTAGTTCGAAGGTCATCCCTAACAAGTATAAATAGCAGGAAGTTCCTAAAAGATCCCCAGACTCGGATCATATAAACCAGCTTTTATCAGATTTTTCCTTTCCGCTTTTACCTTTCCGACTTTAAATACTTGTTCTTTAAATACCGTGACCGTACTTCAATTCATAGGAGTAGTTTTCAAGTAGATTCAAGTAAACCGTTGTCAGAACTTCCTCAAGGTTGAAGTTTGGACAATTGTAAGTGTTTATGTTAATGAAATACTTCAATTGCTCTTAATATTACTTGTCATTTCTCTTAATTTCTCCTAAAAGTCAAGCCACCAGTAAAAGTCCTCTTCATTGAGGCTGAAAGAACTAAAACATAGTCGCCTGATAATTGATTGGCAAATATAATTTCTGTAAGGACTGATTGATCCTTGCCGCACGCCAAGATTTACAAATTAACCCTTTGAAAAGCCAAAAAGCCAACATATATTTTTGGCACGCCCAGTGGGACTAATTAAAATGGCTAGACGAAGACGACAAGGAGAAAATGAACACTTAGAAGAAGGCGTAGAAGGAGAGGTAGAAATACCTAATTCAGAGGAGAATGTGGTAACACACTCTGTGGAAACTCCTATGTCATCAGAACCTTTGGTCGAATGCATCAAGATTTCGACAAGAACCAAATGTTCATAATATTGACTAAACCAAGGAATTGGACCATCCACCATTCCATCTTCTCACCAACAAATCCATGGGATGGCTTGGTAGATGCTATGGGACAACAAATAATGAACACAATGGAAAGGTGGGCAACATCCTTTTGGATCGAATGAACAACCACCAACCAACAAATACAAGACATACAGAGGAAATCTTAAATGTTCATCAACAAATATTGGTTAGAGAAAAACAGTTTATGCAAGTTAATGGACAAAGTTAATGGTCGACTAGTACTCAAAACTATGAAAGACCATCACCTCGCCTTGGTATGAACCCATTTCGAGGCCTCAGAGAGGCCAAAATACCACAATATTCAACAAAGGAAGCCATACCAGGCGATCCGCCAAGTACAAGAAATCGGCATAAGAATGGTGGCAAATCCCATGTTCGGTTATACCGCACCCGGTTATAATAATCCTTTATTTGAATTTATACCCGGGGTTGGAGGGTTTGCCTACAAATGGAAGGGACACAATACCTATTCCAACACCTTTCACAGTCCTTTAGTAGGACAGCTCAAAGGGTTATCCATTTCCCAACAAAGAATCTCGCACCACAGGACAACCACCCCAAATATACCATTGTATGGACCAAGAGGACCACAGCACAAGTTCCAATCAACCCCGTGGTTTGCTCCTCCAAAGAGTGGTTCAAGAAGCTTCAAAATATGGTCCCTAGGGACCAAATTGTTGATATTGTTAGGGAGCTATGTGGACCAATGGCTCGGGGTCCAGACTCAGATACGTAAAACCATATCCAGAGTGGGTTGATAGAGTACATGAATACCCAAGAGGGTTTAGAATACCAGATTTCACCCTATTCTATGGAACCGAAATCAATCAACAAGAGAGCATATTGCTAGATTCACGCTGTGGTGAATTTGCTAATCATGACTACATAAAATTAAGATTATTTCCAAACTCTCTAACTGGGGAGCGTTTGTATGGTATATCAACCTTACACTGCTCCATTCAAACTTGGCAACAGATGGAAGAGGCATTTCATGCCCAATTTTTCCAATCGAGCCGTAAGTATCCATGGCAGATTTGGCAAGATTGAGTCAAAGGCTCAAGAAAAGGCTACTCAATTCATTGCAAGATTTAAAAGGGCTCAAATAAATGTAGAGTCATCCTTCCAGAGCCGAATTTGTACGATTGGCTCAAAACGGTTTAGAGTTCAAAGCCAAAGAAGTTTGATTCAACCAATTTAGGATTTGGTCGAATTAACTTATAAGGTGTCACGATATGAAGCATTACTAGAGGAAGAACAAGATCGAAACAATGCTTCATATAAGACATACTATAAAGATCCCAATTACGAGATTGATGCAATGGAGATTGTGGGCAAAGAACCCAGAATCAGAAGCATTAATTCATAAGGATACGACTATCGACCAACAATTTAAGAAGAAAGACTTTCACGTAAAGTATTCTTTCGATTTAACAAAAGCAGATGATATTTTCGATCATTTGTCATAGCCTAATTTCCTTAAGTTACCAAAAGGAGTAAACCGCTTCTCTTGATGAACTTAAAGGAAAAGTGTATCAGAATGGCACAATTCTTGGTCTCACTCAACTAAAAATCGCATTGTTTTTCGAGACAGATCCAAGAGCAAATCCGAAAGGAAGCTCAAGTTCCCAAACAAAACAGAGAAAGCCATGGAATTGACAAGAACCTGCTTCCGAAGTTGGAGAGAGCCGCTAATGTGGTTGTTCCAAATTTTCGTAATCTATCTCTGCAGAATTGAAAGAAGTTAATATGCAAATGCATATTGCCAACCGCATACCGCCAAGAAAGAGACCAGAGTTCACCATTGTTGGTCGAGTCTCTCACATCGGCGAACATTCTCGATGAGGAAATATTGGACGATTTATTCCTTGGAAGCAAACAGAATGCAAAGGATGTGTCCAAGGTGTAGACTAAGCTACAAATGGTTGAAGGGCTTCCAATTGATGGGAAGCAATACTATAAGGATGTTCAGAGACGCCCTAGAACAACCAACGCTATAACAAAAGGCCGCATTCGCTAGTGATAGGCAACGACCAAAGGTGGTTGAGCCTCAGCTAATGTAATGAATGCTAAAGGCAAAGGGCCCTTGTATGAGTCTAGGCCACTTAACTACTATAAAATGGAGAGTAGACATTCGAAAGAAGATTAGAGAGGAGTTCAAAGTTATGGGACTAAAGCCGAGATTGGCCCCTGCATCAACTTCACACGAATAGAAAATGGCCATCTCAAACAAAGGCCGAATCGAGCTCAAACATGAGACCGTAACCAAGCACTTACCTCCACGCCAGCCAAGACGGCTCAAGGTGGAAAAGGGTGATTCAACGTCTCAATCAAGAAGCTCTTGGGTGCTCGAGTCCCGCATTGGTTTGTAATGCAAAACAAACCTAGGGAATTGCCCCGACAGAGAGATGTTGGAATCACAGTGCGTAATGGTCAAACCTCCTTTGGTGGCCCCAAACAACTGGGTATTGTCAAGCACCCAAAGACAAAGGAGCCAAGTATGGTTCCTTATTTCCAGATCACAAAGGAGGAAAATTCAGCGCAGGTACACCCAGTACCAGCAAAATCTCAAAGAGCGTGAAGAGAGTTCTTCACATGTCAAGACAGAAGAGAAGAAAGCTTCAAGTCGACCGTGTTCCAAAACCGACGCCGCAAAGTAAAGTGGTTTGTAGCAGGAACACTGGCTCAAGTTCATTCTCAACTAAAGGCCAGGAAAAGTCCAGCAGGTGATTGGAGAAGGCTCATGGAGAGTGATAGTGAAATAGAAGAAGAGATTGGCATGAGCCAAAAGAAGGAAATGGCGTAAGAAGAAATGTTCAAGCCTTCATGGTCAACAAACGCTTTCGATCAAAACTTAGTTGAGAAGGACCCTTCAAGGATCACCATCAATGAAATACCGCAAAGATGGAGGACGCCACAAGATATCGAACAAGGTAGTCAAGAAGGGAAGAAGGTACAACCACCATCCAGCTTTGGCTCATTCCCACCAGACGCTTAACATGGTACATATACTACCTCATGAATTTTAGTCGAGGATCGTGAGGACCAAGACATGGATCCAATTCTGCTTCTAGTGAGGAATCACAAGTGAGCATGGTTCAGATGCTTCGAAATGGCTAGTCCTATGGAAGTTGAGCGAAAGTGAGGAGGAGGTGAGCATCAACCTCTCATATCCTTTTGAATACCCCTCGAATTCCATGACCCAACATGTCAAGCCTTTGTACATTAAGGCTTTCTTTGATGGTATACGCTAAACCGAGTCCTAGTAGACAATGGGGCGGTTAATTTATTGCCAAATCTTCTTTGAAGAAATTAGGAAAGAAGAATCCAAGGTTGATCCCAACCAAGACAACCATTGTCGGGCTTTGTCGGAGATAAGTAGATGGCTCAAGGTATTCTCGCCTATCAATTTGAGTGTGGGAACCAGGATTGTATGACAAAGATTCTTCGTGATCGATAGCAATGCTAAGTATAATGCCTTACTTGAAGGGACCGGATTCACACCAACAAGTGTGTACCTTCCTCTTTGCATCGAAGATCATGATGGCTCGGGTAATGGAGAGACAGAGGAGATTGATGCAGATCCTCAACCTTTCATAGCTCGCGGATTTTGCAGAGGCCAAACTATATATTGAAGGGGTAACTCCACTCAAGATATTGAGAAAGTCGATGGCTCACCAAGTGACTACCGATGAGGAAGTTACACATCCGAAGCACATAGTTCAGAAAGTGTCAATGAAGAAGTTGCCGTGAAAGATGACAACGATGCCCGGTTATAGGCAAAGAAGTGAAGAACGAGAAGCCAATTCATTGGCTTTGATTAAATTCTCATCATTGGATGTAAAAGCAATAGTCCGTAAGGTACGTAAACAAGAGAGAGAAGCCATGACAATTGGTCAGAACAAGAACAACAACAGTCGAGATTGACCTTTGGGAAATATTGTGCATTGGACATTGAAACAAGAGTCCAGAAATACAAGAAGAAGACGCCTTATGGATGATTTTGTCTATGAGGAAGAAGGTAGAGATGCCAAATAGAGAACCCAGAGGCGGAACAAGGTGAAAAGATTGCTTCAAGGTTGAAGAAACCAAAGAGAAAGCTCCAATGAATTCTCGCACGCAGGACCCTTAGAAGAAGTGAATTTAGGGAGGGTTCTGTGCAGCCTTTCACTTACATAAGTACTGCTTGAATGCTCGGACAGAGACCAGCTTGTTGGTTGTTTTAAAGAAGTACAAAGATTGTTTTATGTGGTCTTACAATGAACTTCCGTGATTGGATAGATCATTAGGAACATAGGCTCCCTGAAGCCTAATTTCAAGCCATACAAACAGTAAACCAAGAAGGATGAGTCCAGATGTAATTCAAGGTCAAGGAAGAAATTCTTAGACTACTTAAGGCGCACTTTATTAGGACAACTAGGTATGTCGAATGGCTATCTAATATTGTGCCCGTAGTTAAGAAGAATGGCAAATGAGGGTATGCATCGATTTCGTGAACTTAAATCTAGCAACTCCTAAAGATGAATACCCTATGCCTATAGTGGATCTGCTGGTGGACAGCCAAATAGGCATCAAGTTTTGTCAATGATGGATGGCCACTCGTTATAATCAAATATGTATTGCAGAGGAAGACATCCACAAGACAAAGATTCAGATGTCCCGGGAATATTGGCACCTTCGAATGGGTTAAGATGCCATTTGGTCCAAGAATGCCGAGCTACGATCGAGGGCTATGAACACCATCTTTCATGACCTTATTGGAGGGTATCTAGAATGTTATATTGATGACATCGTGGTAAAATCCCACCATGGAGAAACACTTGCTTCATTTAGAAGCAATTTTTGAAAGAATGAGGAAGTTCAAGTTGAAACTCAACCCTCTTAAATGTGCTTTTGGTGTGTCATCCGAAATTTCTTAGGTTATGTGGTGCACAAGAAAGGAATACAGATTGATCGTAATAAAGCCAAAGCCATCATTGAAGCTAGGCCTCCATCAAGTAAGAAAGAATTACAAAGGTTCCTTAAGGTGTTAATTTTCTTCGAAGGTTTATTTCTAACACCGCAGGGAAAACTAAAGTATTCTCTTCCTTGTTAAGGCCGAAAGATGAAGAGGAATTTGTGTGGACAGCAGAGCATCAAACCGCCAAGGTATCAAAGCCTACTTGGCCAATCCTCCAAAGGTCGATGCCACCAAAACGAAATAAGCCCTTGAAGTTATACATAGCAGAAAGCAGAAGATTCATTGGGAGCTTTTGGCCCAAGACAATGAAGAAGGCAAGGAACAAGCCGCTTATTACCTTAGTAGGTTTTTAAATTCTTGTGAATGTAAATACTCACCGCTGAAAAGTCAGGTCTTGCTTTGTATTTTGTCGCAATGAAATTAAGATATTATCTTTACCTACAACCTGCCTTGGTAATTGCAACCACGATTTGGTTAAATACATGTTATCTAGACCTATGTTGAGGGAAGAATTGGCAAATGGATATTAGCCTTATCGAATTTCATTTAGAATATGTCCCTCAAAGGGCAAGAAAAGGGCAAGTATTAGCCAATTTTCTAGCAGATCATCCATCTCAAACAGAGAACCAAGAGGTAATGGAACTTGGTATGGCTAGTGTTGAACCATGGCAAATGTGGTTCGATGGATCGAAGCCAATGGATTAATTGAATTGGTATTGTGATTAAGTCTCCATTAAGGATAGAAACCACACATGGTTTCAGAGTGGATGAAGCTAGTCGCTCCAATAATCAGTCAATATGAAGCCTTAATAGTAGGACTAGAAATCCTTATTGGGTTACAAGTACATGCAGCTGACATATTTGGAGACTCTCAATTGGTTGTTAACCAAGTAAAAGGGATTTTCAAGTGTCAAAGCATAAGCATCCTACCATATTATGTTGTTGCATTACATCCGCTTTCTCGCCTTCAAATAGCAAATGTAACTTATGTTCCAAGATTCTTGAACAAGAGAGCTAATGATGTGGCTCTAAAGCTTTGAACTTCAAGAGAAGGGATAGTACCCAAAGGGATATAAGCCAAGCAACATATCGAGACTAATTCAACCTTTGAATAAAGGAATGTGATCTTGGAAGTCAATCATAATGACTCACAAGAACAGATTGGAGGCATCCAATTATGCAAGATTTGGTGGTCCATCTTCAAAAGCCAAGAGAAAATCAAATTGCGCCTATGCAATACATAGTATATGATAATGCTTTATACAAAAGGGAGGAGATGGCTTATTATTGGAGTGTTTAGGTCCAAAAGAAGCATTAACAATGCATGGCCGAGGTTCACGAAGGCATTTGTGGTGCTCATCACCGTGTAAAGATGAGATGGTTGCTTCAAGGCATTCCTATTATTGGCCAACTATTCTAAAAGATTGCATAGAATATGCAAAAGGGTGCTGTGCATGCCAAAAACATGGCACAATAAGACATGTGCCCATAACCCACCTACATGCAAGAGGTGAAGCCTTGGCCATTCAGAGGATGGGCCATGGACATGATAGGTAAAATTCATCCACCTTCTTCGAAACATCATTGTTTCATTCTAGTGGCTACCGATTACTTCACTAAATGGGTTGAAGCCAAGCCATATAAGGTCAGAGACCGCATGCAGGTCATTGGGTTTATTAAAGACTTGATCCATAGGTTTGGCATTCCACAAACCATAACAAGCTTGATAATGGAACCGTGTTTGATGGGAAAATGGTGAAATCCTTTGTGGCGTAGTTTGGGATTAGTCTTATTAATTCCACTCTATTATGCACAAGTGCCAATGGTCAAGTCAATCATCTAATAAATCCTTGAAAAAAGGAATACAAAAGATGGTGGAAGATAATCCTAGGGATTGGCATAACCTATTGTTGGATGTTTTATGGGCTTACGTAACTTCCCAAGATCGAGCATGTGAGTCACCCTTATGCCTTAGTATACGCACGATGCGTTGTTACCTGTGGAAATTAATGTTAAATCTTTGAGGGTAAGATGTCAAGATCAATTAGAATCGAGCAATATCATCAAAGCATGTGCCCGAATTGGAAGACATAGATGAAGCAAGGGTTTTGGCATTAAATAGTATTCTTTTTCAAAAGAAGAAAGCAACAAGAATTATAACAAGAAAGTCAAGCATATTGGCTTTGATGAAGGTGATTTGGTATGGAAAACAATACTCCCCATAGGGATTAAAAGCCATAAGTTTGGCAAATGGTCACCTAATTGGGAAGGACCATATCAAGTTCATAGAGTTTTGCCTTTTGGGGCATACCATTTAAGAAATTTGAATGGTTATGTACATCCCAAAAAGATTAATGGCAGATATTTGAAGCCTTATTTTCCAACTATTTGGGAAACACAAGGAATGGAATAAACATTGAATACAAAAACATGAGATTACTCAAAGGATAGACAAAACTTGTTCTTTCATAAAGAATTGAATACATTATGCCATAGATTGGCCCAGAAGTCATTACAATGTCTTAATTGTTTTTGTACAACGGATTTCCTATTGCTAAGTGATGGGAATAGTTCTATAGTCAGAGCTATGTCCTTTTACGATCACCAACTCTTGGTTAGTGATCTGCAATTTGGTGTCGGCGACCCAAGGCTCGGTTTATTGCGCCTAATTCCTCCTCCACTGGGCCTTCTTCTAACAGCTTGAGTCGAAACTTGGAATCGAGGAATGTTGTTCCTTGAGTTCGATACCTTGGTATGCACTTGAGAAACAAAACTCGATCCCTAGTCGGCTTTCATCCGCAACCTTAGCAAACTTGACAAATGTTGAGGTAAAAATCGATGGTGGTCAGCCGCTGAGATAGATGACTTGAGACATTCAAGCTAGACCGCCAAAGAATATTACAACACCGAAGGAACCCATTTCGATAGTAGGCCTTTGTAGAGCTTCAAAGGAATCCTCGAAAAGAATTTAGCAGCTTCTAGACATGTGTCTATGTCTATTGAAGGCATGTAAGGTTGGTTCGGAGGAAGAATTCTCAAAAATCTCCAATAAGGAGTCGCCAAGACTAATGGCTCACCAAAGAATGAATGTTGGAGATGTAGAAGGTACATCAAAAGACTAGCAAGTCTTCCTTCAAGATGTCTACTTGGCCCTAGACATGAAGGGCATAGAAAATACGTGGTGAAAGACACAGAGGGTCGCATGGGGATGGGAGAAATGGATGGAGCGCCTTTGGCGCTTTCTATAGTCTTAGCCACCAATGAATCAAGTGAAGAGGGGCCGGAAATAGGCATAGATAGTGAACTATGAATTGGGGAACTACCAAAGACCCTCTGTGGAAGAATCGACCGCCATTAGGATCGAGTAATACCGAATATCCTTGGAAGAAGGAAGGGTAAGGCTCAAGAAGGAATGAGCCGAGGTGGATTGAAGGCCAAAAAGGAAGAAATGGCTCTAAGCCAAGGAAAAGAGATGCAGGATGTTTGGACTCAAAGAAAATGTGCCAAATGTAGGCTTGAAGAGTGAGAGCATGGTTTGATGGTTTTCCCACGCTATGCCCCGTCAACTTCAATCAAGACAGAGGAGGTCTAGCCAGAAAGATGAATGCAGAGTCATTGTCAGAAGAGGAAGGAATATAAAAGATGGTTAGAATTCAAGATAAAAGTTGATAAAAGGAAAACAAAGGAAGTGTGAAAGAAATTACTTGTTTCGTATAATCGCACCGATAAGAGAGCGGAGGAATAATGCGGCATTTTGTTGCTTTCATTTCTCTTTGCAAAGCATCAACAAAGCAGCCTTTCTTCTCTTAAAATTTGTTGTTGCCGCTCTTCTCAAATTTCTCTCAAAACGATTATTGCTTTGAATGTTCTCGTTCTAACGCTTTTAGCAATGTTTCATGAATCGGATCTTCCACCAAGTCGCCAGCAGTAAATCATCTTCTTTCTTTTCCTCCTTGGCGGTATTATCGTTCTTTTTCAATCTCCCTCTTCAATTCGGGTTTCGTGTTTTTCAGAGGTAAATGTTTTCTCCATTATTATAGTGGGTGTCTCGAAGAAGGATGCTTAATTGTATCGTAAAGGAGGTATCGAAGGAGGCAATTACTTTTTGTTTCTTTGCTCTCTCGCAAAGACACTTCGTTCTTGCTCAACCTCTTCTTCTCTCAAGGATTCTGATTCCTCGGAGGGAGGATTAGTTTTTTTTGTTTTTGTTGTTGTTGTTTCTTTTTGAGAACAAATAAAGTTTCAATTCTTTGGGAGATTCCTCGTGTGGGGTCCCGCACCAAAGAACAAACATGTAAAGGGAAGGAACAAAAACTCAAAAGAAAGGAAAAGGAGAAGTCCAAAATATTTACCCTTCTTCAAGCAAATCTAGTAACTCTAGCCGGAGGGATGAAGTTGTAACATTAGTCATGATGCCACGTGAAGAGGAGGAGTGTCCTTAGATGTCGTTGGTTTAGCCTTCAAGGCACTCCTACCCTACCAAAGAAGTCATGGGATGCTCAGATAGGCGCACTTCCATATTGACACCACCGCTTTTGGAATCTTTTCAAGATCGAGCCATATGGAAGAAAGGGACAAATTGGAACTCATTCGACTTTTTCAAGAGTTTGAGAATTGCCGCCTCTAGTCCGATTTGGATATTCTCAAATCTCTGGCAAGAAGATGGACATTCGAGAGACCGCAAAGAGGAACCGGTATTCCTTGAGTGAGTCCAAATTGTCCGCAAATTGAGAAGGGCAAGACACTTGGATATGCATTTGTAGGCTCGAGGGTGTAAACTACCAATGAACAATTCCTTGGTAGTAATATAGAAGCCCACATGTCTTTGTGAGGAGAAGTGGAGCATTCTTTATCACCAGAAAGCTTGCAGAAAGTTGGTCCTTTATTGGCTTCAAAAGGATAGAAGAAAGAGGCATGGAGAAATGGGGAGTTGATAAAAGAAAGTAAAATAGTAAGCAAAGGAAGCAGGTAAAGGGCAATCCTAGCATACTTTTCCCCATAAGTAATAGGATCTTGAACAAGAAATTTCGCACATTTGGGGTGTAAGTCGCTGAAATAAGCGAAGAGCCAAAGTTGAAGCACCTGTAGGGACCTCCTTGGTTAGCATCAAGAGGTTTCTCACAAAATTGGGAACAGACTCAGAGACATGACCTAAAAGATAAGGAGCAAGAGCTATGTGTTTTTCAAGACAAGCGCCATGAGTGGAACAAACTCAGCATAATCCTCGAGATGAGGTGCAAAAGAGGAATTTGCATAACCAATACAAAATAAAAGAAAATGTCTCTGTCCTCACAGACCTTCCTTTTATTCTCGACTTTACAAAGTCACTATAAGAGGAGTTTAAGGAAGGAAGAAAACTTAATGGGAAGGTCCTGGTAGTTGGGAGTAAATGGAGAACCATGGGAAAGCCCTAAGAGATGGCAATATCAAGAACGGTGGGGCCATCATGCCGCAATCAAATTGGAAGAAATTAAAAGACATATTCCGTAAACATAAGGCAAAGGTATCAAGAAAGGGTCTTCGTGAATAATGAACCCGAAAGACGAAGGGCATCAAGAATACAGAGTTCTCAGAGGTCATCTTCTCTCGCAGAACAACTCGCTATACCATTCTTCCCATTCGGTCCTTATTGTCGGCCAAAGAACGGTGAGGACGATTCACTCTCCAGCTGTTCTAATCAAGCCCTTCTTCAGAAGAAGGAAATGGTCCTCCAAGCGAGGATATAGGGCCAAGTTGAGCAGAGCTTCCTAAAAATAGGGCCAAGGACGATTCCTGCTTGTTACTATGACGAGGTACGAAAAGACGCCCATCTATGTGGCTTTGCTCACCCGATGAAAGTTTGGTGATTTCTTCATCAATACATCGCTTAAAGCCATGGTAGGATCGACACGATCGCCAAAGCACTTTTAGTGAGGAAGGATCCATTGATGGCGAGTAGTAAGGAAGAGGGGTTTAACAGAGATCGGTAGGGTTTGTCGCCAAAGAGCAAGTGATTTCGTATACAAAGCAAAGGGGCTTTTAAAAGGCTTTTATGTCTGAAAAATATATTGCATTATGTACTGAAAGTATGAGTATGAGGAGACTCTTCCAATAGTGATAGTTTTGGGGGGAAAAAAACACATTCTGAATGTTGACGTCAGCTTCCAAGGATAAAATTTGGCTTCGGAGCCAATTTTGGCTCCAAGAAATCAAATAAGAATGGCTTCAAATACGTAATCCGTCAAGTATGCTACATGATTCGAGAAGTTAAGATGCTTGAGTATTGGTTTATTACAAAAGGTTTAAAGACCTGTTTGATGAACATTATTGAAAGTAATGATCTTTAAAGCAAAGCTTAGAAACCAAACATTGGTTTTACAAAGGAGATTGTCCATTGAATTAGGACAAAGACAAGCTACTTTTTAAAAAACAAGAAGTGGTCAATTTAAAATTGATTGACTATAATAGCTATGACCATGCATTGGTTATAATTAGCTTTGAAAAGTAAAGTTGTTAAGTTCGAAACACTATTTTTAGATAATATTGACCAAAATTGTCAATTTTTACTCCATAAGTTGGAAAAAGACATATTGGTTTCTTTTAGTGTTTCATTAAAGACAAGTAAGTCCAAATTCGAAGGATGAGATTATTTAATTTAAGGTTGTAAGTTGGCTTTTAAAGTAAGAAGAAACAGAGTCAAACAATGTCAAGTACAGAAGACTTTGCTTTTCATTAGAGCCAAGACAATTACATTAAATAATCTTATTTTGGTACAAATTCAAGTTCGTAAAAATAAGGAATAGAATAAATTACAAGATCATGAAATTTCGTCCAACAATGATCAATGAATATTTGTTCTTTCTTTATTATGTCTTCCATCTCTTCCAAAGTTGGCTGCATGAGTTGATGTGCTCTCACTTCATAATACAGCTCTTCAGCCTTTGCTTCGAAAGCCTCCTCCCTCGATTTTTGTTCCAACTCATCTATAACTAAATCATCCCAATATGCAGAATCCTTATTCTTGAAGTCTTCAAAGTCTTCAATGAAGTTTTCTGCTTCGTATTGAGCATGAATTCGAAGGGATGAAAGTTGATCCAAAGACTGAGTGGTGACTTTGGAATTTCGATGCCAATGGAGTAGCATCGAAGTTGATCCAGAAACAGTGAAGTTCGCTTGGGCGATAGGATTAAGGATATGGCCCCTCGTCGTAATATCACAAAGCCCATTGAAGTTCTTAAGAGGAATGTCATCCTCAAGAACATTAAAGGGTAGGTGAGAAAAAGCTGCAAGCAGAAGTTGGGCTTCTTTCCGTTCAGATGGAGTTGGAGATGATGGATGTTTGTAAGGGGGGAAGGTTTTGTCCATTGGAAGAGCAAGCTTTAACTTCTCTATCCAAGAAAGAGTGGGAGGAGGAGAAGGAGTAGATGGTTCTGCTTCAAAAGAAAAAGAAGATGTGGATGCCTCTAGTCTAGGGGATGGAGAAGGTGCGGATGCTTCTATTTCGAAGGATGAAGAAGGTGTGGATGCTTCTATTTCAGAAGATGGAGAAGAAGAAGTGGTCGCTTCGGTTGGGGGAGATGATACAGGGATGGAAGGAACAAAGGCATTAATATAGCCAAGCCAGTCAGAAGAACAAATCTGTGCTTTCTTGGCTAAGAATGAAGGGGTATATCCTTGTGTTTCTTCCAAACACCGGGCAGGGTGCATTGCTCCTGTGGGCATGGAGGATGTATACCAAGCTACAAGCAAATTCTCTTCTAAACTGCGTCGAAAGTCGATGGGCACGTAAGGATAAACCACCGAGCTTCGAGCGTCGGAAGGAAAATCCAAGGGGTCAGTAAACTCAATAAAATGATGATTGATCCGTTCCCTCAAGTCCCAGGACTCAGGAGTAGACCAGTTCGTCACCCCAGAAGATGAAGCTTCATCCCAAGCAGAAGGTTGTGAAGAAGAATTTCCTAATGCCATGTTTGCAATTTGTTAAAGCAAAGGCTTGAAAGTTGTTTGTTCAAAGTGTGAGGAGAATTTAGAGGAAGAACTTCTTGTATCGACAAGTTCGTAAACCGAAGGATTGAGGGCAATGTGTTCGTAGTCCAAAGGTTGATAATCTGCGAAAGCTTCCATGACCTGGATATAGAAAGGCGTAAAGGTAGCTAATAAATGCGTGGAGATTCTTTCGAGAAATAGCATTACTCAATGGCTCTTCGTATGCTCGATCGTTAGAGTGAGAAGGTGATTGAGTCATGATCCGCTCAATGTCAAGGTATTGGAACGCCCAACAAAGTTAAGGGTTAATGCAAATGATCACCAAAATAGGTGACGGTTGTGTTCCCTAACATAGGTTCTGCATCGCTCCAAAAAAGCGAGGAAAAGTTTTTGATTCACTAATATTTCCAAGTATTGGGTATATTAGTGCGGGTAATGTTGGCTACATATTTTGTAAAAGCCAATTACAATTCGACACGTAGCGTGATGAGGGTATTATTGGGAAATGATTTTAATCTTAAATCTCAATCGCATACGCGTGGCAATAAGTATTGGTTCTCAAGTGGTCCGAGTAGCACTAGATCGTGAATGAGATACAAGGTGACGTGGCTTCAACGGTTACCTTTATTCAAATTCGTAAACAGGAGGAAGTCTAATCGCAGTGATGGCATAGTGGAACTATTTCTAAGGTAACATGATCACGATCATGGAGGAAGCAATCGACGGTTCAAGTGTAGTTCAAGGTCATCCCTAACAAGTATAAATAGCAGGAAGTTCCTTAAAAGATCCCCGCACTCAGATCATATAAACCAGCTTTACTCAGATTTTTCCTTTCCGCTTTACCTTTCAGACTTTAAATACTTGTTCTTTAAATACCGTGACCGCAGACTTCAATTCATAGGAGTAGTTTTCAAGTAGATTCAAGTAAACCGTTGTCAGAACTTCCTCAAGGCTGAGTTTGGTCAATTGTAAGTGTTTATGTTAATGAAATACTTCAATTGCTCTTAATATTACTTGTCATTTCTCTTAATTTCTCCTAAAAGTCAAGCCACCAGTAAAAGTCCTCTTCATTGAGGCTGAAAGAACTAAAACATAGTCGCCTGATAATTGATTGGCAATTATAATTTCAGAAGGATCGATTGATCCTTCTTGCCGCACGCCAAGATTTACAAATTTACCCTTTGAAAAGCCAAAAAGCCAACAATATCCCTCTCGTAGTACTAAGAGATTGTTTGAGATATTTTAAATAAGTGTATTTTTTTATTTTTTATGAAATATAAATTTGGTTTGAAGTGATATAGTAGAGAGGTGATATGATTTAAATAAGATGATACGACTTAAATATGATAGTGACTTTTTGATTTTTTAACCTTTTTAGAGAGAGTGGTGATTTAGAGCACTAAATTTGAAACTCTAAAAATACCACTAATGAGATGGCAATGTAAAGAAAAAAAAATAAAACAAAACAAAGATCAAAGAAAAATGAGTGGGAGCACTAATTAGTGCTACCACTAATGATGTGGCAGTAGGTCCTACCATGAATGATTTGATATTTTGACCTTGATGTTATATATATATATATATATTTTTTTTATTGAGTGTCATGTTATTAGTGGTCTTTTTAGAGCTCAAAAATTAGTGATTTCTATCATTATTGAAGATCAAACTATCATATTGGGATTCACAAAATACCACATCATTAGTGATGTTAAATTAATGATATGAAGCATTTTTCTTTTAGACAATGCCAACCCTAACCTAAAATTTGAAAAACAGTTAGTTGGGCCTGAATAAGACGTTTTAAATGGTGGATGAAAAGGAAACTTTAGAGATAAGATAGATACAAACTAGGCAGATCTATATGGATTTGTATTTTAGTTGTGTTTTAAAAAAAAATAAATTTCACTTATTCCGTCAAGCTTCAAATACGTGCAGTTTCCCATCCTAATTTCGAAAATAATCATTAACCTCCTACAGTTATTAAAGGGAAAAACTTTTTAGCACTAAAAACTTTAGCACTAAAGTCCGAAATTTCCAGTTTTGGTTTTTTTTTTTTTTTTTTTTTTTTTTGCCTTGGCTGTTTTTCTGTTTTTCTATTTTAGGCAATTTCGGGGCATTAGTGCCCCTATATTTGGGGCACCAATCATGTTTGGTTATTAAAATACTGTTATCGAAAAATTGAAATCAATACAGTCGATACAAAAAACTTAACCTAAATTAGTGGGTATAATCAATAGAAGATCAGTAATTCGAATCTCTACACCTACATGTGATTATTCTCCGTATATTAATTTGAGGTTTTCTCTCCACTTTATGAGTAGTGAGCATAAATTGTAATTGATTATGCATTCAAATCTGTTGACAAAATCATGTATTGTATTACAAAGTAAACCAATTTGCAAGAGTTTTATAATTTTAAAAAATGCTACAGTTGCATAATGAGTTTTTTTTTTTTTTAGAAAAATTATAAAATAGTCATATTAAAATAAAAGTAAACAACATACAAATTAAGGAAAATAAAAACCAAAAAACTCTAAAAGGCTAAACAAACAATCTAACAAGAATTAAAAACAACAAATTATAAAATCACTAAAAAAAACCAATTATGATTCGGTCACTGTCAGAAGTCAAAGTTGAAGAGAAAAAATATTTACAATAGTACATGAGTAGGACTTAGAGAATAAGGAATCATTATGAATATCGAAAATTTAAAAATCTATGCCAAAAATTGAGGAAGACTTTCAAACCCCTCTTAATTTCTAGGTATAAAAAATTCAAATTCACACTTTGAAAGTGTTTTGGAAGGTTACTAGAGACATGCCGAAGAGCCATAAAAATTACCTAGAGAGAGAGAGAGGCGCTTTAGTCCCCCCCTCCCCTCTTCTCTGCTCTCCTCTCCTCTCCTCTCCTCCCGATCTTACCAATTATTCATTTTAGGTATAACACCCTTTCCATGTGGAAATGTCAATTTAAAATCAAGAAGTTTACCAATACATAATCAAATATAAAATTGAACATATAAATTATAGATAAAATAATTTGAATATCTTTTAATGATAGATTCCATTATCTAGTATTTGTGGTCATGATTATTTTATGTAATCGGCTTTTATAGTCTTTGTGGTAGAATAATTATATAAATTTGTTGTTTTAATAAATATTAGAATAAATTACAAAATCATCTTTTATTGTTTATTTAAAATATGAATTATTTTCTACAAAAATGTTTAAGAGCACTAAAAGTTGGGAGTACTTACGTGTAGGTGCTAATAAATGAATTTATTGTCTAATAGGTCCTATAGAAAAAATTTGTCATATAAAAACATTACTAATAGTAAGTTTTAGCGACAATTTATAAAAATCATGACAAAAAAAATCACTAATTGTCAATTTTTAACGACGTATATAAAAAATTGTCACAAAAAAATTATTTTTAGTGACAATTTACCAAGATTTATTTTCAATAGGACTTGATGGAAATTAAGTCTAACTATGAGCACCTATTGGTAGTTTACCCTAAAAGAAGGAGGGTATGTAGCAGTGGACTCCACTCATGAATGATTTGATATATGTGTCTCGTGTTTTTTTTTTTTTCTTTTTGGCTTCATGCCCACATCATTAAAGCTATTGTTAGAGTTTCAAATTTAGAGTTATGAATCATTACTTTTATTTTCTATGATTCTTAAAATTAAAAGTACCACATTGTTAGAATTTTTTTATTTAACAGAATTAATAGAAAAATTAAACTCTTAACTACTCTCTTATACAATAATAAAATTACTAAAATTATCAATTGAGATATATTCCGGAGATAATTTAATACTGTTAATTATCTTAATAATTTATTAATAAAATAAAAAATTTAAAAAAACAAGATATAATTTTTAAAATTATAAAGAATAATTTGTATTTTAAATAAATTTGAGGGTGTATTTGTAATTTAGTTATAATACTCATGTCGGTAAGTCGTTAAACCTACGTTGGTGTGATGTTATAGTTTGTATATTTGATGTGATCATAGCATTACCTAATTATTACCCAATTACAATTCGACAAGTGGAGTGAAGACAACAACTTTCCACGTGGCAGAAATCCTTTGAGCTATCATGTTCATTGTGGGTTGGTGAATTAATTACTTCCGGTAGTTGTCCGTGCAATGTGTGTATTATTTTTTGAAAAACTTATTTATAAGTTCTTTTTCAGATATTTATGGTAGGTAAAATTTTATGTAATTTTTTATAGAATCTCAAATCTTATTTAGATAAGAATATATTTTACAAGATCTTACATAAATGTAACGTGATGTGACACTTATATAAACGTAACGTAATGTGACACTTATATAAACGTAACGTAACGTGACACCTACATAAACGTAACGCAACGTGTCACGTTATGTTTCAGAAACTTAATGAGTTTTTATTTTTTTAAATTGAATGTGAAAATGTTACTGGTTTATGTTGGTGTCACGTTACGTTTCATATAAATATGATCTATGGCAACATTCAATTTCCTATATAGAAAATTGAATGTTGCCATATATCATAAGTGTCACGTTACGTTACGTTTATGTAGATATGATCTATGGTAACATTCAATTTCTTATATAGGAAATTAAATGTTACCATAGATTATAGGTGTCACGTTACGTTTATGTAGGTGTCACGTTACGTTACGTTTATGTAGATATAATGCATGTTACCATAGATCATAGGTGTTACGTCACGTTTATATAGGTGTCACGTTACGTATAGGTGTCACGTTACGTTTATGTAGATGTCACATTACGTTATGTTTATATATATATGATCTATGGTAACATTCATTCTTATATATGGTTTTACTATTATTTATTATATTAACAACTAATATTGAAGGTAAATGTGTCAACAAACTTCCCACAGGACTTATGAAAATATAAATTTTTTAGTAGAACCATATGTAGCATAAGTCTCCATAATAAGACTTATAAATAATTTTTCCTATTTTCTTAATAATATATTTAATAGTACAATATTATATAGGTTATAAAAGAATAATTTTAATTTTAAATTAAAGGATAAATTATAAAGGGTAAATTACACTACACCTTTTGAGGTTTATATTTATTACAGTTTCTCTCCTTACATGTGAGAAATTATACTGACTCTCCTTGTTTGTGTAATTATTTGACGGTATTAACTTTTAAATTAAAATAACATATTTACCATTAACCTTTATATATACTTTAAAGGGTAGATTACATTGATATCCCCTGAGATTTTAATTTAATACGGATTTCCCCTGATATTTAAAAAAAAAAAAAAAACTAATT
The DNA here is from genome assembly GCA_025200525.1 of Camellia lanceoleosa. NCBI lineage: Eukaryota > Viridiplantae > Streptophyta > Magnoliopsida > Ericales > Theaceae > Camellia > Camellia lanceoleosa. Next base: position 99,768,967 of record CM045763.1, on the reverse strand, counting down.
TAATAAAAATAAATATGAAGAAATATATTTAATTTGTAAAAAATTATTTCTAACCACTCGAAAGATAAAAATTATATAAAAATGATAACTATTTTTTATTTTTTTTATTTCTTAACCAAATTAATTTTTAATTAAAAAAACTAATTTAATAAAAATAAATATGAAGAAATATATTTAATTTGTATAAAAATATTTATAACCACTTGAAAGATAAAAATTATATAAAAATGACAATTATTTTTTATTTTTATTTCTTAACCAAATTAATTTTTAATTTTTAAAAAAAATTCTAAAAATCAAATCATATATAGCCTAAGAACCTTTTGATAAGTCATTTCTTACGTTGTTAACTTATTTAATTATTTGCTAGTATTTACGACATTTTTACCATCGGAGACCTGTTTGGTAACCATTTCATTTTCAGTTTTCAATTTATATTTACAAAAATTTTAAAAATTGTCATAAAAACTTGTTTAATAATTTTTTTGGTTTATAAATGGTTGTCTTAGTTTGTAAATTTGAGGAAAAATATAAATTCAAAAAAATGAGTTTACATTGGTTTTAAACAAAAATTTAAAATTGACTAACAAAATTTTTTTAATTAATTTTTTTTCAATTAATTTTTTTTCCATTTAATTTTTTTTTCCAATGAATTTTTTTTTCAACTAATACTAACCGATGGAGCAATTGGTAATGCTACTTTAAACCTTGGAAAGAAGATTATAATTTCTAAAATGTGAGGGGTGTCAATGTAATTTACCCAATGAGGGCAAAATTGGTATTTAAAAAATTAAATTGCTGATATCAGCAAAATCTATTAGTTGACTTAACAGTCAACTAATTGAGGGAGCAATCTGTAATGAAACTTTAAACCTCAAGGAGGAGGATGCAATTTCCAAAAGGTGAGGGAGAAACTGTAATAAACATAAACCTCAGGGAGTGTCAATGTAATTTACCCAATTATAAATACACATCCTGAACTTTGATTAAAATACGAATCATTTTCTGTGGTTTTGAAAATTACATTCCACTTTTCAAGTTTCTAATTTCGTAACAAATTTCCCTTTTATTAAGAAATCATGAGGTCAATTAATAATTTTTAACGATATTAGAAATATGTTTCAATTAATAATTTAAGTAATTTTGTTATTGTATAATTATGAATTTTATTTTTTTAGTTAATTCTATTAAATAAAAAATTCTGACAATGAGATATTTGTAATTTTTGAAATCACAGGGATAATTTGTACTTTAAAAAAACCTCAGGGGGTGTATTTGTAATTTATCCTAAATTAAAATTAAAATATAATTTTAATTATTTATTTTGATAATGTGGATGCCATCGATTTATGTAATTATTACTTGAATACTTATATATATATTAATTTTTGTCAAATTATTTATGTATTTTGATAATTTTAGTTCTATCGTACTATAAAAGTGTAATTATCATATAATAATTTTATATAATATATAATAAATTATAAAATAATAAAATAAATGCTCATTTTGATATTGAAAATAATAATTAAATTAGAAGAATAATTAATAACATAAAATTAAAGGTAATTATAACTATTTAAGTTTCTTTTATATTCATTTAGAAAATAAAAATATTTAGAAATAGAAATTTATTAAAAAAAATAAATATAAATATGTTGTAGTTGGATTATCATATAATGATTTTATGTAATATATATATATATATATATTAAATTATAAGATTATAGAATAAACACTCTTAATTAAACTAAAATATCAACTATATAAAAGAAAAGAAATTTGTTTTAAGGTTCTTGATATTAAGATTTTATAAGATAAATGATATATAATATTTTTTTAGTAGTTAAAGTCCCTCAACATTTCTACCGAGAAAATTTAATTCAGAGAAATTTTGCCCAATTTAGATAAATTTCACCTGACTCAGAGAAATTTTGAATTTTCTCCGTGAAATTAGAAAAATTTCTCTGAGTCGAACAAAAAAATTTTGAGTCAAATTTTCTCTGTGAAAATGTTGAGAGACCTTAGCTAATAAAAAAAAAATCTTGGACTTTTCATACTACACAAAATTGGAGATGGATGTTTCACTAATTTTTCCTAAAAGAAATTCAATAACCACTAATCAAGAAAGAATCACATCAAAAATAAAAGATAATGAAAATATCCAAACGATAAATACATCTCAGTGAGTAAAGTGATTAATCATTTGTATTTTCCTTTTTTTGTATTTCCTTTTTCTATCATAGATCATGGCTATATAACTAATGCACTCTTTGTAAACATACATAATTGAATATAAAGAAAAGCTTTCAGGAATCTTACATAGTATTAGAGTAAGGTTCAAAACCCTAGCTGCTTTGCTTGTCGCAGTCGTGGTTCGTTGGTCAAAGGGTCATCGATCATGACCCCACATCAGTTCGTCTGGTTCGTAATCAGTCGTAAGTCGTGACTTCTCTGGTTTGTCTGGTTCATCACTATCACCTCTCTCTGGTTCGTCTGGTTTGTCACCATCGAAGTCGCTACTTCTCTCTCTCTCTCTAATTCGCAGTTATCTCGCGAAGGTCTCTCTCTCTCTCTAGAGGCCTCTCTTCCTTGACGTCAGCTTTAGGTTCTTAATTTCAGTCTTTGATTCGACTTGGGTCTCTCTAATTTGGAGTTCTATATTGCTTCGTGGTTGGTTTGATCACATCTGGTACAATTTTGGTTTATTACGCTTGGTTTTATTATAGTTTGGTCCATCCAAGATTTGTTTATTACACTTTGCTCCATCGCTATCTTTTCTATTTTGGTTCATTTCGATGTCGAATATCCATCACTTTCAACCTTCTACAAAGCTCAAGAAAGGGCCACTGGCTTCAGATGAGTGTGCCTTCTGCCATCAGAAAGGTCATTTGAAGTATCATTGTCCTAAGAAAGGATGTTTTTCTGCTTTGCCTATGTCTGTCTCGTCTTCTCAGCAATTTCCGATCAAGTTTTGCGTTACTCCTCTGAGTACCGTTCAGCTTCCCGCCGATTCTACTACTTCTGCTTCGGCTCTTGATCCTGACTTGGCTTCCTTGACTACTTAAATTAGTCAGTTTCAGCAAATATTGTCTGCTTCCCAACCATCTCCATCTGCCTCTGTTGTTTTCTCTCTTCATTCAGGTTTGCTTGGGTTTTCTGCAGGTATTTCTTCGTCTGTCTGGCTTTTTGACTTTGGTGTCTCTCATCATATAACTCATCATCTCTCTCTACTTCAGAATTGTACTCCCCCTCCATTTCCTATTACTATTAATGCTGCTAATGGGTCTGGTATGTCAGTTATATCTGTTGGGTCTGTCTGTTATGTCTGCAGTCTCTATTCCATCTGTCTTATATGTTCCTCAGTTATCTGTTAATTTATTATCTATTAGTCAACTTGATACCTTTGATTTTGATGTTATCTTTTCTTTTTCTATCTGTTCTGTGCAGGATCGGATGTTCAAGCAGCAGATTGGGACTGGCAGTAGAGATGAAGACCTCTATGTGGTGGAGAGCTTGCATCTGCTTATGATTACCTCTCCGACTGCCTTTTCTTCTTTTTAGTTAGATTCTCTGTCCAGTCCTTTCTATTTGTGGTATTCTAGATTAGGGCATTTGTTTGCTAACCGCTTACGGTCTTTAGCTCACCAGTATATTGGGTAAAGTTTCTCCTAGTCAACTTATCGAGTATTGAGGGTGTAAACTTATCAAAATGGCAATTTTACCTTCCGTAATAATACTTTTATATCTCTCTGCTACACCGCTTTATCGATGTTTGGGGCCCTTCTCTGCTCTCACCAATAAGGGTTCTGCTACTATATGTCATTTGTTGATGATTACACCTTACACTTGGGTTTATCTTATGACTCATAAGTTCAATTTCTATTAGATATACTGTACCTTCACTATGATTACTTGTAATAACCCGACCTCGTACATGTTTTTCGGTATGCTTTCATTCCATACTCGTGCATTTATATGCTTATTATGAAATTCCATGTGAAATTAAGATTAATTGAGTGAATCTTATGATTATAGATTCATATCGCCTAATAAGAGAAATATCATTGCAATTGTAATGTTCGATCGAAATTAGAAGCCTTAGAAGCTTGATAATCTGAAATTGACCTTGTAATTGAGATCAACATGATTTTTAGATCATAATATGACTTTCTGTAAAAATTTGATTTGGAATGATTAGACTGATTGATTTTTGTCTTTATTCACCTTTTATATATACTTACTCTCTTAAATATTTGACTTAGTAATCTTTAACTCAAAATATCTCCTGAGAGAGAGAATTAGAAGAGGAGAGTTAGAGAGAAAGAGGGGAAGTTCCACAAGGAAGAAGCTTGAGAAATTGGAAAAGGATTGTAGAGACTAAGACTCAAGGTAGGTATGATTCACTTTAAATAAGCTCTTTTTTGGATTTGAGTAAAATTCCCTTTCTTTTGTGAGAACTAGGGTTTATGTTTGAAGTTTGTGTGTGATAATTGCTTTATTGGAGAGTTGTACCTATCAATTGGTTGTTTGGGGAATTAAATTGAGTTGTGTGAAAGAATTGCATTTTCTTCTTTGATTTTCCATGTTGAAGTTACATGTGTCTACATATTTCTTGTTTATGTTCCAAATGTAGGAGTTAGATTATGATCCCAATAAGCTTGTAATCCATGATTATATGGTGTTTTGATTTGTAATCCATGTTCTGATTTGTAATCCATGTTTATGGAGTTGTTATGCCATTATATTGAATTGTTCTTTCCATTTCTTCCCTTGTAATATGGTGGATTTGATGATTTTGTGCCTAATTTCGGACTGCCCAAAACAGGGGCTACGACCGCACGTGCGGGGGTCATGGCCGCACGTGCGGGAAGCACCACCGCACGTGTGGGGCTCACAGCCGTACGTGCGAAAAGCAGGGGAAACCCAACTTTGAGGTACTAAAATTACCGCACGTGCGGGGGAAGATTACCATACGTTCGGCCCACCTTGCCACACGTGCGGAGGGGGACTGCCGCATGTGCGACCCATGCCGAAAATTTCCGTCTGCTCCGTTTTCCTTGTTTGACCCTCTGATATTATTAAAATCTGTATTTGGTGCTCTTAAAATGGTTGTAAATTCATTCAAAGCAAAATGAATCAGATATTGGTTAAGAAGGAAAATGAACTAATTCTTGAACTGCATGTGTATGTAGGGCACATACCGAGAGGGACTGTCGCTCCACCACAGCACAGTGAGTAATAGTACTGTAGTAGTGCATTTGCTTATTGTTAATAATTATTATTAGCGCTCTGTTATTCGCAAAGTGACTGTACTAACCTTTATGAACGATTGAAAAATCTGTGTACATCTGTATAACTCTGATATTAGTCCACTCTGTTGATATCTAGGCCTGAGGCCGATCAGAAATCTGTTGGGCTCGAGGCCGACCAGAAATCTGTAGGCCGAGTCCGCTTTTGTATATCTTGGGCTTGAAGTCGCTCAGAGTAAAGATTGGGCCCAAGGCTGTTCTGAAAATGTTTACAGAATAAGCTTAATCATATGACCTCTGCACTTATATACATTATAATTCAAGTTTAATCATTAAACTGTTTAAGTACTATTATTCACTGAGCCTTGCTCACTCTGTGTTATGTCTGTCTTTGTAGGTAACCAACCTGGAGGTCGGTCTTAACCTATCATGTCCGTTTCTCTTTTGTCAACTTCAATGCGTCCAAGTACCTAGACGAAGTTCCTTCATTTTTGTGGAGTTCTTGCTAAGCTTTTAGCTTGTGCTCTAAATTTTCTGTCTAATGTTATGAAATATGTATAACCCTTTTTACCAACGCTTTTGTTACACGCTCGATCATGAGGCTGGGTCTGTATATATGTATGTCCATAACTGTCTCTCATATGTATGTTCACCGTATGTTTGTCTATCTGATCCAATGTTTATGATCCAGGAATAGTAGTGATAGCTTAATGGATACTATTTATATTGATAATTGCTTCCGTTCAGGCCCCATATGTTATGCAAACCTAAGTTTCGTGTCCGTTTCCGAATTGGTCATGCCCAAACTTCTAGGGGCAAGTTTGGGGTGTGACATTACTACTCCGTTTGGGTCTACCATTAAAGTGTTACGATCTAACTTGGGTGGTGAATATTTTAAAAATGAGTTTTGTGAGTAGTTAACCAATTTGGATACCATTCATCAAACTTCCTGTACAGATACACCTGTCTAAAATGGTCGAGTCAAGCATAAACACCATCATTTTCTTGAGACAGCTAGGTCTCTTCTTCTCTTTACCTCAGTTCCGGCTCCATTCTGGGTGGAGACAGTTCTTACTGCTGCTTTTCTTCTCAACTGCATGCCTACCCTCCTTCTTTCTGGTCAGTCTCCTTATGAGGCTTTGTTCTCCCAAATTTCTAACTACTCTCTTCTTCGTGTGTTTGGGTCTTCCTATTTTGTCCTTCTTTCCCAGAAAGATAGGACCAAACTTAGTACCCGGTCTGTCTTTTGTGTCTTTTTGGGTTACAATCTTACTTAGAAAGGCTACCGCTATTATGATCCTGTCTCTCGTCGCGTTTATGTCTCCCGTCATGTTGCATTTTTCGAACGTATATCTTACTTTCAGCTTCCCTCTCTCAGTACTCCAGTTTCCAAAGAGAATTTGGTCACATTGACCCCTTTCCTTCTGAGGTCCCATCTGATGAGTACATCTCCACTGTTCCTCTTAAGCCGATCTCGTCGTCAGGCTCCCCTACCACCAATTGTCTCTACTTCTGTTGTTGCTCCTTCTGCTTCTGACGACTCTAATCTTGCTGCACACCACTATCTTACTTGTGAGCATCGTCTTCCAAACAGGTTGGGTTGGTCTAGTACATGTTATTCTGCTTCCTATCGTACTTTTTTGTCTATTATTCATTCTTTTTTCGTAACTACAGCCTTACGTAAGCCCTGTCAGGATCTTAATTGGGTTTAAGCTATGGAGAATGAGTTGTTTGCCTTACAGAAGACTAACACTTAGGAGTTGGTTCATTTGCCTGCTTACAAGAATCTTGTTGGTTGCAAATGAGTCTATAAAGTCCAGACTCATTCTGATGGTTCTCTCGAGCGCTACAAAGCTCACTTGGTTGCCAAGGGCTTCTCACAGGAGTATGGTATTGATTATGAGGAGACCTTTGCCCCTATTGCCAAGATGACTCTTGCTCGCACCTTGATTTCCGCTGATGTTGTTCTAAGATTGGCCTCTTTATCGGATGAACGGTAAGAATGCTTTTCTTAACGGTTATCTCACTGAGAAAGTCTACATGCGTCCTCCCCCCTAGTCTTCTCCACTCCTTTGGGTAGGTTTGTCGTCTTCGGCGTGCTCTGTATGGTTTGAAGCAGTCTCCTTGTGCTTGGTATGATCGCTTTCAAATTGCCGTTACCGAGCTTGGGTTTCATCCTTTTACTTCCGACTCTGCTTTGTTACTGAGATATACCTCAACTGGTTTTGTTGCTCTCCTACTCTATGTGGATGATATGATCATCACTGGCTTTGACTCTTCTACTATCTTTGAGGTTAAGCAACATATCTTCCGCACCTTCAAAATGAAGGATCTGGGTCCATTGCGGTATTTTCTTGGTATTGAGGTTGCTTTTTCTCCAAAGGGCTATTTTATGTCTCAAACCAAGTATGCTAATGAGGTTATTCATCGTGCTGATCTTATTGATATTAAGGTTTCTGATACAACCATTAAGCTTAATGTGAAGCTCAACTCTACTGATAGTGTCCCTTTGGATGATCCCACGGTCTATCGCAAGCTGGTGGGTTGTTTAGTTTATTTAATTGTTACTCGCCCTGATTTTACTTATGTTGTTCATGTGGTTAGTTAGTTCGTTTCTGGTCCTCGCTCTATCCATTGGGCTGCTTTGGTTCGCATTCTTTGCTATCTCCGGGGTACCATTTTTCAGGGCTTGTTGTTGTCGTCTACTTCTTCTTTAGACTTAGCAGCCTATGTTGATTTCGATTAGGCTGGTGATGTTACTGATCGCAAGTCCACCTCTAGTTTCTGTATGTTTCTTGGCAATTCCTTGATCTCTTAGAAAAGCAAAAAACAAACTGTTGTTGCTCGCTCTACTGCAGATATTAAGTCACTGCTATGGCTTATGCTATCACGAGCATATTTGGCTTCGTTGTCTTCTCTTTGATTTGGGTGTACCTTAGTCTTCTCCGATCTCCCTCTATTGTGATAACTGCAGCTGTGACGCCCCGAATCTACACTATTGGTTGCAGTCAAGGGAGAGTCACTAATGAGTCCTATGGTCAATAACCAAGTAAGATCTCGATCACGGAGGAGTCAAATTAGCCTCCCTTTTAAGTCCCATTTCTTAGGCAAAGACTACCCTTTTGACAGATCTTAAAAGGTATTGACACAAGGTCTCATAAGCAACGATAAGGTTCATACATATAAATATATAGAACATAAGTACATAACAACCTCAAATATCATTAATTTCAAAAGCTTAATCCATTACATTACATCCCAAGAGAAAACTTAAATCTTCATATGAATCTTACAAAATATCAAAAGGGATTTCTAACTTTCCTAAGATAGCCAAAAGTCTTCGAAGGTTTCAGGTTTGTCGTCTCCAGCTATAAGCTCCTCTTCTAGACTGCATGACACGCCGTGAGCTTTGAATACCAAGAAACACACACACCCCGTCCCTTTTCCCCAATCCAATACATCATCACATTTATGGCAAACAAGTAGTGGAGCATGATATCCAAGCCAAGAATAGTAATAGAAGAGAAATGGAACATGTCATTCAAATAGATAACAAGGTTATAATGTTAGTGGTTAGTATTCTAGAAATCCCCCAAAGAGATTTCATCCTCCCAACCGCAAGAATTGGACACCGACTATTCTAACTCCCCCCTTTTGCTTTGTTGCAGAACTAACCTCTGATGCCTACCAACGGTTATATACCGTAGCGCCAACCGCAGGCCTCAAAAGGACAAATAAAAGAAAAAAAGTTTTATCTCCGAATCCAACCTCATCCTTCCGTAAAAGTTTTATCATCTCAATGTCCCATCCGACCCAACCTTATCTCACCAATTAATCCTCGCAAAGAGTCTCAATCGTCTGCTCCATTCCGTGGTTTACGCGACAATCGCTATGCTAAGACTTTAACTTTCAAATAGGAACGATCCCAAAAGTCTATATATCTCATATTCTCATCTTTTCATTACTCAAGTGCTCGAAAACCCAATAACCACCCAATTAGGTTTCCCGTTGAATTAAGTGTTTTAAATCAAAGTTAGTCCAACTAAACAATATAATAATATCCACATAAGCATGCATCCTCAAGATGAGAAAGATAAATAGCATAACATAACACATACAACATCATGCCAAGATATGATCATAAGCCATTAAACATTTTCATGAATACAAGGGCATAAAACATCCAAACATAACAAATTTCCAGATTTAACATTACATGAAGGTTAATATGAAAGGACTACTTTAGATCTTCCACCGGACTCGGTCTTCCTATGGTTCGTAGAGAATTTGATCTAGTTTCTAGAACATTTTTCAGAAATGGGATTGCTTTTCCAGATTTTAAGTTATTTAGAAAACATTCCAGCGCTGTCCAGAATCTGTCTAGATTTGTCGACCGTTACGAAAATTTGATTTTCTTGCAAACCGCTTAATGTTTTTCGATGAAACAAATTTTAGTTGAAAGCTAACTCATTAAGGAAGGTTTTGACATAAAATAGAGGTCCAGAATATTTTTGTACATTTTTTTGGAATTTTTGAAAGTGGGCTGCAAAAAAAAACAGATTCTAAGGTGAAATGTCCAAAACAAGAAGATTTATGAGAAAAGGGTTACACCGAGGGAAAGTTTTCATTTCTTTTGTGAAGAAAACATGCTAACTAACATATATTTAACTCATAAAGTTTTCTTGAAGGTGTGCCTTTGGAAAGTTTGAGAGATTGGTATAAAAAGATGGTTTTGTGCCAAAATGGGAAAAATACAAGAGAGATGGAATCAATACTCAACTTTTAGCATTTTTAACACAAGTAACTCATCAATAACAGATCTAAAAACATTATTTAGAACCCTTAGAAACATGTATTTGAAAAAGGAAAATGAAAGAGAAGGTTGTGTTGTGGCTTACCTACTAAGCTTTGCACAAGAAGACTCTCTTCTTCCTCCATCTTCTTCTCTAGACTTCTCTCTCTTGCTCTCCTCCCTCTCTCTAGCCAAAGTGTGGGTGTGGGTGTGGTGTGTTATATGTGCTTGCAAGCTAGGGGGTGTTGGTATTTATAGACAAGTTTTGATGCAAAAAGTCCTAAAAGCCCCTTAGTTGGAAATTGATGGAAATGTTAGGATTTGTTTGAATTCTAAAGGAATAGAAGGGATTTGGGAGGCTTGGTCATTTGTTTAGGAAACACTTAGTTGTAATGAAACTAGTTTTTGAAATTGGCAACCTAGGTCTAGGTCACTAGGTTGATGTTTTCTAGAATTTCATGATGGTGGTTCTTGGAAATTGATTTCTCACTTTCTTCTAGGAAGGCTAGACATAGGGAAGGGTGATGGGGTTATTATTTTAATGATTTTAGGTATTAGGGGCACGCTTCTCGGGTATGCATATATATAGATTTCAATTGATTGATGGTACTAATAGTATTAGGGTACATGTACTATTTTTGGGGTAATTCTTAATAAAAGAAATGAGAGCTTGGAATTAAACTCATGTATTGGAATCTTATTTATGTATTTACTTATGATCTAGTTAGATTTAGGGCTAATTTAAATACTCATAGCAAATTTTTATTGGTACTAAAGTCATTATTGCTCCAAGATTCAAGGGATTTGTTTGTACTAAAGTATAATGATGATGGCTAGTCATGTCCTCAAAATTTGGGAAGATTTTCTTATTTATTTTGTGTACAAATCTTGAAAATTGTAAAATATAATGTTAAAAAAAGATTTTAAGGTACAAGTGTATATATAAATATATAATGGTACTTGTTTGAGGTCAATTTGTGATTTAATAAAAATGTGAGGGCTTGGGCTCAATTAAAATATATATTTCAAGTGAAGAGTTAATAAATTAGTGTTTAGGAAAAATGATTCAGTTTGTATTATCTTGCTTTGAATTTAAAGGTAAATAACTGAATGAAGACTGTAAAAAACCGGAAGTTAGGGTTTAGAGCAATTAATCTAAAATTTGAGAGTTAAATAATTAATATTAGAGTGTTATGATTCTAAGCTTCCAGAGTCGATTTGGGTTTGTATGGGTTCGTCCGTGATACGTTTTCGGCTCTAGGGTTTAATTTGCGAGCAATCAACGAATTAAAGGCTTTGTTATAATAACTCAAAATTTTGGGACCTAATAAGGTTCACAAAAGTTAGGGGTCTTCACAGCAGCGCTATTCAGATTGCTCACAATACTGTCTTCCATGAACGGACGCAACACATTGAGATTGTTTTTCACTTTGTACGACAGCATCTGCAGTCTGGCTCTATTTCACTTTCTTTTGTCTCTTCGGCTTTGCAACTTGTGGACTTCTTCACCAAGATTCACACTACCGCTCGATTTCAGTTTCTTCTTAGCAAACTCTCAGTATTTTTTGCTCAAACACTTTGAGTTTGAGCGAGTGTGTGAGAATATATATTGTATATATGGTATATTAGAAATTAGGCAATTTTAGACAATTCCATTTTCTTTGTATTTTCTTTTTCTGTCATAGATTAGAGCTGTATAATTGATGCACTCTTTGTTAATTGATTATACAGAAAAGGTTTCAGGAATCCTATAGTCAAAACATAAAAAAATTTACTGTTCAAAAATAAAAAAAAAAGTAACTCGAGCAGCAAATCCAAACTTTAGAGGTTACTCGAGAGTATCATTGTTATGTAGATTTTTCTTCATGTGAGTTGTGATTATATAAAATAATGTAAGAAATAAAATATAATTTCATATGTAGAATCATTATAAAATTTAAACGATAAATCCATAATATAGAATTGGTATTGGGTATAGAATAATGTACGAAAAAATAAAAATAAAAAAAGAAAGAAAGAAAAGGCAATTTAATATTAAAAAAAATTCTAATATCCTTGAAAAAAATAAGAAGAAAGACATGAAAAGTAAAATTAGTATTCAAATTTCTGAATTATCTTAATTTATCATGAAAATATAAGGAAAAGAAATAGTGGGCTGGTGAATTAATCGCACATACGATTCTATGCGAATTTTACTTCCTCAGCTCTGTGATTACCTTTGTGAAATCAAAACGTCTTTGTTGTTTTTTTTTTTTTAATATATTACCACACAGTGAGAATTTTACAAAATTATTACAAGTTTATGAAAAATTTAAGAATTTTCATTATTAATATTTATAGAAATTTTATTGATATGTAATTATTCTTTTATATATAAAATGAATTTATTCCACTTCCTTTTTTCTTTGGCTACGAGAAGTAGAGATGTAGGAAAAATTGACCAAATTGGACTGAATCAACCATATTTAGTCCCCCCCCCTTTTTTTTTATAATAAGAATTGGTCTGTTAGATTTTTTAATTTGATTTTTTTTTTTATTTTTGGCTTGGCACTGGTTCAAGCACCTTATACACTGAATAAACTAAAACCGACCGCTTCAATATATATTGTATTTATAATATATGGTTTACTAATATAATGATATTAATAAGTATAATAAATTATTAACCTCAATTAATTAACCTTATCATCTTTATAACTTAAGTTAGTAAATTCTTATTATATACAAGGATAAATTATAATAATAGTTTCTAAAATTTAACACTTTTTTCATTTAAATCCTTTAAGTTTCAATTCTCACAATTAACTCCTTAAAGTATTAAATTCAAATCGATTTAGTCCAAAAGATAATATAAAAATAATATATAAGCCTGAAAGTTATATAAAATTGTGACCAGTCCCAAATTTTAATTTATTGTTAGCTTAATTATTCTCTACATGTGTGTTTTATAATTAGTATATTTTTCTCTGATTAATTCTAATTGCTTATATAAGTCTTCTTCTATTTCTATTATACTATTATTTATTTCTTCTAATTCGCAATTATTCATTTAATCTATTTTTGGGTTCTAATATTATTTTATATTTTATTTCATTATCTTTTTTTTTTTTTTTGGTTCCGCCATTATTTATAATTCGTCTAGACAATAATTACTTCGGCCCCGTTTGGAAAGTTGGCTATTTTAGTATGCTATTCTAGTTTTTAACTATTTTAGTAGGCTAAATAGTTGTGTTTAGGAAGAGGGTTGGATTTTTTTATAATTGGATGTGATGTTTGTGAGAAAAAAAATAAAATGATTATAGATTTGATGTGATATTTTGTCTTATTATCTTTTAGTGCTATTTTAGCCTAAAAAGTCAAAAAAAAAAAAAAAAAAGTCTTCCCAAACACCCCCTTAGATCAATTTTTTTTTTTCTTTTTTGGTGGTATCCTTTGGAGAGTTCCCCTGTAAGGATAAAAATAATTAATTGTATTTTTTTTTCTATAAGAGATAATTGCTTACCTTCATCTAATAATAGATGTGGAACTTCATTTATAATTTTTAATTAATTTTTGTTAAATTCTTTTAATAACCTAATTGTAGTATTATTTTGTTCAAAAAATTATTTATTGTGCAATACCATTATTTAAATGATCTTATTTGACTTCTTTAGTATGTCTAATGCTCATATATTAATATTATCAAAACTAAGAAGCCAAACTCTGGTATTAATTCCTAAATCACACGTGCCGAGAATAATTAAGTTAACAATAAATTAAAATCCGGACCTTATAACAATTTTATATATCCTTTGGACTTATGTTTTACTTTTGTATTGTCTTCAGGACTAAATTGATTCGAATTTAATACTTTAAGGACTTAATTGACAAAATTAAAACTTTAGGGACTTAAACAAAAAAAGTGTTAAATTTTAGGGACTATAATTGTAATTTATCCTATATATAATGTTATTCTAACTCACTATTCTTGAACCCTTAGTATTTATTATTATTTTTTTGTTTGTATTTTTATTAATTTAGGAATTAGAAAGCATTTATTAAATGAATGGATTAGATACATTTAAAGTGGTGAACAAATAGCTAGACCAATTAAACGGCACTGAACCGATTTATTTCAATTGGTGCAGTTTGATACCATTTAATACAAAAAATAATCTGTATTATTACTCAAAATAATAAAAACCACATTATCATTTCGGTCAAAAATTTTACCTAAATTCTAATTGTATTGAACCGATTACTTCCATAAAGAGAAGGGATGGTGATGGACATAAGGGGCATGAGCCGGCCACAGCTTGGAAAATTGGAGAAATTTTAATTTAATCAGTGAAAAATATTATAAATATTAATAATTAAATTTTTAATTTTTTTATCAGAATAATTTTGTGAAAATATCAGTGGGTGGTAATTTTATTAGAAAATTCTCATTACCCTTTTGCTAATTTGAGTATTTACACACAAGAAAATTTAACAATTAATTTGGTTTGGATTTTTCAAAATTTTTAACATTTTAATCATTTTTTAATTTTTATATTCATTCAATTTAGATACATTTAAAAAGTATAAAATTTGTATGAATTTTTTTTAAAGTTATGGAATATAACAAAATATAAAAATATATTAAATTTACTGATTAAAATTTTGATAATTTTAGTTTGATCCCTTTTTGGCACAATTTTTAAGTTTGACACGGACAGAATATGTTTTCAATATTGATTTAAAATTTTGATTTTTAGTTTGTCTTTCAAAATGTATAGTTTGTTTTAATTTGAAAATTTTCACATCACACAAATTGAACCTATCAAAATATTATATTTAAATACTATTACATTTTAATTGGAGTATTATATTTAAATACTATTACATTTTAATTGGAGTATTATAAAATAAGTGGCTAATAATACAAGTTTAGTTATAAAAGTAGGGAGAGAGGCATTGATAGAACAAGTTTAAACCTTTTTTTTTATTTCATTTATTTTTTAGGATAAATTATACTTAGCACTACTGCACTTTTGTACCGAATCTCACTTTAGCACTACATATGAAATCACTACAAGAAAATGCATTCTTGGTGACATAAAATGCATTTTTGGCCACTAAAAATGCTGACTAAAAAAAATTTAGTTGCATAATCCCACTTTGGTCCCTACACATGAAATTGTGACAGTTTACTCCCTGCACTTTTACTCAAATCTCACTTTGGTCTCTACATGAGTGTCAATGTCTCTCTTCTGTTATTTTAATTTTCAATTTTTTACGAAATCTAGTTATGTAACAAAAATGTGACTACGAAATGAGAGAGAGAGGAAAATTATCCATGTTTCCCACTAACACACTTTGTCATACGTGATAAGCACATGAATTATATAATATATATATATATATATATATTCATATGGTAAAAATTGAGACGAAAAGGTAATAAAGTAGAACTTTTGAAATTAAAAAAAAAAAAAAATGTGACAAAGAAATCAAAGAGAAAGAAAAATGAATAGATAGAATACTGTGTTACCATGAAAAATAGAATTTTGTGATTCCAATTTATGCAAAACTCTAGTTCATTTTCATAATTGTTCACAACCTGAGTTTTGTTTTAATCTAATACAGTTATATTTTGATGTAAATTTTGGGATAAAATGTGTATTGGTGGAAAATATAAATGATTTTCTTTTCTTACTCTAATGTCGTAGTCACATTCTTATCACTTAACTAGATTCTGTGAAAGATTTAAATAATTGAGTAATAGAAAGAGGACATTAACACCTGTGTAAGGATTAAAATGAGATTTTACTAGAAGTACAAGAGGTTGATTGTCACAATTTCATATGCAGAGACTAATGTGAGATTTGATCAGAAGTGCAGAGGGTTGACTATCATGATTTCATGTATAGAGATCAAAATAAGATTTGATGCGAAGTGTAACGCCCTCAAAATATTATATAAATCATCCATTCACAAGAATCATAAACATAATAGAAATGTTATATTTTCATTCATCAGAGTCAGATATAAAAGATATTATATGCTACACTTTCACAAATATTCTTCTTGAAACTATAACATGTAACTCTAATTGATAATAACAAAATAAATGACTTACTAAGCTTACATCTTTCCAAGTTATCACTTGGTTATAACAAAAGAAGAGTCTAGTCTCTATGCAAGTAAAGCCCTCGGCTTAAAAAGAAAACATCCAACACAAAATGAAATAGCAAAAATGGAGCCTTCTATCCCTAAACCTTTCAAGCTACGCCCTTGGAGGCGCTATGTCACCTAGACTAAAATGGTGTCCCAAGTAGGGTGAGCCAAAGCTCAGTAGAGATATGCTACACAATATATAAGAATTAACTAAGGCATAAGCATTAGATAAATGTATGATATTTCTCAATTGACACATATTATTTCCATGACCATTCAATTTATATAACCATATTTCAATTCATTTCCAATCATCCATTTTGGGTAAATCTATTTACCAAATTCATAATCATCAAAACAACCAAAATGAGATTTCAACTTAATGGTTCATAATTCAATGCATTCATCAATCCAACACTTCTATTTCTTGCTATTTTACGAAACTACGTCCGAGGGAACTAGCACATATAAATAAATAAGATTTCGGGACTTTCACTTTGGACACTCCGGCCAACTTAATTCTCAATGGAGTCCATTCCCTATCTCCTCCCATTCAAAGATACATATACAATGTATTTAAACATCGCCATATACAATGACTCATCAATTCACATATTCAATGATTCACTCAAACCGCCATATTCAATGACATAATACAATTGATTAGTTTTAATTTTCCTAATCCTCATGCATTTTTTACAACAATCATAGCTATCTTCCACTGATAGCCTAAAACAGATATTTCTAAACAGATAAATAAATCTATCAATAGATAATTTATCAAATTTTCCATAGATGAGTGATTTACCAATTGAACTACACCATTTAATCGCATTTTCCCTCAATTTCATAATTTCCAAACCAATTTCATATCTCTACATTGATTTCACTATTTATACAAAATAGTTTATTTAATCCAAACTAGGGCATTTTTTCCCATTTCCCAAATATTACACCCAAGGCTAAATTTTACCCATTATACACAAATAACCCCATTTTTAAGACCTCACATACACATATGGAGTCCAAAATAGAAAATCCTTCTTTCACAAACCAAAATCCAACCCTAACCTCACACAACTCCCCAACTTCACCATTTATGCAAAAATGACAAATGTTTAGGTCAAAACTCATATTAAAGAGTAGATTATCCCTACCTCAAATGGAGAAGCTCAAAGAGGAAGAAGGAGAAACTTGAAGATGCTCCAAACTTGAACTTTTTCGGATCAAAAGGAAGCCTACACAGTACTCTACATTTTTTACAAAGGAATTAGGGTAAAAGGACTCTAGATCAAGTAGTATTTGTAGAGAGAGTGAGTGTTTTAGAGAGAGAGACAGCCAATCTAGGGTTTTGAGTAAAGAAGGGACCAAAAAGTGATATAAAATCATGCTGCTATGAACTGATATATGCGAGGCTCGCTCGAGCGAAGGAGTTGTCGCTCAAGCGACCAGATACAACAATGACCTTGCTCGAGCGCAAAAAACGTCACTCGAGCGTAGAATGCCAAGCTTTAGGTTTGCCACCAACGCAGACGTACACTCGAGCACAAGAGTTCTTGCTCGAGCGAAGAAACAATTTCACAAGGCTCGCTCGAGCGCAAGAAGCCTCGCTCGAGCAACGCACTTCCACCTTCCCAGAAAAGTTGTGTCTGGGAAAAGACCTGAGGACTCTCAATTCTTGCTCGAGCATAAGAACCCTCACTTGAGCGAAGAAACAAATACGCAAGGTTCTACGAAAGCACAAAAAGCCTCGCCGGAGGGAAGAAGCCAAAACTTGGGCAACAACCATTTGCACCAATAGACAACTAACCCGTTCCAAACTCGCCCAACAAGTCTTAAAACTCAAATTTAAAGAACTAAAGGGAGGAAACAAGACAAAGACAACAACATACAACCACTGAACCCGAGTCCGGAATACAACAAAGGTCGGGGTAAAACCTGGATCGCTATAACCTCCCTCCCTTAAAGAATTTCGTCCCCAAAATTTTATGCAAGTTTCAAAATTATGGTTATTTAATTCCCAACGTGGATACAATTCAACATTTACCATCATGACCCACCCACCGATCATTCCATCTCTTCACAAGAGAACAAATCCACAATATATACAGCTCAGCATATATTACCAATATACATATTTCAAGATTTAACAAATTTCAACACATACATCTTACATTTCCAAAGCATATTCAATGTTTATAACAAGTTTACATTTCCAAAACTTAAATAACATATGCAATGTTCAAATTTAACTTGTGTTTCCAAAACTGTCACAACCCAAACCCGCCCCTATAGGTTTAGCTGTCAGAATCGCCAAGAATCCTGACAAGGCCTCTTAGCAGATTAGCAAGTATTATAATGTAGAAGCAACTAGACAAAATAGCCAAAGTCCAGTGAGCTGTGATGACGTACATGGGACAGAGTAAATCAAATTTATTTATATTCATAAGCATGCTAGTCAAGGGACACCAATATTTACAATATTATTTACAGACTGTAGTTCCCAGATCCTGACTTTACAAACAGACGGAGACTAGCATAACTACAAAAACAACCATGGCAATGACTTCAACTGGAACCTTCTTGGGAGGCGCAACGGTTGGCCGAAAAAACTGAGGCACGGGCCATCAACCCCGGGCCTGGTCTCACACTTGCTCACCTACATACATAATATAAGAAGTGAGCTAAAGCCCAGTGAATAATAACAGTGTAAAGGGGTTTAATGAATGATGACCATGTAGGATACAGAAATCAAAAAATCAATCTCTTATCAGATTTGAAACATAGGCATATTCGTATCAGAAAAGAATCACAGTCATATCCATATTCGAATCATGTGTGGTACATTTCCCTTAACATAACATATCATGTTGGTCAAGCATAGTAAGTCCCATAGTGGAACCTCCGATACCAGGTAACATATCTGTGCCACAGTATTGTTTCCCAAGCAGGGCCTGTACACTAAGATTCTTTCCCAAAGTAGGCCTCATGACCATGTGCCTCAGTATTGTGTCCCCTGGGCGAGGGCCTCGGCTAGGGATACCACGTTTACATTTCAAGAAAAACTTGGACTATCATTCATTCATTCAAACATAGCATTTCAGAACTTATCATTTCATATCATTGGAAAATAATTAAAGTTAAACATAACTTTACAGAGTTATTACTCACAGTTGATCTTGAATCAGACAGACGAAGCAGATAGGTCAAACGGGGCGCGGCACGTGACCTACATAGCACATAATAGACACACACTTGAAACACACGTTCTAATTATACAAAAGTTAAGTCATTGGTTCTTAGTGTGTTTTTACCCTTTAATCCTCACTATAAAGTCTTAAACATGGCCTAGGAATGCCTAGGATGAAATGAGGATGCAAAAATGCCTTAGAAAATATTTTGCAAAACTTGCTGAAAACAAGGGTCTCGCTTGAGCGTGGCTTCTGACGCTCAAGCGGACATGCGCATTAAAGGTCCCACGCCGAAGGCCATTTTACTCGCCGAGCGATCAGAAAACATGGCAAAAGTACTTGATGCGTGAAATTCACGCTCGACGGACGCCGACTTCGCCGAAGCAGGACTCAGTCCCCGCCGAGCGATATTCCTCGCCGAGCGGATCAGAAACAATGCAAAGTGCTGAACTGAATTCCACGCCGAAGGCCACTTTCCCGCCGAAGCGTGAGTCCAAAATTTGGAATTTCCAGATTGAACACCAAGCTCAAAATTCAACTTTCAAAGCATTAAATTCGATCCTTTTGGGCCAATTTTCTGGAAAACAATTGTCAATTCATAGTATAACATGATTCAAAACTCAATTTGTAAAATCAAGGCCCAAAGGTGAGTCAATTAAACACAATTTCAAACCAAAATCAAGAACTTGAAAATTAATGCAAAACTCACACATGCATGAGTTCTCTTGAACTCTAATGCTACAAAACATGACCAAATGCAAGTTTTAGCTCAAGGACAAGATGAATTCATGGACTACATTTAAATTATACACATGCATGAAAGAATTTCATGAAGAACAACCTCAAAATGCAAAGATAGGTACATGCACGCATGAATTTCTACTCAACTCAACACTTTAATCCAATTCTTGACTCAACTCACTCAATTACCATGTACCATGCAAGAATCTACTAAATTTCATGATCAAGAAGGAAATTTCACCTTAAGTCTTGAATGTTGAAGTGTAGGAGCCTAATTATGCAATCCTCCTTCAATTCTCCTAAGTTCTCTAAGCTAATCTCTAGATGAAATCAATCCTCCCTCACTCCCTCTCTCTTACGGTTTTGTCTTCAAAGTGGCTGAGGAAATGTTGTATGATCCATTGTAATAAGACTTCAACATAGCCTTAGGTAGTGGCCCACTCAAGGGAAACTTCGTAAATAATTGGACTAATGTAATGTAACGTTATTTAATCTAATTTAATCGCTCGAAACCGAATTTTAATTAAACTTACCATAAAATTCTATAAATCCTAACTAGCACATAAATCAAGTCGATTTCTGATTCGGACGCCGATACGACTTTCAATTCGCAATTTAAAGTCGAAGACATAAATGATTCATTTTATGGCAAATGATAGAAACACATAAATAATGCAATACACATGCAAATAAATCCCAAATCCTTCCTAAATTATCATATATAATTAATCGTGAATTAGCATTAATTGGAGGTCAAGTTATTACGCCTTCCCCTTAAAAGAGTTTGGTTCTCTAAACTCAATTACCTTCTTTCTAAATCAACATTGGGTCCAATGGAAACAACCGATATATTTTCTTCATGTCTTCCTCGGTTTCCCAAGTTGCGTAGGTTCCTCCGTGGTTTTGCCAATCAACTTTCACCAATGGTATTTCTTTATTTCTCAACTTCTTGATTTTGCAGTTCACAATCTGAATAGGCCTTTCCTCGTAGGTGTAATCATCTTTCAAAAGCACATGTGTTGGTTCAATAATGTGGAGTGGATCTCTCAAATATTCCCAAAGCATCGATACATGAAAGACATTGTGCATATGTTCCATTACAGGAGGTCAGGCTATCTGATATGATACCGGATTGATCTTTTCAAGAACTTCATAAGGTCCAACATACCTTGGTGCCAACTTGCCCTTAACACCAAACTGAGTTTGACCCTTCATCGCGGTCACCTTTATGAACACATGGTCCCCAACTTCAGATTTCTCTCCGTCAACATCAAGATAGCTCTTCCCGCCGACTCAGGCGCTCAGACGTTGTCAGATCGTTTCACTTTCTTGGTTGTTTCTTGCACAAGTTCCGGTCCCAACAAAGGTCTATCACCTACTTCAGCCCAACATATCGAAGAACGACATTTTATTCCATACAAAGCTTCGTAAGGAGCCATTCCAATGCTTGAATGATAACTGTTGTTGTACACAATTTCAGCTAATGGCAAGTAGGTCTCCCAATTTCCTTGGAGGTCTAATACACACATTCTGAGCATATCCTCCATAGTTTGATTTGTTCGTACAGTTTGGCCATCTGCAGGGTGATAGGTATTGCTTAGTCTCAATTCACCCCAAAGCTGTTGCAAACTCGCCAAAATCTCGATACAAACTTTGAGTCCTCACGTACACAATAGATACTGCACTCCATGCAATCTCACAATTTCAAATATATAGATATTGGCCAATTTATCAAGATTATAGATAGTTTTGACGGCGTAAAATGGGCATTTAGTTAAATGGTCAACTATAACCCAATAGAATCCATACCGAGAAGAACGAGGCAATCCCACAATGAAGTCCATGGTAATATGCTCCCATTTCCATTCCGATATTGGGAGTGGTCAAGAACTCAAAGAGGTCGTTGATGTTCAATTTTAACTTGTTGGCAATGTAGACATCTAGCTACAAAATCAAGAATACTCCTTTTCATTCCGTGCCACCGTAAATTTTGTTTTAAGTTATGATACACTTTCAGATTCCTGATGCATAGCAAACTTCATTGTAGCTTCAACATCACACGCTTTCAAGTCACCACAATCGTACACAAAGACGGTTCTGAATTTCAAAGACATTATTTTCAAATACAAACCTTGGCCTCCTTAGAATCAAGTTCTTCCATGATCTTTTTATGTACTCATCTTCGTTGCCTTTCTCGATTTCTTCAATGATCGCAGTCGAGCAGAGATACGCTAGTATTCCGCCTGCCCAGATCACAATCTCGATTTCATTCATTTCCAAATCACACGTAGCTTCTCTTTGGCTAGTAAGCGTACATGATAAACTTCCCATTGATTTTCTACCAAAGCATCCGCCACAAAGATTAGCTTTCCTCGTGATACAAGATTTGTAAATCATAGTCCTTGATCGCTCTAACCACCGCCTTATCTCATTCTTTTGGGTGAAGAAGTATTTCAGCTTTTATGGTCGGTATATACTTCATAAGTTACCCCATACAAGTAAAAACGCCAGATTTTCAAAGTTTAACACTACAAATTGCTAGTTCAAGGTCGTGTGTCGGGTAATTCTTTTCATGAGGACAAAGTTGTCGAGAAGCATAGGCGATGACTTTCCCTATTTACATCAGTACACAGCCTAACCCTTTATATGAAGCATCATTGTAAATCTAAACCCACAAGCATTCATTAGGTAAGGTTAGATTGGTGCGCTACTACCGGTCTTTAGTTCTTGGAAGGCTGATTCACGCTGATCATTCCAGTCAAACTGTACATTCTTCTGTGTTAATTGTGTTAATGGCATTGCAAGCTTTGAGAAATCTTTTACAAATCTCCTATAATACCCAGCCAACCGCAGAAAACTTCTAACTTCTGTCACATTCATCGGTCTAGGTCAATCCACAATGGCTTCAATCTTCTGAGGGTCTACACAAACACCATCCTCATTAATTACATGGCCCAAGAATGCTTCACTGTCAAGCCAGAATTCGCATTTGGATAATTTAGCATATAGCCTCTTTTCTCTCAAAATCTGCAAGGCAGTTCTCAAATGGTTTTCGTGTTCCTTCCTATCTTTAGAGTAAATTAGAATAACATCAATAAACACAACAATGAATTCATCAAGATATTGTTTGAAAACCCTATTCATTAGGTCCATAAAGGCTACGGGTGCATTTGTTACCCCGAAAGGCATTACTAAAAACTCATAATGACCGTATCTAGTTCTGAATGCAGTTTTCTCTACATCTTCTGCCTTAACCTTTAACTGATGATATCCGGATCGAAGGTCAATTTTTGAGAACACTTTGGCTCCTTGGAGTTGGTCAAATAAATCATCTATTCGGGGTAATGGATATTTGTTCTTAATGGTCACCCTGTTCAATTCCCGGTAGTCAATGCACAGTCTCAAGGATCTGTCTTTCTTTTTAACAAATAGTACCAGAGCACCCTAAGGTGAGGTACTTGGACGAATAAATTTCTTGTTTAGGAGTTCTTGAAGTTGGGCTTTCAGTTTTTTCAGTTCAGAAGTCGACATCCTATATGGAGTCTTGGAGATGGGTTGTGTTCAAGGTGTTATATCAATGGTGAACTCTATTTCCTTATCAATCAAGGCCCCGGGTAGGTCATTGGGAAACACATTAGGAAAATCACAGGCCACGGGAATAGCTTCTACCTTAGTGTCATCAGATGTTGCAGTCAGTATACAGCACAAGTATCCCCTACATCATTTCCTAAGCAATTTTATGGCTTTCAGGACTGAAATCAGATATGGGGGAGAAACTACCCCGCCCATAATAAAGGTAAATTCGGGTATACTCGGTGGCTTAAACACAACAGACTTACTTGCACAATCAATAGTAGCAAGATTTAGTCAACCACCATTCCCAAAATACAATCAAAGTGAGTAATGTTCAAGGGTATTAAATCGACATACAACGCTATCTCCAATTACAAGATCACATACCGGATAAACACAAGCACACATCATGGAACCCCAACCGGTATGGATACAGATAGTAAGCAATTCATGCATTCCAACGGTCTAGTTAATTTTCGAGAAAAAGCATGCGATATGAATGAATGTGTGGAGCCAGAATCAATCAAAGACATATGCATTCTCGAAAGCAGATAGAAATAGTACCGACACCGATTCAAGATTTTGCACGCCTCCCGCACTAAAGCGAATACTCTCCCTTGCCTCAATGCTTCATTCCCATTGTTGCCCTTGGCATTGCTTCTGAAGTTTGATTTGGTTACTGAAGCAGACCCTGCTGAACTGGCTGCGGGATGACTGGCATTCCCTGATCCCATTGGACAATCTTTCATCATATGGCCCATTTTGCCACACCGGTAACAGGCGCCTAACGTGCGCTGGCATACTCCTCTATGCCTCCTACCACAATCTGCACAAGTCGGTATAGACCCACTACTTTGGCTGGAACTGCTAGAGGATCCCGTGTTTTGTCTCTCTGAAAACGACGACCCGCCTAAAATTGAACCCGTCCTCTTGCCCTTCCATTCTTGGTGGGTTTCTAGTCTATTTCTTTCGCTATAGTAGCTTCGCCATTAATGCCCTGTCAAGAACCTCCACGAAGTAGGCAATTTTAGACACCCACTGATCAAATACCTCAAAATCCAGCCTCCCTCAAACTTTCGTGCCTTCTTGTAATTTGTGTCTACTATGTGTGGGCAAACGAGCCAAATTTCAAACTTAGCTTCATATTCACCACCATTCGCCTTTGTTTAAGTTCAAATTTAAACTTTCCGATCTCGAAAGCACTGAGGAAAGTACTTGTCGTAGAAAACTGAGTTGAATTGGGTCTATGTCATATTCTCATTACCGTTCTGAACTAGTAACCACCATCTTCAGGCTTCGTTTTTCAGAGTGTAGGTGGCCAACAAAACCTTCTGTACTTTAGAGCAAGGAAACACTTCAAACAATTTTTCCATCTCTAGCAGCCAAGTCTCTACCTTTAGTGGTTCAATACCGTCTAGGAAGGTTGGCGGTTTCATCTTCATAAATTTCTATGTCAAGTTGATAAGGTCATTATTGTCTGTTTCAACCGCATCCGTGAGGTGGAGAGGTAAGGGTTGTTGTCTCTCTGTTGTGTCAAAGTTTCACCACGTTGCTAACATCCTGCTCTATTCGCCCATGCAAGCCTCTGAGGATTCACCTTCACCATTTCCCCTTGCATTCTCCATCTTGCTATACAAATATCAATTGATAATAAACACAGGCATAATCTTATTCGTTCCCCTCAATTGCATTTATTCAAATGTACATCTAATTCTCATATTCAATTAATTTATCACACACTCACACATGTAGATGAAATGCCCCTAACTCTTACTAGGACATACTAAGCTCATATGGACTTGTGTGTGCGGTATAACTCGTGCTCTGATACCACTCCGTCACGACCCAAATCCGCCCTTATAGGTTTAGCGTCGTAACCGGCCAGTAATCCTCGGATTACCGAAGGCCTCTTAGTAGATTAGCAAGTATTAAGGGGCTGCGGAAGCAACTAGACAAAATAGCCAAAGTCTAGTG
The DNA here is from genome assembly GCA_025200525.1 of Camellia lanceoleosa. Classification (NCBI taxonomy): domain Eukaryota; kingdom Viridiplantae; phylum Streptophyta; class Magnoliopsida; order Ericales; family Theaceae; genus Camellia; species Camellia lanceoleosa. The sequence continues at coordinate 99,743,306 of CM045763.1, read as the reverse complement.
AGCTGTGATGACGTACATGGGACAGAGTAAATCAAATTTATTTATATTCATAAGCATGCTAGTCAAGGGACACCAATATTTACAATATTATTTACAGACTGTAGTTCCCAGATCTAGACTTTACAAATGACGGGAGACTAGCATAACTACAAAAACAACCATGGCAATGACTTCAACTGGAACCTCCTCGGGAGGTGCAATGGTTGGCTGACAAAACTGGAGCACGGGCCATCAACCCCGGGCTTGGTCTCACACTTGCTCACCTACATACATAATATAAGAAGTGAGCTAAAGCCCAGTGAATAATAACAGTGTAAAGGGGTTTAATGAATGATGACCATGTAGGATACAGAAATCAGAAAATCAATCTCTTATCAGATCGGAAACATAGGCATATTCGTATCAGAAAAGAATCACAGTCATATCCATATTCGAATCATGTGTGGTACATTTCCCTTAACATAACATATCATGTTGGTCAAGCATAGTAAGTCCCATAGTGGAACCTCCGATACCGTAATATATTTGTGCCAGATTGTTTTCTAAGAGGGCTCAGGCTACTAAGATTCTTTTCCCCGTGAGGGCCTCATGACCATGTGCCTCAAGATATGTCCCTGGCGAGGGCCTCGCCAGGATACCACGCTTACATTTCAAGGAAAACTTGGACTATCATTCATTCATTCAAACATAGCATTTCAGAACTTATCATTTCATATCATTGGAAAATAATTAAAGTTAAACATAACTTTACAGAGTTATTACTCACAGTTGATCTTGAATCAGACAGACGAAGCAGATAGGTCAAATGGGCGCGACGTGACCTATATAGCACATAATGCATACACACTTGAAACACACGCTCTAATTATACAAAACTTAAGTCATTGGTTCTTAGTGTGTTTTACCCTTTAATCCTCACTATAAAGTCTTAAACATGGCCTAGGAATGCCTAGGATGAAATGAGGATGCAAAATGCCTTAGAAAATATTTTGCAAAACTTGTTGAAAACAGGGGTCCAAGTCGAGCGTGGCTTCTTACGCTCGAGCGAAGATGCAGGCAAAGGTCCCACGCCGAAGGCCACTTTACCCACTTGAGCGGATCAGAAACATGGCAAAAGTACTTGATGCATGAAATTCACGCTCGACGGACGCTGACCTCGCCGAAGCGTGTGACTCAGTCCTCGCTGAGCGACATTTCGCCGAGCGGATCAGAAACAATGCAAAGTGCTGAACTCAATTCCACGCCGAAGGCCACTTTCCGCCGAGCGTGAGTGCAAAATTTGGAATTTCCAGATTGAACACCAAGCACAAAATTCAACTTTCAATGCATCAAATTCGATCCTTTTGGGCTAATTTTCTGGCAACCACTTGTCAATCCATAGAATAACATGATTCAAAACTCAACTTGCAAAATCAGGGCCCAAAGGTGAGCCAATTAAACACAATTTCCAACCAAAACCACGAACTTACAACCTAATGCAAAACTCACACATGCATGAGTTCTTGAACTCTAATGCTACAAAACATGACCAAATGCAAGTTTTAGCTCAAACTTTCCAAAGGCACACCTTCAAGATAATTTTCTGAGTTTAATATATATTATTTAGCATGTTTTCATCACAAAATAAATGAAAAATTTCCCTTAGTGGATCCCTTTCTCACAAATCTTTTTGTTTTGGGTATTGTGCCTTAAAAATCTATTTTCACAGCCAACTTTCAAAATTTCTAGAAAAATGTATAAAATTATTCTGGACCTCCATTTTATGTCAAAATCTTATTAAGGAGTTAGATTTCAACTAAAATTGGTTTCATTGAAAAATAGTGAGCGGTTTGTAAGAAAATCAAATTTTCGTAACGGTCGACGAATCTGGACAGCGCTGGAGTGTTTCTTAAATAATTAAAAATCTAGAAAAGCTATCCCATTTTTGAAATATGTTTTGGAAACTAGATTAAATTCTCTACGAACCATAAGAAGGCCAAGTTTAGGAAAAATATGAAAATGCCTTTTGGTTTACAATTTCTATGATAATGAAATCTGGAAATTTAGTTTTGTATGGGTGTTTTATGCTCTTGTGTACATGAATATGCTTAATAGTTTATGATCATGCCTTGGTATGATGTTTTATGTGTTATGGTTATGTTCCTTATCTTCTTTATTTTAATGATGCTCATGCTTATGTGGATATTACTATCTTGTTGAGTTTGTTCTAACTTGACTTAAAACATTGATCCAAACGGAAAACTTAATTGGGATGGTATTTGGTTTTCGATCACTTGAATAATGAAGAGATGATAATGTGTTATGTATGGATTGATGGGATGTTCTCCCTAATTGAAGTTTAAGTCTTGTGCAAGGCTTGTCGCGAACCCTAGAATGGAACTGACGATTCTGACTCTTTATGGCGGTTTGATTGGTGAGATAAGGTTGGGTCCGGATGGGACATTCAGGAAGATAAAACTTTTTTGGAAGGATAAGGTTGGATTCAGGAAATAAAACCTTTTTCTTTTCGCTGTACCTTTTGAGGCCCTGCGGTTGGCACTACGCGGTATATAACCGTTGCTAGGCATCCGAGGTTAGTTCTGCAACAAAGCAGCAAAAGGGGGAGTTCCGAATAGTCCGGTGTCCAATTCTTGTGGTTGGGAGGATGAAATCTCTTTGGGGGATTTCTAGAATACTAACCACTAACATTATAACTTTGTTATCTATTTGAATGACATGCTCATTTTCTCTATTATTGAAATTGCTGTTATTGACTTGAATATCATGCTTCACTACTTGTTTGCCATAAATGTGATGGTGTATTGGATTGGAAAAAAAGGATGGGGTGTGTGTGCGTTTACTAGGCATTCAAAACTCACGGCGTTTCATGCCAGGTATTGAAGATTATTAGGCTGGTCGAAGGCAAAGTTGAAGTATTTGAGGACATATGGCTATCCTATGAGAGTTAGGAACTAGTTATGTTAAACGTGTTTTGAGATTGTAAGTGATAGATCCCATGTTGTATTTAAGACATGATTTTTGTAATTTGTATATATAACATTTGTAACCTATCCTTATACTCCGTTAACGCATGTAGGTTTTGTGTTAATACCCTATCAAGATCTGTCAAAAAGGTAGCTTTGTTATCTAAGGTGGTTGGACTTAGAAGGGAGGCTATTTTGACTCCTCTGACCTTCTTGGGATCTTGCTTGGTTAGTAGCCAAAGGACTCATTAGTGACATTTCCTACTCTTGTAACCTTAGATAAACCTTGTATTTAATGGTTAATATATTATCTGGTGTTCCCGATTTTTGGGGCGTCACACCAACACATGTGATGGATCCGACTCATATTTCCGAAGCATACTAACATGAAACACGTCATGTACTCCGGAAAGTTGTATGTAATGCCAAATGATATGTAACCTTTCCAATTCGCTCAAGAATCTCAAAAGAGCCAATAAATCGAGGGGATAACTTCTCATTCTTCCCAAATCTCATCAAACCCCGTCTAGTTGATATTTTCAAAAAGACGTGATTATCCACCTCGAATGACAAAGGTCTCCTCCTACGGTCGGTACAGCTCTTTTGGCGACTCTGGGCTATAACTAACCTCTCACGGATAAGTGCCACCTTCTCTGTCCTTTCGCGAACCATCTCTGGGCCTAACAAAGGGACATCACCCACCTCGCCCAACACATCGAGATCTACACGGCCATACAAGGCCTCAAACGGTGCCATGCCAATACTCGATTAGAAATCATATTGTAAGCAACCCACTAAGGGTAGGTGTCTCCCATGACCCCTTAAAGTCAAGGATGCAACCTCAAGCATATCCTCAAGTATCTAAATAGTACGCTCAGATTGTCATTAATCCGAGTATGGTAAGCCATGCTAAAAGTCAATCTAGTACCCAAGACACTCTGTAAACTCTGCTACAACCAGGCAGTGAAACGCAGATCTTTATCTGAGACAATCGTCACTGGAACCCTGTGCAACCTCACTATGTCCTGAATATACAAGTCAGCAAGGTAATCTACCGAATCTCTTATACGCATATGAATAAAATGCGCTAACTTGGTCAATCGGTCAACTACCACCCAAATGGCATCACTACCCCGTTGAGTCCTCGGAAGACCCACAACAAAGTCCATCGTGACATGCTCCCACTTCCACTCAACAATAGGCAAGGGTTACAACAAACCCGCTGACCTCTGGTGTTCGGTCTTCACTTGCTGAGAAGTAAGGCACCTCGATACAAACACTGCCACATCCTTCTTCATACCCCTCTACCAAAACTGGCAACTTAGATCATGATACATCTTTGTGCCTCCCGAATGCACCGCAAGGCGTGAATGGTGAAACTCTCGAAGTACTTCCTCTCGAGGCAAGACCCCGGTACAAACAAGCGGTCACGGTATCCCACACTCAGGTCGGGATACACAGTTAAACCCTTCTCTACCTTCCCACTAGAGATCTTCTCCTGGAGGGATTTTACCTCAAAGTCACCCTTCTATGCTTCTAACACTCGGTTCACAAGTGTAGATTGTGCAACTACAGAAAACAAGTTTGCTGTAATAACCTCGACCGTGATTAACGCTAATTGGGACTTAATTATGTCTAATAATAATTAAGAGGAAATCCGGGATTTATTTGCATGTGTATTGCATGAATTTTGTGTTTTATCGGTTTGTGTTTTAAACTTTAATTCGCAAATTGGCAGCCTTTATCAGCACCCGATTCAAATTGATTGGTGTTTTGAACTCAAGTAGATTTTATGTGAATTTATGGTAGGTTCAATTAAAATTGATTTGGGGCTATTGAACTCGATTAAATTAAAGCCACTTATTTAGTTGAGCCAAACTCCCTTAAAGGCTAATTTGCTTTGTTCTTGTTTTCTCTCCATTAACTCACCCTATGCATTTGACTTGCACATTTGACCCTCAACAAGAGAGAAAAACGTGAGATGAGAGGAATTGAGGAAAATTGGGTTTTAGCTCAAGAATTAGCTTGGAACGTAGAGGAAATTGGAAGATAACAACTATTTGGGCTAGCACATTTTGAATTGAAGGTTTAAGGTAAGAATTTCATTTTCTTGAATTACAATTCAGGTTGTTCTTGCATGATTCTTGGTTAGATTGGAGTTTGAAGTTGGAAATGGGTTTAGAATGTTGAATTGAAGTCCATAACATGCATGCATGAACACATTCATGGAGATTTGAATTGTTGGGTGTCAAATTTCTACATGCATGTGCATATTTTTGCTAAAGCTTATGAGTTCAACAAATTTCTGAGTTAAATGTTGCCTTGGATCACGATTTGAAGCCTTGAAATGGAATTGAACTCATGCATGTGTCTTTAAACTTGGTTCTTGGAAATTTATGGAAATGATGCTCAAATTGACTCACTCTTGGGCAATGATTTTATAAATTAGCTTTCGAAACTTGATATACTATGAGTTTAAGGTGTTTCTCGTGTTTTGGGCCCAAGAGGTTGAGTTTTGGATTGTTGAATACTTGGTTCGAACTTGGGAGACAACTGAAATTCATTTGGCTTCCTCGCTCGAGCGAGCCCTTCGATTTTGGAAGCTCGCTCGAGCGGGCATCGAGCGACCATCGCGCGAAAAATTTCAACATCCAAGATTTTTATCGTTTTCATCGACCGCTGAGCGAAGAGGGGCTCGCTTCAAGCCTTTGATTTTGAAATTCGCCGAAGGAAGGCTCGCCGAGCGAGGCCCCTGCCAAAGAACTTTGAAAACATTTTCTAAGGCATTTTTACACCCCATTCCATCCTAGGCATCCCTAGGCCATGATTTAGACTCCACACCAAGGTTAAGGGTTAAGTACACACTTAGAATCGCTGATGTAGGTTTGGTACAATTTGAGTGCATGTTTCAAAGTGTGTATCCGTTATGTGTTATGTAGGTCGCGGCTTTAACCCGCTTGACCTTCTTGACTTCGTCTACTTGTATCAACGCCCACTGTGAGTAATAACTTTGTAAAGTTATGTTCAATGTTATGTATTTTCAGTATACTATGATACGAAATGATTGATTCTTGAAAAGCTATGATATGTTGGAAATGAATGAATGAATGTCCAATTTTCTGAAAAGTATTCGTGGCACCCTTAGTCATGAGGCCCTCGCCTGGGGGATATAATACCATGGCATGAGGCCCTCGCCCGGGGGATATAATACTGTGGCATGAGGCCCTCGCCCGGGGGATACAATACCGTATGAGGACCTCACGGGATACAATATCATGGCTACTTGCCGCTAAGATATGGACCTTATGGTTGTTGGTACCAACTCGCTTGTGGTTTTTGGACCTATCGATCTGTTAACTAATGGGTGTACCACTTATGATCTTATGCAAAGCCTGATATAAATATGAATATGAGCATGTATCTCAATCTGCTCATGATTTGAAATCAAAATGCATAAGACTCGCTTCATAAGATTATGTTTTGGATATAAACTCGATTTCTAACTCGTGATGGACATCATTCATTAAACCCTTTACTCGCTTATTATTCACCGGGCTTTTCGCCACATTACTATATATATGTAGGTGAGCCACACAAGACCAGGCTAGAGTTGAGGCCTGCAGACCCTTTTTGTCACCAACTGCTGTGCCTCCCGAGGAGGTTCGGCCATAGCTTAACGCAAGGGTCGTCCTGCTCATGCTAGTCATGTCGTTGTTTGTGGCTTGTAAAGTCGGATCTTGGGATGTACTTATGTAAATACTATGTGCATATTGGTGTACTTTGACTAGCATGTTATGTATATAAATAAGTTTTAAATTTTCGTCTCATGTACGCCATCACATTTCATTGGACCTTGTTTGCTTCAGATTTGCTTCCGCAAATTCCTTATTATTTGTTATTCTGCTTGAGGCCGTAGGTAATCCACAGACATCGCCGCCACGCCGCCAAACCTATAGGGCGGGTTTGGGTCGTGACATTTATGACTCAACAGACTTGCCCATACAAAGTTAAATTCACCAAGGGCACCCAATATCTCCCATTCCTGATAGCGATGCAAGCTACACTATTGATGGATTTCCTACTAGGCATCGACCATAACATTGGTCTTCCCTAGATGATAATGTAACTCGAAGTCATAATCCTCTATGAACTCCATCCACCTTCTCTGCCTTAAATTTAAGTCCTTCTGTGTAAACAGATACTTTAGACTCTTATGATCAGAAAATACCTCAAATCTCTCACCATACAGATAGTGCCTCTAAATCTTCAAGGCAAAAATTACAGCTGCTAACTCTAAATCGTGATTAGGGTAGTTTCTCTCGTGTGTTTTCAATTGCCGCGAGCCATAGGCTACTATTTTCCCTTCTTGCATCAACACACAACCCAAACCTTCTCGTGAGGCATCAAAGTACACTGAATAGCCCAAACCCCTCTTTGGAATAATCAAGACTGGAGCGGTAGTAAGTCTAACTTTAAGCGCTTGGAACGACTTTTCACAAGCCTCACTCCATACAAATTTGAGCATTTTTCACGTTAATCTAGTCAAAGGCAAAGCTAATTTGGAAAAGTCCTTCACAAATCGATGGTAATAACCGACTAATCCCAGGAAACTACAGATCTCAAAAGCATTCTTAGGTTGTGCCCAATCTTGTACTGTCTCTATTTTAGACGAATCTACAGTCACCCCTTCCCTGGATAGTACATGGCCTAAGAACTTAATCTCTTTTAGCCAGAACTTATATTTCCAAACTTCACATACAGTTTATGAGCTCTAAACAACTCAAGCACCACTCGCAAGTGTTCTCGCTTCCTCGCAGGTGAATAAATCGTAATGTCGCCCACAAAGACGACTATGAAGCGATCTAAGAACTCCGAAAAATCTGGTTCATCAAGTCCATGAACACCAAGGTAACATTGGTTAGCCTAAAAAGTATCACCAGAAACTCATAATGGCCATACCACATACAGAATGCCGTCTTTGGGATATCCTCCTCATTGACTCTCAACTGATGGTAGCCCGATCTCAAATCTATCTTAGAAAAACAACGGGATCCTTTCAACTGGTCAAACAGATCATCTATACGAGGCATAGGGTACTTGTTCTTAACCGTAACTCTGTTTAATTTTCGGTAATCAATACAAAGTCTCAAGGCCCCCTCTTTCTTTTTAGCAAAGAGGGCCGGTGCTCCCCAAGACGAAGTACTAGGGTGAATAAAGCCCTTATCTAGTAATTCCTGGAGTTGAACTTTCAGTTCACTCAACTCAGCTGGTGCTGTTATATGGTGCCATAAAAATCGGTGCCGTGCTAGGCACTAAATCAATAGAGAACTCGATCTGTCAATGAGGTGGTAAACTAACAAGATCCTCGGGAAAAATGTTCGAGTACTCACAAACCACTTTTGGCAACTCAACCTGGGCCTCATCACACTCACTACTCATAAAGCTAGCGAGAAGATAACTAAGTCCACTCCGCCCTCGCGGATCATATACTGATGGTAAGACTCTGCCAACCCGATCCCCCAAGAAATGAAAACACTCGCCACTCAAGGTACATACAGTAACCCTCTGGCGGTAACAATTTATAACAGCCCGCTATGATGATAACCGGTCCATATCCAAAATGACATCAAAACCAGACATATCCATCAACACAAAAGAAAAGGAAAGCCGACGATCGGCAACCTTTATATCACAACCCCGACACCTCTGTTTCAAAATTATTTCACCTCCAATAGGTGATACAACACAAATAGGAGATGCTAACTGTGCCAACTCCAATCTTAAAACTGATGCAAATGCAGAAGATATAAATGAAGGTGATGCACCCGTATCAATCAACACATTAGCAACCGAGTTGCAAAACAAAAAGGTACCTCTCACAACAGATGGAGCTGGTACAAGATTTGGCATCAGAATAAAGATACACGCACCTCAGAGGCCTCGATCTACGCCACCTCTCGAAAGCATAAGATCATGGCTGAGACTAAGCCGAAGAGGCTCCTTGATTGGTCCTCGAGGCTTGAACTGACTGTGTTTGCTGATGACTTTGTGTCTGCCTCGAACCAGACGCACCAGATGTGCCACCCAATTGTGAGTAAAACTTTTTCAGGTGCCCCGTTTGTCTACACTGATAACAAGGGAGCGGTCAAGCCTGCTTTGACTCGCTCCTAAGAACGGGTCAAGATGATGTCAAGACGCTACCCTTCTTCTCTCTGTGGGCAAGCTGGAGACTTGTGGCCCAACTGACCACATTTGTAACAATTAATGTCTCCCTGACCGCCTCTCCCAGAACCCGAACTCGGTACTAGAAAGGTAGACCTCAAATGTGCTCCTTGGGACTGCTGAGGATTAGAACCCCTTTGGCTCTTACGTCCCTATGACCATCTTGACTCTTCTTGAAGTCCCTTATCCTCTCTTCCTCTGCATGCATAATAGTCTCAAGATGGGCTACAACCTTCACAAGGCGCTCGTAGTCTCTAATCATGAACCCAACAACTTTGAACATGAGTCCGGTCTTCAGTCCCTTCTCAAACTCCAAACTCCAAACACTTACACTCCTTGGTCACCACCAACTCTAGTGCAAACATTGATAAACTAGTAAATGTAGCTTCAAACTCGGCCACTGGTGTGTTCAACTGCACCAACTTGGAGAACTGATCTCTCAACTTCTCCCTCACCGTAGCAGGTAAGTACTTGTCCTGGAAAGCTTCAACAAAGGCCTTCCAAGTCCTTCCAATGTGCCCTGGCTTATATTTCCACCACTGACCCGCGTCTCCCTTCAGCTGGAAGGATGCCAAGGTCACCCTTAAACCTCTGTTTTCGATGTCGAGCTTCTTAAACGTCTGCGTCATCTGCTCAAGCCACTTATCAGCCTTTAGTGGCTCCTTGGAATCACCCAAAAATTCATTCGGATTCGACCGGAAGAACTCTCTTTTCAGAAAAGACGGCCTTGCCTCAGCTACTTGGGCCTGGACTTGATTCTTAGCCCTGAGAATGTCCATAGATTCCCTCAATGCTCCAGCCATTTCACGGGCTAAGGCACCCATGGCCTGCTGACCTACTGGCTTGGCCACGTTGGCTTGACCTACTCCTTCCTCATACGCCGAAATTTCATCCTCACAGCATCTCTCGCCTCTTAGGCGCACTATGCCTACCATCATGACCTCATCCCCGACATCCTAATAAAGGTAACAAAGAGATTAACACATTTTTAAATGTGTCGAAACTATCTCACTCGCGCCCTAATACAATGGACAATTGTAATTCACTCAACATAAGCACATAATCACACAAACACATACAAATTTCATTTCTGGATAATGACCGTCCCGTGGCGTTGCTAGAGTTCTAGTTAAAACGACAGCGATCAAGTGCCTTTCCAACAGGACTCCCAGAAAACCCATGGACCCAATCAACATCCTAGAAACTAAATTCCATACCCATATAGTCACATAAATATGTTATCACATAAGCACATAGCATCATACTTAAGTCTCTAACAAGCGAGACAAACCCATTGTGGTACTAACCATTTCCCACGTACTCAAAGTATTCAAACCCGGTACGCTCTGATACCAAGTTGTAATGCCCTCAAAATATTATATAAATCATCCATTCATAAGAATCATAAACATAATAGAAATGTTACATTTTCATTCATCAAAGTTTGTATTACAAAAGATATTACGTGCGTTACATTTTCACAAATATTCTTCCTAAAACTATAGCATGTAACTCTAATTAATAACAATAAAATAAATGCCCTACGGGCTTACATCTTTCCAAGTTATCACTTGGTTACAACAAAAGAAGAGTCTAGTCTCTATACAAGTAAAACTCTCGGCTTAAAAAGAAAACATCCAACACAAAATGAAATAGCAAAAATGGAGCCTTTTGCCCCTAAACCTCTCAAGCTATCTCCTTAGAGGCGGCATGTCACCGGTACCTGAAAATGGTGTCCCAAGTAGGGTGAGCCAAAGCCCAGTAAAGATATGCTACACAATATATGAGAATTAACAAAGGCATAAGCATCCGATAAATATAGGATATTTCTCAAATGACACATATTATTTCCATGACCATTCAATTTACATAACCATATCTCAATTCATTTCCAATAATCCATTTTGGGTAAATCTATTTACCAAATTCATAATCATCAAAATAACCAAAATGAGATTTCAACTCAATGGTTCACAATTCAATGCATTTATTAATCCAACACTTCCATTTTTTGCCATTTTATAGAACTACGTTCGAGGGAACCGGCACCCATAAATAAATAAGATTTCGGGACTTTCACCCTAGACACTCTGGCCAACTTAATTCTCAATGGAGTCCATCCACTATCTCCTCCCAAACAATGGAGTATATCCCATATCTCCTTCCATTCAAAGATACATATACAATGTATTTAAACACATTGTCATATACAATGACTCATCAATTCACATATCCAATGATTTACTCAAACTGTCATATTCAATGACATAATACAATTGATTAGTTTCAATTTTCCTAATCCTCATGCATTTTTTACAACAATCATAGCTATCCTCCATCGATAGCCCAAAACAGATATTTCTAAACAGATAAATAAATCTATCAACAGATAATTTATCAAAATTTCCATAGATGAGTGATTTACTAATCAAACTACACCATTTAATCACATTTTCCCCAAATTTCATAATTCTCAAACCAATTTCATATCTCTACATTGATTTCACTATTTATACAAAATAGTTTATTTAATCCAAACTAGGGTATTTTTTCCCATTTCCCAAATATTACACCCAAGGCTAGATTTTACCCATTATACACAAATAACCCCATTTTCAAGACCTCACATACACATATGGAGTCCAAAATAGAAAATCTTTCTTTCACAAACCAAAATCCAACCCTAACCTCACACAACTTCCCAGCTCCACCATTTATGCAAAAATGACAAATATCTAGGTCAAAACTCATATTAAAGAGTAGATTATCCCTACCTCAAATGGAGAAACTCAAAGAGGAAGAAGGAGAAACTTGAAGATGTTCCAAACTTGAACTTTTTCGGATCAAAAGGAAGTCTACGCGGTACTCTACCTTTTTTACAAAGGAAGTAGGGTAGAAGAACTCTAGATCAAGTAGCATTTGTAGAGAGAGTGAGTGTTTTAGAGAGAGAGGCAGCCGATCTAGGGTTTTGAGTGAAGAAGGGACCAAAAAGTGATATAAAATCACATTGCTGCGAACTGATATATACGAGGCTGGCTCGAGCGAAGAAGTTGTTGCTCGAGTAACCATAACAATGACCTCGCCGAAATAAGAAACGTTGCTCGCTTAAGAATTCCAAGCTTTAGGTTCGCCACCAACGCAGACGTACGATCGAGCGTAAGAGTTCTCACTCGAGCGAAGAAATAATTTCACAAGGCTCGCTCGAACGCAAGAAGTCTCACTCGAGCGACGCACTTCCACCTTCCCAGAAAAGCTGTATTTGGGAAAAGACCTGAGGACTCTCAATTTTCGCTCGAGCGTAAGAACCCTCGCTCGAGCGAAGAAACAAATACCCAAGACTCGTTTGAGTGCAAAAAGCCTCGCTCGAGTAAAGAAGCCAAAACCTGGACAACAACCATTTGCACTAATAGACAACCAACCCGTTCCAAACTCATCCAACAAGTCCCAAAACTCAAATTTAAAGAATTAAAGGGAAGAAACAAGACAAAGACAACAACATACAACCACGGAATCCGAGTCCGAAACACAACAAAGGTCGGAATAAAACCTGGATCACTATATGAAATGCAGGAGTGCAAAATATAATTTACCCATATTTTTAATAAGAAGATTCTTTAAATTTTTATAAAACCTTCATGTGAATTTTTTATCTATATGAAACTTTCGATTGCAAAACTAATAAAATCAAAAGATTCAATTTGTGTTAAACTTTTCCTCATCAACATCGGATGATTCGAACAACTTACACCCCTAATGGGGAGAAACAAATACATATAGATAGTAAGAGGACAAAAAGAAGAGAAAATTATTAAAAACTTCAAATTCTATTCAGTGTGTTTGGTTTGAGTTTTTTTAATTAAGTTTTTTTAAAATTTAGTTTTTTGGTTTTCGTGTTTTTTTATTTTTAGTGAATATTTTTAAAATTTTAAACATTTTTTTTTTATTTTTTTAGATGTACCTTATTTAGATGTATCTAAAAAGTAAAAAATTTGTGAAAAAATATTTAAAAAATTTAATAAATACATAAAAATATAAAAAATGTACTGAATTCTCGTATTTTTTTATTATATATTTTTGGTATTTAGTGAATTTTTAAAAGGTTTTTTCACAATTTTTTTACTTTTTAGTATATTTATGTTAGGTTTGTCTAAAAAGTAAAAAAAAAATTGCTTAAAATATTAAAAAAATTTAATAAAAACAAAAAAATACGAAAAATAAGAAAGTAAAATTTTCTAAAAAGTGTTTTTAGAAAAACACAACCAAATTTTTGCCTTTTTTTTCTTTTTTTGTTATTTAGTGAAACGGAAAAAAAAATGAAAGAAAGTTAAAACATTGTTTCCTTGTTTGGCTAGAAGAGAAAATGTGCTATCTGAATCAATCCTTTGGAATCACAGGGGTAGTGGCCCAGTTATGAAAACATTGCTACAACAGTGAGTGTGAGCCAAGCTCGACTCTTGGAAGACCCGAAATGTTGAGATTTTTCAGTAATTTTTTTCGGAGATCTCGGGTCTGTATTTTGATTGAATCTTGATCTTACTAGGGTAGTTGATAAACTCTATTGGTACTTTAGTGATTGATTCCTTCCTATGAATTGAATTAAATTAAACTGATAACTGATTATCTCAAGATCTGAGCTCATAAATACCATAATGGCACATCAAATCATCCTTTTTTTTTCCTTTAAAAAAAAAAAAAAAAAAAAAAAAAAACCCCTTTGGCCGATTGTATGCTTTTGATTAGGCCCACTCTTCACTAGTTTTCTAGAGACAAAAGTTTTGGATTCTACTGAACTTACTTTTACCTTGATAATTTTATTGGTGTTGGGTCCCATTGCGAATTGACCTATATCTCCAAAAGAGGGGATGTGATTGGGGTGAGGAGGATTTGATAAGGGTTGGTGTGGTGGAGAGGTGCTCTCTGATCAGATGCATTATCTAGATTCTGAGTTATATTATTGTAGGATTTAACTTTCTAATTTATTTTCCTTATTACCAATAAAAGTAAAATAAAAAGTAAAAAATAAAAAACAAAAAACTTGACATCAATTGATGAAGGACAATTTGCATGTGAATCCGGTATTATCAGGACGGGCCCAAGGGGTGAATAAGTACATTAACAACAAAAAACATTTAAAAATAAAGTATAAATTATAATATTAATTTCTATTAATATAAAATGTGACAAATAATATTAACAATATATAAAAATAAAAATATTTTCTTGTATTGATGTCGAATTATAAAAAAATAACATTCGTAAGACAATCCATCTATACAACAAAATAACATTTGTAAGACAATTGTCAGAGACTTTTTTTTTTTTTTGTGCTAAATTGTTAAATTTTATACTTTGAACCTTATGATTTATAGATATAGAGTTTTGGGATGTTCAACCACTTAATTTTTTTCAAAAATTAGAGGGGGGTGATTATGTATAATTTAAAATAATTAATAGCTAATACCAGTACTCCCTTTGTCCCAAAATATTTAGTAGTTATAGTTCAAAAATATAACTTTTCGAAACTATCATTTGACTTAAAATTAAAATAGTACCTATTTTTTTGAGAATATCAATTCTCATAATTATACTTTTTATATATATTAATGTTAATTGTACGAGTACGAAATATTGTTCTCGTATAATCCTGTTAATTAAGATTGCGCTCCTCCGTACGACGTCGCTTTACTTCCTGAAAACACAAACGTGAGCTAGCCGGCGGGTGTGTGCCGGATACCTCTCCGATGCCTAAGTCAGCAGAAATAGACAAATAGACAAAAGCTCTATGTATTCGGGAATCAAAGTTGTGTTACCTCTCTATAGGTGATGTTGTGAGCTTTTATAGGTTCCGCGTGACACAATCCTAGTAGAACTATTACTCCTTCATGTAGAGTCCTTCTAGGAGTCATACTCTTGAAAGATAATACTTATCCTTCAACACTCCCCTCACTACTTAAGTCAAGTGAGATGGCTTTACCATGGTTGGATGTCAATATGACCGAGGTAAGCCTAGCTATGCTGAGCAACAGAGTAGACCGAACTATATCTAGTTTGGTTCTTCCTTTAACTGCCCTTACTTCAGTTCCTCTTGTACAAACCGTGGTATGCTTAGACTGAGCTAGCAAATAGCAAGGTCCTGACCAAGCTAACCATACTACGCTATGACCGGGCTAATTTTGAGTATGGTGACCGGTGCTGACTGTAAAGCTTCCTTAGACCGGACTAACTTTAAGGCTCTCTTGGACCAGGATAACAAGAGGGCTCTCTCGGACCGGGATAACAAGAGGGCTCTCTGGGACCGAGATAACAATAGGGCTCACTGGGACTAGGCTAACTACAAGCCCCTTTCATCCAGTCCTTCTTACTGTGGCCCAAAAAACGGCCCATTTACCCAGCTCGGCCCAATTTAGGTATAAATTACCCTCTCATTAATAAATTTAAAAGAATGACAAAATAAGAAATTAAAATTATTTTAGTCTTTAGTTTTTAAAAGGGAATTAATATTTTGAAATAATAAAAAATGAAATAAAAAACTAATATTTAAAAAAGGAGGAAGTATATAAGAGATTTTTTTTTGAAATTTGAGGGAGGTAATGGCCCACTTGCCCTTTGTGTCCATATTTACTCTTGTAGTTGTTTTATTAATTACTAAAAAGTCAAAAAAAAAAAAAAAACTTATGTTTATTTTGGTGAAAAATATTTTTTGAAAAAATGTATTCTTCCAAAAAAATGCTTTCCGCAAAAAAAAGAAAAAGAAAAAAAATTCTTATATTTGGTCGTGTTCTTGATACTAATGTACTAAAGGTTGCATTAGCGGTGATGGTAGTGGTGGCGGTAAAGTAGAGGTGTTGGGGATGGTGGAGGTGGTAGTGGTACAGTGGTGGTGATGGTAGCGGTGGTTGTAGTGATGGTAATGGTGGCGAGTAATGTCACAATAATTAGATAATTTTTAATTTGTTGTATTATGGAAGTTGTTGAGGTGATTCAATAATTAGATAATTTTTAATTTGTTGTTTAAGGCTCACTAGGATTATTACAAAAAATTTAAATATATATATTGTTAGAGACCCAAATTTTTGAAAACATAATAAAAATCTTATTTTGATGTCCAGCAAAACGTCTCAAAAATTACTTCAAGTGAAAATTTTAAAATGATTGCTAAAATTAAAATTTCTGATTTAATTTAAAAAGAGCTTTTAATTTATTTTTTTTATTTTTAATAAATTTTTGTATTCAAAATCTTCATTTAATTTCCGGGGATTCTTAGTCGATTAAAAAAAAAAAAAATGCTTCTGGCAACTATGCAAATGATAATAACACCACCAACCATCCCATCCAGTTATAATTTATGGTTTCATATAGGTTTCTAATAAATTCAACCATGTCAACTTCAACTTTTCAGAGATATTAAGGTTTCGTGTGTGGATTGATATTTTAATTTTTTGATTATTTTAATTTGAGATTCAAAAATTTGATTTGGAATAAATTTTTTTTTTAATTTTTTAAATTTTTATAAGAGAAAAAATAAAATAATTATAATTTAGATATGATATTTTATTTTATTAATTTTTAGTCTATTTTATCCTTTTGTAATTATTTTTTCCTGGTACCCTTTTAACTTTGGATGCCAAACGAGAGCTAAAAGAAAAAAAAGCCATACGATTCAATAAATTTTGTGAAAAAAAAAAAAAAAAAGAAAAGAAAAAAAAGAAAAAAGTGTTAAGATATTTTCTTCTCTTGCCCACCAAAAAAAAGCATATTCTAAACAGGGTTTAATTAGTTTCAAGTTGAATGACCCTTATAACACCCATTATTGATTATTTAAGTCCTCAACTAGGTTACGGCTGTTTAATTTGCAAATGAGCAACAATAGTTAGCCAAATTTGCATTGCTATTCACTTGCTGTCGAATTTTATATCATTTTTTTATTATTTTTTTTCTTTTTCTCTTTTTTCTTTTTTTAACAAGAAAAAGAGAAAATTGGTCTAGTGAATATTTTCGTTGGTGAGAGAAATCCACATTTTGTGAAATAATTTGATGAGAAGTTCAGGAGGACATTTTGTTTATAATTTTGCCCATTGACTTTTTTTTTTTGATTTTTCTTTGACTATCTCTGTTCAAAAATTTTCTATCTGTCCAAATTTTTATCTATTTGTTCAAATATTTTGTTTATTTGTTTAAATTTATATCTATCTTTTCAATTTTTTCCTTATCTTTACAAATTTTTCCACATAAATTCTATATATTTGTTTAATTTTTTCTTGAATTCTATTTATTTATTTAATTTTTCTTATATGGTAAAATAACAATTTCTTATCTATTACTCAAATTTAGAAGCCCATTGTTTGAAATTCACAAACTAATTTTTCTATATGTTGGAATTATCTACCACAAACACTTAAATATTACACAAAAATTCAAAAACTATTATTATCTGTTCAAATTTTGAACCAAATCTCACTTATCTGTTCAAATTTTGTCCTATTTCATCATCATCAACAACAACTACAAAAATAATAATCAACAACTAATTTTTTTTTATAAAAAAAATAGAGATCTGTTCAATTGAACAAATCATATCTGTTTATCAGCATCAACATCATCATCAACAACACATCCATACACCAGATCTAATACATATATTCAAAAGATCTAACAAATTTGAGCTCCAATTAAAATAATAATAATAATAATAAAACAAATCTAACACATTCAACAGATTATTATCTTCTTCATCTTCATCAATAACAATAGCGTGGATTACCTGTTTGTTTTGGTATAGTACTTGGAATTTTGATCTCTGAATAGAATAATCCCAAAAATGGTTGCAGATCTTAGAAGCTTCACCTGAAAATAAAATACCCTATAAATCAAATACTCAATAAATCAAATATTCAAATGCTTGAGAATTATATTTTGTAACATTTACGTTTTCAGTTTATATTTACAAAAATTTTATAAACTGGTTTTTGTTTATTTTTAGAAAAACATAAACTACAAATGCGTTTGGTAATTGACAAAATGTTTAAAAAAAATTTATAATATAAAAAAGAGTGAGAAATAGCAAGTGGTGGCAAGTGGCGGTGGAAGACGGTGGCGGAAAGTGGTGACGGTGGGTGGTGGCTAGCGGGTGGTGGTGGGCGGGTGGGTGACGGTGACGGGTGGTAGCAAGTGGATGGTGGTGACGGGTGGTGGTGGCAGGTTGATGGCGGTGGTGGTGGTGGTGGTGGTGTGGTGGGTGGGTGGGTGCGATGGCAGTGTGCGAGTGGGTGGTGTGTAGTGGTGGTGGTGGCAGTGGAGTGTGAGATGTTGGTGATGGCGAGTGGGTGGTGGTGGTGGAGTAGTGATGGTGGGTGGGTGGTGGTGGCGGGTAGTGATGGTGAGTGGGTGGGTGGGTGGGTGGGTGGCCAGTGGCGGAGTGGTGGGTGTAGCGAGTTGGTGGTGGGTGGTGGTAGTGGCAAGTGGGTGGCGGGTGGGTTGTAGGTGATGGTGGTGGTAGTAGGTGGCTGGTGGTGGTGAGTGGATGGTGGTGGCAGGTGGGTGGTGAGTGGTGAGTGGCAAGTAGGTGACGGGTAGTGGTGGCGGGCGGGGGGTGGTAGTGGCGGGTGGTGGTGGTGGCAGGTGGGTGGTGAGTGGTGAGTGGCAAGTAGGTGGCGGGTAGTGGTGGCGGGCGGTGGATGGTAGTGGCGGGTGGTGGTGGTGGCGGTAGCGGCGAGGGGTGAGTGGTGGTGTCGAGTGAGTGGCAGGTGACTGGTGGTGGGTGGTGGGTGGCAGGTGGTAGATAGCAAGTGGTAGCGGGTGGCGTGTGGTGAGTGGTGGTAGCAGGTGGTAGTGGTGGGTGGATGGGTGGTGGCGGCGGAAGATGGTGGTGGAAAATGGTAGCGGGTGGTGGCTAGTGTTGGGTGGTAAAAAAAAAAAACAAACTGAAAACTCAAAACGGAAACACATTTTTTGTGTTTAAATTTTTTGGCCAAATTTATAAACTAAGACCACTGATTTATAAATCAAAAATTTTACCAAACAAGTTTTTATTTAAGTTTTTAAAATTTTTATAAATATAAATAGAAAATTGAAAACGTAAGTGTTACCAAACGGCACCTCACTAAATCAATACAAAATTGCTATATTTGTGTTTAATTTTTCATCCACCAAAAATCATTGCGGAAACTGCAAAATTTGATCATCAATGGTCAAACACAACCAAATTCAATATACTCTTGCCAAACTGCATCACAATTTCATGAAGCATTCGATAGTTCACAAATGCTAAATAGCACAATAAATTTACAAAGTCAAACAAACATTACAAATTAATTCAAAACGCAATATAATTAAAACTTAGCTACACAATCAAAATCCATTTGAAATCAAATTGCAGTAAATGAAAAAAAAAATTCATACACATCATTGCAACAAAATTACTAGTAAAGAAATCAACAAGACCTTGGGTCTAGAATCGGAAAAGTGACGGAAAGCATTATTGAGGCGTCGAAGATCGAGAACAGCTTTGATTGAAAACCAGTTCTTAGCAGGTAAATCGTCGTCAGAAGAAGCCACGAAGGAGGAGATTGTTGGTTGTTGATCTGGATTAATGATTGTTCCAGAGAATAAATAGAGAGATCTAGATGGTGTCGCAGTGGTTTGCGATCTAGTTGCAGTGGTAGTTGAGTTCGATGGTGGTGATATGTTGAAGAGAAGATGTGAGGCGGAAGGGAAGCGAAGGACGGTGCTGCGGTGGTGTCGCCGAAGCTACGGAGGAGAGACTTTCGGTTGTA